>CM039119.1:48383279-48704706 GCA_022036555.1 Microstegium vimineum | reverse complement strand
ACACCTTGGATATCGAATTTGGGTAATAGCCCGAGGTGTTCGCAGATCCTAACGTTTTTTTGTGTCAACACCTCTTTTGGCACGCTCGGTAGGACAAATTATACATCTATCATGGGTGATAACTCCGATGTCAACCAAAGGACGTCATTGGAAGCTCTGAGGCCGATCTAAAAGATGATCAGAGGCTGGCGATGGAGTGGGCTTGGAGGAGTACAAGCAATTGTATCTGAAATCCTTCAGCCTAAGCAGGAGCGGCGAAGCAATCCAGAAGCAAGATCCGCCGTTTGCCGCGGGTAGGTCACGTATGATGCCAATCCTGGTAAGTTAAGAGTGGTTATTCTGCGTTAAATCAAGCATTAATTAGCCACTCCAGTGTGCTGTCAATACGTATACAATGCTATTATGCAATCATTCAAAGAGGACATGCACCTCAGTATGTTGGTCCAGCGTATCATCAACCTGGATCGGCATCTATAAACCCATCGGCTAGCCCCAATGGCGTCTTTCACTCCTGTGGATCCGTCTGCCGATGTGGCTACACCGCCAAGGCGAGTCCTGAAAGCTGTCACCAAGCTCATACAGATTCAACGGCGTCGGCAATGTCAGGGCTTGCTATCCAGAATCATCCAGCTCCTGCCAAACTGGTGGGGGTTACGGTATGCCTTCAAATCCATCTACTGGTTCTAATCTGGTGCAGGGAGAAAGTTCAGCTGGGAAGGGCTCCATGGCATCGGCAATGCAATCGCAGCCGGTGGTCCCTATGATGCATTATTCTACGTCCTCTCCAACTGTACAAGTGCCATCAGAAGATTTCCAAGTGATTCCTAAAATACCTCTGATGCCACCATCGGCAAGCTCTGTGCTGATGCAATACAGTTTGTAGCAATGGAAGTCAACCTATGCAGGTGTCAGTCAGCTATCAGCCATCGATAAGTACATGCGATGATTATAATCCTGGATGGATAGTCAGCCGCCGGTTCAACAGCTGGCGTACTAATGCATCAGTATGGAAGTCCAGCAAACATTCAGAATGGAGCATCGGTTACAGCAACCGATGAATATAATGCCACAGTATAATCAGTTGAATGTGCAAAATTACATCGGCAAGTCAGCCGATGCATAACGTTCAGATGACTGGTTGTTGTGCCCATACCAACTATCCGAAACCATCTTCTACCAAGACTTGAAGAGGCGCATCAGCGGCTCCACAGTCAACAACCAACCAATGAGTCGGCATAAGAGCAGGATGCATATTGGATCCGATTAAGATTGCCGAAGTGATGAAAGAAACAATTCGACATTAAACCCAAGGTTAATACGTATTCTTATCGGACACCGTATCCTCCAGTATATGATTTAATTCCTCTCCCAAATCGGTACAAGGTGCCTGATTTTACTAGTTCTCCGGCCAAGATGACACATCAACGATGGAGACATCAACCGCTTCATCATCCAGTGTGGAGAAGCTGCCAGCAGAGAGGAATTAAGGGTGAGATTGTTCTCATCATTATTGTCTGGATCGGCATTCACATGGTTCATATCATTACCTCCAAACTCTGTGATTACTTGGGCCGATCTAGAAAAACAATTTCACAAGTATTTCTTCGCGGGCGTACATGAAAAGAAGCTTACCGATTTGGTCAAGTTGAAGCAAAGTAACGACGAATCGGTGGAAAAGCTTTGTCCAGAGGCTGTAAGACACGAAGAACAAGTGCTACAACTTGGTGCTTGATGATCGACAATTGGCAGATTTGGCCTTCCAAGGATTGCTGCCGCATATCAAAGATAAGTATGTGTCTCAAGAGTTTGAAAGTCTAAGCCACCTTGTGCAGAAAATTGCCGATCAAGAGTCAGGACTTTTGAGCGAAGAAGACTTGGAATAGAAGGTGACCTTCATCGAGCAAGAAGAGGATTCCGATATGAAACTAAGCATTGGTGCGGCTGCCGAATGGGTGAAGGATAAGAAATATGTGTCTTGTCCATTCGGTCAAAAGGAGCTGAAAGGTTACCTTTGACATCACCAAGGCCGATAGGATGTTTGACTTATTACTTCAAGAAGGACGAATCAAGTTAGCGCCTAACCAAGTAATTCCATCGGCCGAAGAGCTCAGAAAGATCAGGTATTGCAAGTGGCACAATGCGACTTCGCACTAGTACCAATGACTGCAAGGTATTCAGGAGCAATTGCAGTCAGAGATTGAATCTGGACGCATCAAATTGAAAATTCTAAAGTCTAAGAAACCGTATGAGATTGATCAGGACCCTTTTTGCAAATTATATGGTGGAGACTAGTGGAAAAACTAAAGTGCTGACATCGGAAGCTGCCAGGAAGAATGCATCGATAGATCCTAACCATCAAGTAACTGAGCGTGATGAAAGGAGGTTTGCTGATGACAGAAAAGGCAAGAAAGTTGCCGATGCGGGTAGCAGTGCCAAGAGGGCTCTGGTGGTTATCATCACACACAAGCAACCAAGGCAGAGTATCGGCAATCGCAAAGGAGCGATATCGGCAAGAAGAAGAAGAACATCAAGAATGGCTTCGGCATAAGGATCATGGAAGTGTCCCTTCTTCGTTCATTATTGGGTGGAAGGCATCAACTACCCACTGCGATAATTGGTCCTGAATGCAATGGGTACTACACTGCCGATCGGTCAGGTAAGAACACTCGTTTTGATGATCGAGCATCCAGGTATGCCAAGCCGCTCAGAGAGAAGAAATCGGCACTATGGACGATGGGGGGCAAACTCAGCGCACATACAGGCTTGGCAGGCGTGTTGATCAAGAGGAGCTGGAGGAGATGGCAATGCAAGAGTGCTGATGAAGAAATATTCTCCAGAGATCCAAACATCAGGAGTGGTGCCGATGCAAACAATGAGAGGCTAGCAGCACCAGCTGTCTGGAAAACCAAGCTTCCTCAGTGGTGCCCTAAGGGTCTAACAAAAACTCAGAAAAGGAGAATTCAGCACGAACGCCGAAAATGACTTGTATGACAATGAAGATCCTTCAAGGGAAAAGTGTGGAGGCCAAAGCGCAAGGATAGGGATTCCATCGGCAGAAATCAATATGGTTGTCATATTGCTGATGGAGTTCATGGCACTGTCAGCGACGATAAAGAAACTGCAGAGATGGCGCAATTGGTCTTGGATCGATGGCAGCTATCTTGAGAAGCCTGCGATGATGAAAGGCAGCACCTGAGGGCTCTGTTTGTTAAGGCAAGTGATGGACAGCCCGTGACAAAGATGTTGGTGGATGGTGGGGCATCGATAAACATAATGCATATATGTCATGTTTAGAAAGCTTGGAAAAAGCGACAAGACTTAGTCAGACGGACATGAAGTCAAGGACTTTGAAGGCAATGTGTCGCCAACCATGGGAGCCGTATGTGTTGAGTTAACCATCGGCAGTAAAACTTTACGACAACATTTTTTGTGATCAGTGGCAAAGGCACCTACAACTTGCTCTAGGAAGGGATTGGATGCATGCCAATTGCTGTGTTCCTTCCACCATGCTTCAAAGCTTGTGCAGTGGGTCAGAGACAGGATTGAGGTCGTCTGAAGTGAAGCCCCATCGATCGTTTACGTCGGCAGAATCGGAAACTTATGAGCAAACCAGGTGCATATCCGGTGAAGTTGGGACACAGAGTTCCTCAAAGTTGCCGATTACCGCATTACACCGATCCAAGCAGTCGGTCCTGAAGAAGAGTTTTAAGGGATCGTTTCGTGATGATGGAAATGGAAGGGTTTACACCCCAGATTTATGAGTGAACAGCGAGGTAGTAAATTGGCCCTTTTATTTCTTTAGGTTTTCCCTAAAACCCGGTTTCTTTTATTAAAGGAAACGTTTGTTTTCTTATTTAAGGGAAAGTGGTTTAGACGATGGTGTTTAAAAACCGGGTTTCCTTTAATTGGTTTAACCACTCGGAATGCGGCCGATGCAATTAATTTTTGCATTAAAGGTTGGGGTTTAAAATTAAACGGCGGTTTTTTGGGAATGCCAAAGGAAGGGATTCCCATTGGTTTGTTTAAAAAAATGGGAAAATTCGTTTTTGGAATTGTTTTCAAATTAAGGCCCCGGAGGAGGGTTCCCCAATGCCTTCGATTGTATTGAGTGGTTCTGGAATCAAATATTAGTTTTTGGAGGTAAGCGGAATTAATCAGATTTTTTTGGGCTGAAGGAAATATCCAAGACTTTCTTTGAGTCTAGGATGTGGTTATTTGAGTGGTTGCATGGATTTTGGTTTGAAGAATGCGGTGATTATAAAAAAATTTAATTTTATTTTATAAGTAATGAGTTTTTTAAAATTTAAATTTGTATTTGGGGAAAAAAGTTAAATTTAAAAAATTTTGCCGATTTGGAAAAAAAATTTGAATAAAAAAAATTTAAATAATTAAAGTTTGGTTTTTTTTTTGGAGGTTTTTTTTTTTGGGTGAAAAAAATCAATGGGTAAAAAATTGATGAAATTTAAAAAGTTTGCCCTAAAAAAAATAAATTTAGGAATAAATTAATTTTTAAAAAGATTTTAAAAAAAAAAAAATTATTATGGAAGAAAATTTTTAGGTTTGTTAAAGTGAAATAAAAAAAAAGAATAAAAAAAAGAGGAGGGGAGGGATAAAAAAAAATTTAAACCCCTTTTGGATAAAGGGAAGTTTTAAGATTTATTTTTGGTGAGGTTTATGAATTAAATTTAAAAAATTTTAAAAAAAAATTTAAAAAAAAAAATTATTTGGGAAAATTTATATTTAAAAATTAAAAATAAAGTTTGTCTAAGAATTTTTTTAAAATTGAGGATTATTTATTAAAATGAAAAGTTATATAAAAATGGGTAAAAAAAAAGGAATCCTTTAATAAAAAGAACAAAAGGGTTTTTATTTGGGGATTTGATTTGATATTTTTGGGTCATTAAATTCAATTTTTGGGTGTTTTGTTAAAAATTTAAAAATGGTATGTTTAAAAAAGATTTTTGGATTTGTTCTTTTGGTTTAATGAAAAAAGAATATTTTTTTAATTTAAGGAAAAAAGTATGAATTTGTTGGATTTTGTAATGAAAAAAATATGAATATAAGTTTTAAAAAAAAAATTGGAATTAAAAAGTCCCCCCACTGTTTTTTTTTGGGATTAGTTGGTGAAAAAAAATAAAAAAAAAATGGGGTATAAAATCAAAAATTTTATTGACAATAAAAGGTTTTTAAATTTATTGAAAAAAAAAAAAAGAGAGCCCGAAAAATTTTAGAAAAATAAAAGGCAATCTGTAAAAAAAATTTAAAATTTTAGGACCAAAAAGTATGACATTTAAATTTGGGGAAAAAAAATGGTTTAAAAAAAAAAAACCGTTAAAAGTTAAATTAAGGCAACTTTAACTAAGTATTGTTGGAAATTTTTATGACAAAGGGGGTTTAATGTTTAAAAATAAAATTTTGGGGTGAAAAAAAGGTTTTTTTGGGGAAAATGGATTATTTAAGGGGATTTACGGAATGGGATATTATTGGCCGACTTTCTTGGTTTGTTCAATATTTTAAAGGGTGCCAGGGTTGTCAGGGTTTTGGAAAGCCCAGGGGGACCGATCGACAAAAATTTAATAAGCCTGGCGTTTAGAGGATGGGCCATTTGATTCATTGGTAGATTTATTGCCATCAAGAAAAGGGCACAGTTTATATGGTTGCTACGATTTTTACAAAGGGGTTTGAGGCGTTTCCTTTGAAGAAGGTAAATCGGAAACAGGGTAGATTTTGTAAAAGAACATATTTTTAAAAGATTTGGTTTTCCCTAAACTTTACTACCGATAAGGGAAAACTATGTTAATCGGGGTTTTGATGTTTGCTGCTAATATGGGGTTAAAGGTTTTTTTAAATTTTCCCCCTTTTTTTATGCCCAAGCAAATGGCAAGGAAGAACTAAAAAGGGCATCAGCTTATAAAGCGCAAAATTAAAAGAAAACCTGAAGGTGGGTTAGTTTTAAAAATAAACCCTTTAGGGTGTTTGGGAATGGCTTGTCATGGTGAAAACAAAGTTTCGCCGTATCAGTTGGTTTTATGGACCGATGCTGTCCTCCCTTGGGAAAATTAAAAAACTGGTTTGGCGATTGTCTTCTCAGTCAATTGCAACGATGATTTGATATCTATAAGGGATGATTTTTAGAAGTTTTTGAGGTCATCGGTTGGGGTTGATCGCATTGGGGAAAAAATAAAAAAAAGGGTTGCTAGGTGGTTGACAAGAAAGAAAAGGTAAAGGCATTTGCCGTGGTATCTGGTTGTGGAAGTTGTTTACGAGGGGACAGATTTTAAATTTTGGAAAGGGTTCCTAATTGGGGGGGTCCTTATCGGAAAAAATAATTTGCTCCGGGTTTAAGCTTTTTTTTGAAACTTCAAAGGGAGTTGGTTCTCTGAGCGATCAACAGTAATTTGAAGAATATTCTAGTTTTGGGTCATGCATAAAAATGTCAGTTGGTGACGTGGAAAAAAAAGTTTTTTAAAGCATGGGTTTTAAAAGTTGTATGAATTAATTACGAGCAAATAAAAGTCCCAAATTTTATTTTTGCGATATGATAAATTATGTTTAAAATTACAGGATTGGATGGTGATATCGCACCCCGGCGAATTTGATCTATTCCTCCTTTCCCCCTTGGCATCGGCGTCGGGTTCGGAAGGTTGTCTTTTCTTAAAAAGGGCTTGCGGGCGTTTTGGTCTCTTTCTTGTGCGGGCCCTTTGATTTTCGGGTATTTGAGTTTTTTTTGATTGGCTATGTTCAGGGTTTTTTGCCCCCTTTTCAATTAGTAAACAATTTCTTTCCTTCCCGATAATGGCGATTTTTGTGATTTTTGGTCCCGGGGCTTCTGTTGGCTTGTTTTTGGTTTCGTCGGAAATTTTTTTTTGAACTTGGCTCTCTTCCTGTTTTTAGACCGGCGTCCTATGGGGCTAGCAACGGGAAAGCTTTGATATGGGTTGCTTGCTTTCAAGGAATCCCGCCGGGAAGGTTTTTCCCTTGTATCGGAGAAAAAGTGGCCTTGGTGCCTTGAAGGCTATTTTGCTGCGGTGGTGTTTAAACAGTTTGGGGCGTATTTGTTACAGGGATAGAAAAACTTTTCCCCGTTGACTTTGACTTTCTACCGATAAATTTGGAGCAGAGTTTTTTCGTCCTTTTCCTCTCGGAATGTAATGGCAAAGGAGAAAAAGCTGTCTGCTGGAGCAGGGCCTTCGGGGTTTCGTCTCGTCCTGGAGGTTGGTCGAAGGAAAAAACTGTTGGGGGAAGTTTGGGGCCCAAAAAAGAAAAATTTAAAGTGTGGTCTTTAGGTTATACTGCAATTTTTGGTAACCAATTAAAATCTTGAAGGGACTTTTGCCTGGGATTGGATGTCGGTGGTACCCCTATCTGGAGTCGGTAGCAGTTCCCCGTGAAAAGCTTCTGCGGGGAGGAGCGGTTGACGGTTGGTGCTGTTGTGGCGTGTTTCTGCTGAGGGGGTGGCTCTGTGTGGTGATTTGTCCCGGTCAGGTTTTTTTATCTGGTGAAAATACGTGTTGCATTGGTTTGAAAGCGGTGCCCATTTTTTCGTGGACGGGTTTAAAAATTTGTTTTTCATTTTGTGTTAAGGAGTAGATGCCAAAAGGGCAGTTCTTCTGTTGGTGTATCGGGCAGGAGTTGGTGTTTGGGGTTTTTGGTTTTGTGGCTGCCCAGGCGTTTTCTTTTTTTTGGGGCGGGCCCCGTTGGTGAACCGGCCCGTTTTTGTGTAAAACCCTAGGGGGCATCGGCAGCGGGGTTGGAGAAGCTTGTATGTTTGTGGCAGCTGCCGGATTCGCCCTAAAAAGTATTTGGTACAAGTTTAAAAATAAAAAAAATTGCGAGAGGGGATGAAATCGGTAAAAGTAAAGGAAAAGTTTTTGAAAAAGCCGTGCTAAGAGGGCCGCAATAGCGAGGGGTAGTAGGCGCGTTGGGCTTGAGATAACCTTAGGTACTTTGGGGGGGTGAAGGCAGCCAGTGGGGGGGCTTTTGCCGATGAGTGTATGGGGACTCATCCTCGGAGTTTGAAGGTTTGCCATCTGTCTTTTTAGGGTTGGTCGTCAACCCTGTTAAAGCATAAGAAGGTCAGATGCCAAAGATAGGAAAAAGTATGGGGAAATGATCGAAAAAAAAATTTACTGCATTCGGGAATGCGGTTGGCGTAATCTTTGCGATAGTAGTGTGATGCTTGGAAAATAGTTGATTCTCCATTTTGCCCCAGAATTTGTTTTCCCTCCGTGATAAAGGGTTGTTGGTGCCCAGGAGGATAAGTCAAATTGAAGATCGGATTTTGGGGGGGAGGTTGCCCTTTTTCCCGTCTACGGCGTTGGAGTGATTTGCTTGGTTTATACCTTGGTAGAAAAGCTTGATTGGCAGTTGGCCGAATCCCATTTGTCTTCCCGTACCGCTGGGTAAAAACTCGAAGGGGGGGATTCTTCCCGTTCCGAAAATTTTAAAGGGAATAGCTGGGGAACTGGGCCTTCATGTCACTCATTCTGAGCACGTTCAATCAGTTGGGGTTGAATAAAAAGGGGAATCGGTTGTCAAACAATATATGGCCACCAGAGCCGTTCTGAAGCGGGTTTCCCATTATAAATTTCTGAAGAATTGCCAAATGGTCTGCATCGGCATCGGTTTGGCAGTACTTGATGGCCTCTCAAAGTTGGTGGGGACGAGTTACCGATTCATCATCATTGAATATATATTTTCGTTTTATCCCTTAAAAATTTTTTGGGCGAAAGTCAAATAAAGGATTTTTGTAATGTGTGGTCCCCCAATGTTTAAAACCCCCAGGGCCCCGGGTTGCCGGGGACTGCCTAAGAGTA
Organism: Microstegium vimineum; assembly: GCA_022036555.1. Classification (NCBI taxonomy): domain Eukaryota; kingdom Viridiplantae; phylum Streptophyta; class Magnoliopsida; order Poales; family Poaceae; genus Microstegium; species Microstegium vimineum. Next base: position 48,695,890 of record CM039119.1, on the reverse strand, counting down.
ACTTCTTGACACGGGTTTTGTAAGAGGCGGTTATCCCGATCCAAGAGATATGGGCCCGGGGGAGTTTTATTCCATGGTAGGAGTTCTGCTGCTGGGAGGTACTTGTGGTTTGGTCCGACTTTTTTGCCACAAAGATGAATTCCCAGCCTTTTCAGAAATAGATGCTTCTTTGTCCTCGACCCGGTTTTTGGTATTCTGGATGAAACGGTCCGCCCCCAATTTTAGAGTGTTCACCTTTTTCTCGGCCTTCTTTTAAAACGAGTGGGGTATGGGTAGAGGAGACATCGAAAAACCGGGAGCATATGTTAGGAAGGGTAGGATGGCGGGGGCCCTTTGTTGATAAAAAGGCATTCGGGTGTGGGACTGAGTAGAAGCGTTCATATGTTCTCGTTCTTCTCATATCGGCAATGGAGACCCTGATGAGGGTTTTTGGTTGCGCTCTGCCCAAAAAATGTGGTTTAATTACCTGAGGTACCAGTTTTCCCCCCCTTAATTTTAGGCATGAAGGGAAAATTTACCCTTCCCAAAAAAAACGGGCTGAAACATTGGTCTGGGGGGATCCGGGGGTTTTCCGCGTTGTCGATAGTAGGTCGATTTCTTTGGGGCCTAGGCAGTTGAAGTTGGATTGTAAGGGGAATAACTACTTTGTTGTACAGTTCCTAGGTTTAAAAAAGAAGGGGGAAGGTCAAGGAAAAAAAGGGAAAAGTTTGCAAAGTTCGTGGGAAGGAAAATTGCGAATAGAATAAGGGGAAATGGATTTCCTTGGGGGTTGAGGGTGCCATTGGTTTGGAGGTTTTGGGCCTGTACTCTGTTGGGGAAAATGAACTGTTGTTGGGGCTGCAAGTTTGTTTTCGGAGTCCCCGCTGGGGGTTAAAGACCCGAGGTTGAAGCGGGGCAGGTAAAAAGTGAAAGGGGTCCGGGAAAAAAGTAAGTGGATCTGGAAATTTTTTATAGCCCTAGGTCGGGGGTTTTGGGAATTTTGCTGAATATGGGGGGCCCTGCGGTTGGTTGTGCACGATAACAAGGAGAATGTTGATTTGAACTGTTTGCGTTTTAGTCGGGAAATTTTTTATTAAAAAATTGGTTCTGTGCGCGGGATCGAAAAAGTTGGTATTTATTCAGAAAAACGGCTATATTAGGGGAAATTTTTCGGGGGTAAATATTTACACTCGAAATTGGGGGGATGTGTTGGGACACTTTTTTCGGCCGTGTCAAATGGCTAAGATTGTATTGATCGGGGTGTTTTCTATCGGCTCGGAAAGTTACAGTCAAATTTACGATGAGAAGAAAGTTTAGGGAAAAATGTTTGTTGCGATTGGGTGGATGATTTTTGCCGTAAGGGTTATGGTGAAGTCAAATCACCAGAACTGAAAATCGTGCCGATTGCCGATGAGGAGATGTTGCCCTGCGATTGCCGATGAGGGGATGTGCCCAGGGTACAGGGGGGGTTTTTGGGGGGTTGATGTCAGCAGAGTTGCGGGGCGGGAAAAAAGGAAGTGGGATTGAAGGAATCTGCCGGGAAAGTTTTTTGTAGGAAGGAATAAGGAAAATGGTGTTTTATACCAGTTTGTTATAGTAGTTTGGGCGCTCTTTTCAGAGTCGTTTATTTCCCTTTAACCCTATGGTTGTTGTTTAGGAAAAAATTTGTATTTTTTGGGGGCCGACCTTGCGGTCCGTTTTTTCCCTTAAAAATAGGAGTTTTGTTTGGGAGGTCGAGTGTGTCTTGTAAAAATTCCCCGCGGGAGTATAAATATGTGCCCCCGGGAGGTGTAAAAAATCATCTATCAAAAAAAATCAATTTATCTTTTTTCTTTTCCGCATTTACCTTTATTTCATTTGTTTAGTTATCTCGAGTTTTCAAACTTGTGGCTGTCACCCTTTACTCCGTCAAAAAACCTTCAAGTTCCCCGAGGGGGTAAACTGAGCCCTTTAATCTGGGCAATCGTGTTGTTCGGGTTTAGCTTGCTTGTTTCCCGATCAAGTCTGGTTTGGCTCGGGCATTCGCCCTTGTCTTTCAGATTTTGTTTAGTTATCGTCCTGTCGTTAATGGTCAATCGCTGGCCACCCTTTGGTATCGAATTTGGGGGAAAAGCCCGAGGTGTTGCAGATCCTACGCTTTTTGGTCAAAAAATATTGATTCTATGATGAGTTATGATAAACTTGCTAGCAGACCTGTCTTTAGTGAATGAGAAAATAAAATTGTCTTTGAAAAAGAAAATTTTTCTTAAAGAAAATTGTGAAAACAAAAGAACTAATTCACACTTTTGTGTTCACAAAAAGAGCTTAAAATGATCTAGAAAAATTTTGATTCTCATGAAAAATTAATTTAAAAACATGTTTACTAAACAAAAAATTCTACAAGGGAAAAACTCAATCTAAAAGATTCATGTGAAGAAATAGCGTTCTTGATGTTCTTAAATCTTCACGTGAAGAAAATAAAATAAAAGAAATTTCGGGGGATCTTTGGGCTTTGGTCACAAAAAATGGTGTCTTAAAATGGTTGTGAACCTTAAAAATGATGAAAACACCTGGTCAAAATTCAACTACATTTGTTTTAACCTTTTTTGGTGGTAGAACATGTATCACCCCTTTTTGAGATTTCTTGGTATCCTGTTTTTCACATATAAAGTTGTTTACTTTTGTTTGTGAGACAACCTTTTGAAGGAGAACAAGAGCTCAAAAGTGAATTTAAGAATTGAGCAAAGTTAGAGAGGGCTAAAAACCCCGTTCCCTTTTAGCTATGTTTCAAAACGAAGCTATGGTAACAAGAATGGAGTTGGCTTCAACAAAAGCAAAGGAAAAAAAAAAGTGAAAAAGAAGAACAAAAGAAGCTATCTCTTTCAGTGCTTATTGCGTGATATGGGCATCTTTCAAAAGGTTCCCAAAAAAAGAGTGTCAGTTGAAGAAAGAGAAGAGGCTAAAACATGTCATGTGCTTCAAGTGTCCTTTGGGTATCTACTCATGTGCCCCAAACCCAAAAATTGGTGAAACAACAAATGAGCCTAAGCTAGCCCCAAGTCACACCCCCAAGGCAAAAAAGATCAACATCAAGATGGTGATTTGGGGTGATGATGAAGAAGAAAGAAAAGGGGGGGCAAAAGCAAAAGCAAAGGGTCCCAACCCCATCCCTGAGCCAAAAGATGTGTGAGCAAAGATCAAGAGAAGATCATTTGGCTCCATCAAGTGCTTCAAATGTGGGGATTGGGACACTTTGCCTCGAAATGTCCTACCAAATTGGATGAAGATTTAGTAAAAAGGGGAAAAGGCAAGACAGAGAAGCAAAATAAGCAAGGAGAAAAGGGGCAAGCAAGAGGTGTGCTATCATGTGGGAAAAAGGGGGCACATGGCTCTTTTTGTCCCCTAGGTTTTTTTAAGCTATTTCAAAATTTTTTGATGACATTATTAGAAAAGGTTGGTAATGGTACCTTATGTTGCTATTGCAAACTCCCCCTTTTTATCTAAGGGATTTCCCAAAAAAGTTGCTCCTAACTTGAGAGGACCCAAATAGTTTTTTGGGGACTCAACAAATGGGAATGTGTGTAGGTCTTTTGGGTTGGAGGCTTGATTCAATTGTTATAATGTTATCTTGATTTGGGAAGTAAAGAAAACTTATTGCTATTCTCATCCAAAGCCCAAATCAAAAAGGTGAATCCAAGTGTACAAAAAACAAGTGCAGATCAAGTTTTGGGGTTTATTGGATTATTTGAAGGGTTGCAAATATTCAAGTTTAAGCTTGCAAAGGGATTTTTCATGATCTAAAGGTTAAATTTTTTTTTTGTCAAAGTTTTATTTGGGTGTGTATAAGATGTTTGAATTGGATTTTTAAAATAGTGATATGAGTTTTTTGATTGGATATTATGTGCACTAGTTGCTTGCTTAAAATGTTTGAATGGATTAATTTCTTGTGATCAAATTTGGTTGATTTGAAGGATTGATCAGGACTTTTGTAAAGTGAATTCAAAAAGGAATATGTCTTGGATGGTTAAACGTTAAAATCAAATTTGGTCCCAATTTTAAAAAGATTAGTCTTTTTCTCAATTGCCAGTTAGTCAAATTGGCTGCTGTAATCATGCCTGTTTAAGAGATCAAATTATTTGGTTGGCTTGATTTTGGTGTGCATCTCACACTTTGGTTTGTTTCTGTGAAAGTCTATGGGTTTGGAAAGGGATACTTAATTTGGGTGGATTTGTCAACCATGTGCAGCAGTTTTTTACATGTACTTTAGGGGAAAAATGTGAAATCTTTTGGTAGCAATATCTAGTCCAATGAAGGTCAAATTTTTATGGATGCTTATGACTTGTAAGCAATCTCCACCAAATTTATGTCATTTGGGTGTGTACTTTGGGATTTATGATATATCTTTTAAGGTCAGAATCTGTCAGAAAAGGAAAATATTGGATTTATTAGTGTCACTAAAATTGAAAGGTCCTCAAGTTGGAAACATGTTTTAAGTGATTGAGGGGGACCCTTTATTTTTTTGGTCTGAGCTAGAAGATGATAAGCAATGAGTAAAGGGGCATTTGATTTTGGAATGTATTTGGCCCTTTTTGGTATCAAGATAAGATCAAGATCAAATCAAAAAAAAGATAAAGTTTAGTTTAGTGGTAATTGGGATTTTATTGGATAGAAAAAAAAGGTTTTTAAACAAATAGTTTGAACTCTATTGGGTTCATGTTCTTCATCAAATAGAGTTTAAAAATTTGAATCAATCAAAAAGTTATTTCAAGTGAGTATGAAAAATGATTCTTAGGAGGGGCACTTCTCGTAAGTGTAGGGGCTTGCCTCCGTTGTGTGGTAAAACCAGTGTGGGCTTGGAAGGCTAACAGGGGAAATGGGGATTAGGGGGCATTTAGATGCTTGTTGAAGAAATCAATAAAAATTGATCAAAAGAAAGCAAAACACCCCAAAAAGGAGCAATTTAAATTACAAAATGATACATATTTGGTATTCTCTCTGAAAATAAAGACAAAAAAAGAGCAAGTAACCCCAACGAAAGGCCTTTATCATTGGGTTCCCCAATTATTTAAGGTGAAGATGGAATTCTTTTGGATTCATTGGGGCTTCACCCTGATCTTAATTGGACTTACATTGTAATTGGGATGAATATATTTTTGTTTCTACTCAAATAGCAAAGGTGAAAAATTTTTTGACATATGATCACCTTACTTAGGCATGTTTGTGGTTAGTATACATGTGATAATTTTTGAAAAAATCAAATGAAATTTTTTGCTTATAGCCCCCATATTTCTTTTATTTAGTTATGTGATCTGTGGTAGTATATGAGTTTGTTCTGAGCTAGTAAACCCAAGTACTTGATCTATTTTGGTTTTTAATCAAGTGAAAGTACAAACCCCTTTTAGTAACCGTCTGTGTGGAACAAACTTAGGAGGGTTTAAATGGACTTTGGAAACTTTGTTATTCATTTTATTCGGGCCCAACTAGAGCTCATGAAGATGAATTGTTCAAACACAAGACAATAATGCAATGAATATCAAAAATATAACTTCAAGTGGTATCTAGCTTATGTATATTTTAAAAAGATCCTTTTTTGATCTTGCAAAAAAAAGTCTAGTTTTAGATAATGTGATATTTCCACAAGTGTTCCTTTTAAGTGGTTATTCTAAAAATGGTATTTACAAGTGGTTCCCACAGTGTACAGTGATCCCCGACTTTAAGTGATCAAATCATGTTCTCTTGCTTTCAAAAATTATTTGGATGACAATTTCTTTTGGCCAAGGGGGGGTGCCTACTCAATGGTATAATAATGCTTACCTGAAAAAGTCTTCCAAAATAGTTTTTATGGGCATCAAAAAGAAAAAATAAAGTATCAACCCTTACCCTAGTGCACCTTTGCATCAATATGAGCATCCTTTTTATGGAATTGTGACAAGGGGGTAGATTAGTGAACAAAGATATATTAGCAATTGGAAATTTTAAAGGGAAGAGACTGGAAAGGACAAGGGAAAAGATCGAAAGGGCAAAGTCTTAGGACTAAGGATACAAGAGTGACACAATGGGGAGCAAGCTCTGAAAATTTTTTTGATTGCATTTTTTGTGATATATGTGCTTGCCTTGATATTGCATAAAATTTTTTTCTTTTTGCATGCTTGTGTGGGGATGTGTTAAGGGGTTTGAATGATGATTTGATAAACTTGCATGTAGGGTTGGGAAGTAGTATTTTTGTTCTACTGTGGTATCTAGAAACCCTTTTTCTAAGTTGATCTCAGGGGGGTTTTTGTGTTTTTGGTATTAGCTAACCATGGTGCTAGGATGAACTTCAAAATGAACTACTTTGGGTTTTTCAAAGGTTTTTCTATATCCCTTAGCTCACTTGTGTGCTAGCACTCCACAAGTCTATTCTGATGTGTGCAAAGCTTGATTAAAAAATTTGTGAGAAACATGTAGGGGGAGCTAACACTCCAAGCGGACTTTGTGACATTTATCCAAATCTTGGTTAGGCTTTTTAAATGATGGTAAATGGCTTTAAGTCCAAATTTGTTTAATTTCCAATTTTTGTAGGTTGTATCAAATTTCAAAAAGGGGGGGGTTGAAAGGTCCTTGGGGTGTTTTTGGGAATTTATGAAAACCTAGGGGACTAAAATGTGTTTAATGTGTTATACACAGGAGTTAGTTCACGGTGATTGTGTGCGAAGGAGCTTAAATTTCACTGAAAAAATGACATGGAGTTGGGGAAAAGGGGGAGAAAATCAAAATGAGGCTTGGTTGGGACCAGTTGCAGTGGAAGGGCAAGGGGTGGGTTTTTTGGCGGAGGAACCCAAAGGGAACCCTGAAGGCAATGGGTCAAGATCGATGAAAATTGGTCATGGATGATTGGGGGATTATCATTTGACAAGTGTTTGGTGATGTGTTTTAACATGGAGTGGAGTGGATGGAAAAACGCAAGGCAAAGGTATAACCTAGGGATTTCATTTCACGGTTATTTGGTGTGTAGAGAAGATATGACCGGGTTTAGGATGATGCCGTACTATCAAAAGGGGCAAAAATTTTTTGAATCGGTTTTTAGTGCCACTTGAGGATTAATTTGCGATGCATTTGGATCGGTGGGCGGGAAAATCAGTAAAAAAGCTTTGAAAAAATTTGTGAAAAGCAAAAAAACATGCACAAGGTGAAGAACATATTTGTGTTTGCACTTTGGGAAACAAAAAGAAAGAGGGAGTCGGGTTTTTTCGGGTTTGGGGCCCGGGCATGGTCGGACGTGGGGCGTGCTGGCGGACCATCAGGATGCGTCCAAAAATAACCCCCAAGTGTGCCCCTCGACTCGGGATCCGGACGTGGTTTTTGTCCGGATGGGACCCGGACCGCTCGGAGGTGTGGCCCTCTCTGGGTTGTCTGGGGAAGGAGTTGGACGCAGGGTTTGGGCCGGTTGCGGACTGTTCCCCATGTTTGGAGGTGCGGTGGCCGGGGAGCTTGGGTTTCAAATTTATTTCCCGGGCGCTAGGATGTCGAGTCCGGACGCGTGGGAACAGTGGGTCGGTTTAAAAGTGGGGTTGTGTGCAGGGGAAGCAGAGCCCTTTGAAGGCGGCTGTCTCCTGTGTGGGGGTCGGGCGCTGTTGATGGGGCCGACCCCCCACTTTTGTTGCGCCGGGGGGGGAGAATGGTTTTTTTTGTGGGAAAAAAGGCGTTTCGATGGGGAGGCTTTTTGCCCTTGGCCAGCCCTTGGGGGGGTTGAGCACCTTGGGATGGTTTCCCCTTGTGTGCTTGGTTTGGAAGCCCCCTTTCCACTATACTTGATGTGTTCATCGATTTTAGTGAGAGAGTGATTTGTGGTTGCCTTGAGAGTAGTTCGTGTGGCATAGGTGTCGTGTTGCAAAACGGGGTGTTGTTACTCTTTGAGGTTGCACCCCCTGTGGTGGTGGTTGGGTCCCTCGAAGCGCGCAAAAGATTGTGCGGCCTCCGGGAAGGGTTTGTGAGGGGGTTTTTGTCACCCCGCGGGAGATCGCGAAGAGCAATCTAGTTGAGCATGTCATTGAGCTCCCCTCACCTGTGGGTAGATTCTTGCGGGCCGAGTGAGTGGGTAGGCTTGTGAACCCCTATTAGCCGTCGAATCAGTAAGTGAGTGGTCGCCCAAAAGGGGACTAGCTTGGTGGCAACCAAGTGAACCTCGGGAAAAAAATCACCAGTCAACCTCATCTACTCTTCTCGGTGGTTTGCATTCTCCAAATCACTAGCTGTATTTACTTTCTTTATATTGTGCTGTGAGTAGTTGTTGCTCTTGAAAATGTTTAGCTTGTGTGGCTTGCTAGTTACCTTCTAGCTTGTGTAGCATAGAAGTAGTCTTGCATGGTAATTGGCTTGGTACCCTTGTTAGTCACATTGCTTATTTTGGTGTAGCTAAGTAAGTTGAGCTCTCTAGTTGACTTGTGTAGTCTTGCTAGAGAGCATTGCTAGTGAGCTTAGGTGCTTTGTGCTTTGCTTACGAGTTGGTAGGAGCTCCCTTTTGTGCTTAGAATACTAGTTTCTTAGGTTTGTGTGACCTTGCAACCTAGAATTCTTTAGGTGAGCTCTCCCTAGCTTTGCACCTTGTGAGCTAATTAGGATCTTTTGCTAGGTGCTAAAGTTATAGATAGAGGGGTGTTGTCTTGGCTAGACCGATAGTTTTAATTCCGCATTTGTTTCGGTTAGCCCTTGCGCGTAAGTTTTAGAAAGGGGCTATTCACCCCCTCTAGTCCGCCATCTCGACCCTACAGCGACCCCGATGAGGATTTGGGAACGAAATCCTCCCTGAGAACCCGGAAGAGCCCACACTCCGCCGAACGTCAACCTCGACGCCATGTGCGCTCGGTAGGGTGAGGGTCGACGATGCCCGCCAGCAGATAGACGACGAGTGCACCCTCCCCGTGGAACAACTAAACCTCGGCCGGTGGCCGGCCCCGAGCCCGAGCTCGGAGGGTGTAGCGCTGTTATAGCGAGGATGACGGGCCATCGCCGCTTTTGCAAGGGTGCAGCAAAACATAGCTGCCGCCGCCATGCTTATGCGACAGTTTCCCGAGCCCACGATGCCCCAGGAAAAGAAGCTTAGAGGGGAGTACGGTCCTTTGGATCGCGCGGCGGCTCAACAAGCAGAGAGTTCGGCACGACAGAGAGCCAGGGCTCTCTCTAGCGTACGAACATGTGACGGAACCGCCCAAATTATAAGAGATCAAGTGCTAAAGTTTGCTGACTTAGCTACCACTAAAACACTTTTAGCCCCCTATAATCCCCGGGAGTCCGGAAATCTCGAAGGATTTCTAACATCAACTCAGGATCGCGTACATTCAGGGATACACTTCGAACGAGCACAATCAAACGGAAATACTTAAAGTATGAAAAAAGTTATTACAACACTTCGTTCTCAAATAAAAGTATTACTTACACCACAACACCTGTGGCCAATAAACATTGTTTGAAACTGACTGAAAGTTTTAAAAAGTCAGGGGCTGCCCATGATGTTCATGTCCGACAATAGCAAAAGATGAGCTTGAAGAAGACTCTTGCCCAACGCCTACTCTTCTCCTTCAATAGGATAGAGACAGTGCGTACATAGCCAGAAGTTACTTGGCCATTCTACATCCAAACGGGAAAAACCCTGAGTACGGGATGTACTCAGGCTAAACTTACTGTCTAATGAAAATAAAGGACTCCACGGATATGCATGGCTGTATCTGGAGTTGGGTAAGCTTACTTTTGCATAACTGCTTTAAAATTTAAAGGAGTTTTACTATATGATGCGGTGAGCAGTCTCTTTTATCTATAATTATCTCTAGGTTATTGCATTATACTAGAGCACTCACTTGAACTACTAAACAAATAGTAACATATATCCAGTTTCTTCATCAACATTTTAGTAGAACCATAAGGTGGTCACATGGGTGTACCGTGAGTGACAGCTCAGCATAATCCCCCATATCCAGTGGGGGGCGGCAATTCGATCGATATACACCAGCTGGTTAGATTACCTTTAACATCCGACCATACTTTCCCGTCGGGTCAGCATTGGGTTACCGTCAAACAAAGTCAAGGTGGTAATCGAGCGGGCTCGCATTGGCCACCAATTGTAGAAAATAGTGGCCACCATGGGGTAGATCGTATCTACAGTCTAGAGGGTGCTCACAGCAGATGAGCTCGGGCCCGGACAGTGTTTACTCGGCTTCGAGGGTCGACACTCCCGACGGCCCCTATGTGAAAGGGCGGCATTCATGATGTAAGAGGGCCACCATGTGTACAACCTATACGATCAACGGACGGACTGCCCCCAAGTCTTGACCACTTGGGCACTTGCTTTAGTTGACCGTTTTTCATTATACCATAGGTTCTTTCCACGATGGGAAAAAATATAGCCAACCGTGAAAGAAATTACCCCGGGGATAAACAAAACATAAAAAAAAAGGGTAACCCAAAAATTTTTTAAAAAGGGCTGCTAAGCGGTTGCTTTTACTTTTTTTAAACAGGGTAAAAAGGGTGGGTAAAACAAAAAACCCGGGGAAGGAAAAGCACCCTTTTTGGGTTAAAAACAACTCTTCAAAATGCATCACAGTAAAAAAATACTCAAGTAAAAATTTTTAAAAAAAAACCGGGGAGGCAAAAGGGATGTTTCCGGGGTTTGCCTTGAGAGAAGGGGTGGGGGGGCTGGTGGTCGGGAAATCGGGAAAGGTTAGTGCGAGTCTGGTATCCCTCGACAACTCCGTCCCTCCGGGGTTTTGGCCCTTGGGCTCCGATTTTCCCTCCAAAAACCCTAAATGATTGCAATGATAAAAAATAACTAAAAGGTGCGGGATGATGCTTAAAAAACCCCCAAAAATTTTTAACCACAAAAAAAAACAAAAATTTAAAAAATTGGGATTTAAAAGGGAAACTCCCACAACGGGCTCCCAAAAAAAAAAAAGAGAAAAACCCCCTGGAAAAAACAGGGAACAAAAAAAGGCAAAAAACTTTAAAACATAATTAACAACAAAGGAAAAATAAAAAAAACCACTTTCCAAAAAAGATATAAACAAACAAGCAGGCTTTCAACTAAAAAAAGAATGGGAAAATTTTTTTGGGAAGGGGCTCGGGAAGCAGAGGCCTCGAGGCAAGGGAGGGGGCAAGACCCTGGGTTTACTCGAGGTCCATCTCCTGAGCGGAAAGAGAACGGTGTTTGATCAAATGTTTTTGCCAAAGGTGAAGTCTTCGGCGGTGGGGTTGGTTGGCTAGGCTCGGGTGATTTCCGCGCATCCACTGGGGGGTTGGTTAAACCCGGCAAACCGTAAAGGAGGGGTCGAGGGTGGCGGTGGGGGGTGCCCCCGGGGGGGAACACGGCGAAGTGTTTCCCCGGCAAGGAAAGGCTGGGCCAAGGGTGCGTGAGCTCGGGGTGATTGGGAGTGCGGCTCGAGGGTAGCTGAGCCAGAGGGCTCTGGGAAAACCTGTCCACGTGAAAGTTTCCGCGGCGGGGGGCAATGGGGGCACGGCCAAGGTGTGTGACGACAGGTTCAAAAACTGAAGCAAAAGGGGAACCGTTCTCCCTGGGAAAACCCCGGGAGCTTCCAGGGAAGATGGAGGGTCGGAGACGGGGAGGGGCGAACGGTGAACGCTGGTTGATCGGTGCGGGGGGCGACTGGGAGTGGGAAGGAACGGCAAAGGGGCTTCCCGGGACGGGAGCCCAAGGGCTGGTGAAACAAAGGCAACCCGCTTTGGGGTTTGGGGGGGAAAAAGGGCAAAAGGCTAGGGAAAAGGAAATTGAGCAAAGGAGTTGGGTTTGGTGGTGGTTTTTGGAAAAGGGGCGTTTGCGGTGTTTGGATCTCGGCGGCGAAAAACCAGGAACTGCGAGCGTTTTGGCGAGGCGGTTTGAGTGGGAACGAGTGGGGGGAGGTGGGGGGTATAGGCATCCTTTTTGGCTGGTCAGGGGGGGAAAAAAAAAACCGGCGCGGTAGAAGGGGCCCGTGACGCGATGGGCGGGGTGGCGGGCGGCGCTGGCGTGTTTGCGGCGGGGGGCAGAGAAGGACTTGGTGCGCGCGTTAGGGGGAAATTCCCCGCTTGATTGCAAAAGAGACAAGGCGGGGGCTGATGGGGAACCGGCACTGGGGGCGGCGTTAGGGAAAAGGGACGGCCGGCGCGGGCAGGGCGGTGGGGGGTCGCGGCGGGGGAACCCGGAAAGTCAGGGGCCCGGAAAAAAGGGGGCCCGACTTGGCCCTAGCCCCTTTAAACCGGATTTGAGTGAGAAAAAGGCGACGGCAAACGGGAAAGTCGGCGGGGCCCAAAAGGCGGCGGGATGGCGTGTTCCATTTCCCGCGGTCAGGCATGGGGCCACGGGCCCGGTGACTCCGACGTAGGCTCAGCCCGGGGGTTTGGTGCGCCCCCTGGGGTGAATTCGAGGGGTCAAAGGTCGGGGAAAGGGGGTCGATAATTCGAGGGGGGGCATCGATAGACTGATTGGTCAAACGAGCCTCGGGTTTGGTTTGAGCTTTAGGTCGGTCGAGCCTTGGGTCGGTCGAGCCTCTGGCCCCGGGGGCGTTTGTTTAGACCCTCTGTCCCTATCGAGCGGTGGGGTCGAGGTCGAGGGGTGGAGCTCGGCCTGCCGATTCGATTTCCTTCCCCCATTTTCTTTTATTTAAAAAAAACTAAGCAGGGGGGGGGAACAAAAAAAAAAAAACCACACTTTACCCCAAACAAAGCAAAGGGTTAACTAAACATGTTTAAAAAAAAGATTAAGCACAAAAAAACCTATTCAAATTTTAGTTTCAAAAAATTAAACACCCACATTAAATGATAGCATATGCAAACATGAAAAGCAATGGGGATGATGTGCTTAGGGCTAAAAGATGATCCTAATGCAAGGTTGACACAGGGGGTCACACCAAAGATACATACTGCCCACCACTCCCCCATATATTCAAATAGATGAGCCTTAAACGAACATGTGCATAAACTCAAAAGCAAACTAAGTATACTGATATATTAAGTAGACAAAAAAAAACAAAGTAAACAAGAACATATTAATGAAGAATAGTGTTGCCTATAAACATCAAAAAGTGCAGTAAATACAAAAAAGAAAATAAGAGAAAAAACGAACTATACCGGACTCCAATCTCTTAACAACGTCGGGAGCCCAAGATCGAATCTTGACTTCCTCTACTCTTAAAATCTAACTAGGCTTCCCTGAACGGGAAAGTTCTCTGATGAACTGGGGTTTTAATGGCTTTGGATGACTAGACCCCCTATGATTGGGACAAAAAGGAAACTCCAAATGATCTGAGGATGATCGGGGAATGCCTCCAGGGGGTATGCCCCCTTTTTATGTTGATGGGATGCGCGACACCCTTTTGGATCAAACCAAACTTCACAGGGGCCCCGATAAATTTCTTCAAAGGCAGTGGGGGAAGCTTCCAGAAGACGGCGGCCAGCGGGCCCAAGGGGTCCCGCCCGGGCCCCCACCCCATGCCGGCCGGCCCCCAGGTCGGCCTTGGGCCCTGCTTTGCTCCGGTGTCTTGGGATCCCCTTGAGTAGAAAGGCAGGGTGTACCCCTCCGGGGATTTATTGATATCTTCTTTTTTTGATTCTCTTTATTTTTGCTTTTCGGGAAATAGTCCCTAAAAAAAATATTGAAACCCCCAAAACTTGTGAAAATTGTTAATTAAAGCCCTATATTTCAGATTTTTATTTTTTGATTGACCCAATTTTTATGTTTTAATTGCTTAAAAAGTTGGCAAAGGACCGTCAACAAGCCCCCAACAAGTTTAAACCCTTTGCTAGTCCCTAAGCAAATCCTTTCTAATAAATTTGGATCAGGAGTTGTTTACAATGCTTTCACACCTCAAAAGCCAAAAGCTTTCAAACAAAAACCCTTCTTTGAATTGGGAAAAATTACCCCAAATTTTTCCCAAACTTACCATATTCCCTTTTAAAACCATGGTGCTTTTCTACCCACTTGGGTCTTGAGAAATCGAAAGATAGGTAATCGAGTAGGTTTAAAATGTCTAAAACTCTTCACTCTACCACAATTCTGGGTTTTGCAAAGTTTTCGAAATAAAACTCAGAGCTTAATTGTATGACACCTCAAATCTCTTATGAAAGTAGTATTTGTGCATCTCACTGAGTTATTGAAAAAGCCCAGGGCCCTCCTATACTAGTAAATATAGTGGAGTATATGGAATGGCTTAACAAGGTTGGGCAAAAATTATTTTGTATAAAATTTTTAAAGTCAAACAATAGATCCACAGAGAGTCAAGTCATACAATCAAGTAAAGGATGTGCAGGTGTATGGATAGGTGGATAAATGGTGGTGAGGGTTGAAAACCAAATTTCTACTTTTCTCCTTGAAATAAATCTCTTTTTTTTGGGAATTTGGAATTTTTTTGGGAAAAACATGGCTAGAGAGTATGAGCTAACTTATTCTCTATTTTTTGAGAGTGCTCGGCACTTGTCTATTTTTTAATTTCCCCTCTCTCTTTTTTATTCTTTTTTTTGTAGCTTTTTCATAGCTCTACTCCATCACCAAAAAAATTCTGGAGAATAAACAAGGGAATTTTTGGGGCATTTTTTGAATGAAAGTGGAAAAGGAATGAATATTTTGGGGGTGGTTACTCTCAGGTAAGAGTAAGACCCTTTTTTTTTGGGGGTGGGAAAGGGATGTTATTGCATACTCCACGTAGAGTAGTGCATATTTGGGTGGGTGAAGTGATCTTGATTCAAAGCAGACGAAACTCTTCATAGGGTCTAAAAATTGACAACCCCTCCCAAAACAAAGGGCAAAATAATGAATGAGTCTTCCCAATCTAAATGTATATGTATATAGCTTTGGTAAAGGAAATTTTGACTATGTCATACAACAAAATCATATGTAAAATTTTAAATTTTTAAAAGTAAGGGCACCAGGAAAATTATTTTGCTGGAGTAAGAAAAAATAGCAGCTCAGCTTTCATGTCATATATCCAACTACCTAGCTTAGTTTAAAATATATGCCTCCAAAGTTTCAGGTTCAAAGTTACCCATCCATCCTTCAATGGTTGGGTTGCTTGACGGCGTGTATGGGTCTCCCTTTTAAAGCGTCGCTTTTGGGCTGCATATGATAACTATTGAATTTACAAAATTACCTTTCCAAGGATAGGTTGAAGTGGATTTGTCTAGATGCGATGAAAAATGATGGCTCTGCGGTGTTGAGGGGAAAGGTCTCCCCAAAATAAGGTCATATCTTCATCATTCTACATGTCAAGTACTACAAAGTCTACAAGAATATAAGAATCTTGAATTTTTACCGCTATGTTCTTTTCTAAGCCTACGGGGAATCCGTACGTCAAGTCCGCCATCTACAAACTTCACATAGGTTGGGTACAAAGGTGTACCTTCAAAATAAAATAATTATGGTTAACTTTGACATTATGTTGAACCCTGAATCCGGTGTCGCGAAGGTCGAAGGGAAGACGTCTTTACGATAGTGCATTCAATGGTTGGTAACTCCTGGGTCTCCCTTCTTGACTACGTATGGTGAGGCTAGCAAGTGATCCTGCTTCCGTGTTGACAGGGTGATCATCGGGACTGCCCATCTAGGGACTGGCTCTGCTTGTTCTTCCTTCTTCAGGGTACTGCTGAAAAGGATACTTGTTCATATACCTTCGTGGTAGTGTAGGACTGTTGAGCATGCGGTTCTGAAAGAGGAACTTATCTTTCTAGTCTTTTATTGAAAAAAACAATCATGGCATGCTCATGCATAGATGATGGCTTTGGTTCGTGCATAGGAATGGTCGGCCTAATATGATGGGTGCTCTGTCATCTCCTCCTATCTCCATGACCACAAAGAGTCAATTGGACCTATGATTGTCCCACTCTAATGTGACTTCTTCTAGAACTCCTTCGGAGTAACATATGGACTGATTGCAAGCTACAAACGCATGTTTGTGTACAACAGGGGATCTCCCATATCTTTACTAAATTACCTTTAGGCATAATGATGACACGTGCGCCAAAATCACAGATAGTTATGGGAAGGTGTGACATCAATGGAGATAGGAATGACAGCTCCCTGGAACCTTTCTTCTCGGGAAATGAATAGTCAATCCACCTTCACCACTCAACGGGCTAGAGTAGTAGTCGTTGGATGCATTGAAAAATATCAACCAATATTTGCTGTTTCTAAATCTTCCGGCTAGCCCGGAATCTAACCTTCCTTTAGGGGGAAACAGTAGCTTGCCAGCTTGAGCAAATTGTATCTCTAACAATTTAATTGAAGCTATTTTGATTTAAGATTGCAGAAGCAAAGGTACCTCCTAGTATTTAAATTTTCTAGAGCTTAATTCTTGGATGCTACCTTTTTAGACCATTTATACAAGTCCTTTGGACTGACCAGCAATAATTATTCTTAAAGGCGAAAATTATAATAGTTGTTACCTTGGTAAATACCTAGTCGAGGATCCTGATTTCATCCTTGGTTCGGTTGATTATCCTTGGCTTGTAAGGACTGATAGATGTTGTTGTTATTGATGAAGTTTACATCTCTTGTAATTCAGGATAATTGTTTCCTGAATGGCCAACGTCTCCACACTCTTTATCAAGTTAATGACATCTCTCTTCTCGATGTCTTGGATTTCAAGCATTCTTCATGATAAGGTCTAACTTGGCGGTGACCAGTCAGCTTCCTTGAGATGATGTATACCTCTCCATCTCTTCCAAGAATGGATTGTTTTCTTCATTCCAGCATCTGATTAGAGACCCTTTTCTCACACAGTGATGTAGCATGGGAGTTAGGTGACAGGAAAGCTCCTCAGCTGCGACCATCCATAGATTCCGGAAAACTAAGTGACTAGTCCATGATAGGAAAGTCTACAACAATTGCCAATCATCCATTCCATGATGAGGACAACTTGTGTGTAATCTTGAAAACGTTCCCATGCTTCGGTGAACGATTCATTATGTTGTTGTTGAAAGCTTGAAAATATTTCCATATAGGAGCAATGGTCTTGCCAGTAGGAAAGAACTTGGCCAGGAAGTAGTGGTACAATATCCCTGTAGTGTGATATCTTTGATCCCCCAATGTAGAACACTGTTTTACTTTCCCCAAAAGAGAAAATGGGAAAGGCCGAGTGTGTAGCATCTCTTGATACTCTTCTTGATCGTGAAGGTGCATGCAGATCTCAAGAAGTTTTGAAGTGTGCACTTGCCTCTTCATGAGCCTTTCCATAAAACTTATTTGCTTGAACCATGGTGATGAGAGCAGGCTGAGCTAAATCCATCCTCTCCAACTTAACTGAGTCCAATACGGATGTTGGCCGTCGTTTGGGGTAAAGAAACTCGCGCAGTTTCTATCTCGGCCATAGCTTCAAAAAGCATTGCTAAACTTGATCATGTATGTTCTTCTTCCGATAGTTTAAGCTTCTTCTGAAGAGTGAGCTCTGTTGAGGGTGTTTTGATAGTGAATTGCTAGTATCCCTCTTCTTGTGCAAGCTTCGACTTTCTTCGAAGGAGTATCTATGGAATAATAGAAGATGAAAATATCTGGAAGAGAAAAACCCGTGCATTCATTTACCTAGATACCCACAAATAGATAGACACAAGGGTAAACCTGTGTTGATGTAATTTCACATGTTTATTATACCATCAAAACCGTCAACAAAAAAACACTTTTTCCAGGAGCTAGCAAGCAAAGAAATAATGATTATTATCAAATAAATTGTTCCACTGTCCAAGGAGTTTTTTTGAAGGACTATAAGGAAATGACAGAGAAAAGAGACAGAGGGACCCACATAGGGGGGTCGGCGACCACCCTATGGGGGCCCACCAGCCATCCCAAGCATCCACAAGGTAGAGGGTCCCACCTGTCCTGTACTGGGAGTCAGTACCCCCCTTGTGCAGGTTCGACCGACCAATAAATGGCACCCACCAAGATCTCTAGCCACTCCATGACATGTGGGCCTGCTTTCTAGAAGGTTGCAGTGGTTCCACATGTTCATAGGGGGGTCGGGACGACCCCCCAAGGAGACTTGGTTGGCCCCTCCTCTCCTCCACGCTGGCCATGATCCAGGAGAAACACTCCAAGTGAACCTCCACCAAATGGAATACCACTTCACCATGGGATCCATGGGCCCACAAGAGTACAAATCGCCGTCAGCAGAGTGTCCAACTTGTGCCACCACACCAAGACCGGTGGGCCATCTTCTAGAAAGGATTGGGGCGGTCCACCACCCATAGGGGTCGGCCGGACCCCCCCCCTAAGGCCCATGGGGCGTCGAAAGGACCTTGTGTTGATTTTGGTCATTGAGAGACAACTTAGGTGGACAAATAAGTGAATAAGTGATTAACCAGGAAATTAGTTCACAGGTGATAGTGTGATGAAGGAGCATACAGCCCATGAAACATGACATGGAGTCATGTGACCAAGGTGGAGAAGATCAAGAAGAGGGACCTTGGCTTGATGGACGCGGTTGCAAGTGTGAATGGCACGCGGGTGAAGCTTGGCGCCGATGGACCAAGGAACGTGAAGAGGCAAGTGAGGTCAAGAACGATGAACAATACGTCATGTGATGATATGGAGTGGATCATATCATTTGACAAGTGTTTGGTGCAATGTGTGCATCAACATTGGAGATGGAGATGGAATGGAATGCGCAAGGCACAGGTATAAACCATAGGGTATTTCATTACACCGGTCATAGGTGTGTAGAGAAGTGATGACCGTGATAGGTAGATAGCCGTACTATCAAGGGGAGCAAACTTGTTTGCATCACGGTTATCTAGTGCCACCGTGAGCGATTTAACTTTGCGAAGCATTAGGATCGGTGGTGCGGTAAGATCAAGGTGAAAATGCATTGAAAATGATTGTGAAAAATGCTAACACACTTGCACAAGGTTGAGAACGATTTGTTTTCGCACATGTGGAAGCAAAGGAAGAAGTGCGGAGGAGTTCCTGCCGAGGAAACAGGCTCTGGACGCTAGGGCTATAGGGGTTCGGACCATTGAGGAGTGGGTCCGGAAACCAAACCATAGGTCTCGCCTAGTTGTGAGCTCCGGGGTGAACTCGGACGCTGGGGCTTGGGCGGTCTGGACCCTTCGGTGTGAGTACGGTCGCCTGCC
Organism: Microstegium vimineum; assembly: GCA_022036555.1. Taxonomy (NCBI): domain Eukaryota; kingdom Viridiplantae; phylum Streptophyta; class Magnoliopsida; order Poales; family Poaceae; genus Microstegium; species Microstegium vimineum. Next base: position 48,676,855 of record CM039119.1, on the reverse strand, counting down.
CCCTTGACTGTGCCAGAGCTAACTGAGGAGATCCGGACGCTGTTCGTCGTTCCGGACGGTGAACTCCGGACTAGCGTCGGAAGAAAAGTGCTCTTGGGGAGCTCTCTGCTGGAGGTCGGACGCAGGTGCGCATTGGTCCGGAGTGCGCACTGTTGGCTGCGTCCGAGGCAAGTGCGGCGTTCGGTGAGAGCGCAAACGGGCGTATTTCAAAACGGGAGGAGTCCGGACGCGCGCGCATGGTCGGACCCCAGTGAAGGGTGGTGCGGACCCTCTGCAGAAAGCCCTTTGAGTGGGCAAAACGGCTCCTTTCGTGGGAGAGGCTATTTATAGCCTTGGCCAGCCCTTGGGGGTAGTTGAGCAACTTGGGCATGTGTATGCCTCTAGTGTGCATGATTTGGAAGGCCTCTAATCATCATCTACTTGAATGTGTTAATCGATTGAGTGAGAGAGTGATTCTAGTGCGTATGCTTTAAGAGCTAGGCTTGTGTGGCCACTAGTTTATCGTGTTGCAAGCTCGTGGTGCTTGTTACTCTTGGCGGTTGCCACTCCTAGACGGCTTGGTGGCTTGAGGCTCCGTCGAACGCGCGCAAGAAGATTGTGCGGCACTCCAGCGAAGTGCTGTGAGGGGCCATTGTGCTCGCCCCGCGGGAGATCCGAAGAGGCAACTCTAGTGAGCGTGTCATTGAGTGCCCTCTCTTGTGTTGGTTGTGCGGCACCGATGCGGGTTTGGCGTGTGATGCCCAATTAGCGCGTGAACCTCCAGTGAGTGAGCCGTCACAACGGGGACTAGCTTGGTGGTGACAAAAGTGAACTCGGAGAAACATCACTGTGTCAACTTTTGTGATAACATTTCTCGGTGATTTGGCGGTTCTCCAAATTAACTAGCTTTGTATTTAATTTTTATACTTGTGCTAGTGATTAGTAGATTTTCTCTTGTAACTAGATATAGCTTGAGTGGCTTTCTTCGTTACCTTCAATCTTGTGTAGCATCAGAAGCAGCCTCTTGCGTGGCTAATTGGCTTGTGTAGCCTTGTTCGGTCACATTTGATAGTTTGTGTAGCTAAGTCAGTTGAGCTTCTAGTTGACTTTGTGTAGTCAATCAAGAGAACACAATGTCAACTAGAGAGTCAACTTACATAGTACACAAACTAAGCAATGTGACTAACAAGGCTTACCAAGGCCAATTAGCCACGCAGAGCTACTTCTATGCTACACAGATAGAAGGGTAACAAGCAAGCCACACAAGCTAAATAGTTCCAAGAGAAAACAACTACGCACTATCACAAGTATAAGAAAGTAAAATACAAGTCGTGATTTGCGAGAACGCAAATCACCGAGAAGCTGTACACAAAGTTGAACAGTGATTTTTCTCCCGAGGTTTCACTTGGTCACCACAAGCTAGTCCCGTTTTGACGGCTCCCTCACTTGGAGGTACACGCGCTAATTGTCCATCACAGCCAAACCCGCAAACGGGATGCGCAAAAAAAAAACCCCCAACACAAGATGGAGGCACTCAAAGACACGCTCAACTAGAGTTGCTCTTCGTGAAACTCCCGCGGGGCGACACAATGCCCCTCACATGCACTTCTCTGGAGCGCCGCACAATCTTCTAGCCGCGCTTCGACGGAGCCTCAAGCCACACAAAGCCGTCTAGGAGGTTTGCAACCTCCAAGAGTAAACAAGCACACGAGCTTGCCACACGCTAACATGTCCACACGACGCTATCTCTTAAAGCAACGCACTAGAGATCACTTCTCACTCAAATCGGATTACACTTATCAAGTATGAGTGAGTTAGAGGGCTTCCAAATCAAGCACACAAGAGGCAAACACATGCCCAAGTTGCTCAACTAGCCCAAAGGGCTGGCCACGGGCTAATAAATAGCCTCCCCAACGGAATAGTAGCCGTTTCTGCCCACTCAAAGGGCTTTCTGCAGAGGGACGCACGACCCATCACTGCGGGTCCGGACCATGCCCGCGCGAGTCCGGACTCCTTCCCGTTTGAATACGGTCCCGTTGGCGCGCTGACGATGCCGCACGTGCCTCGGACGCAGCCAACAGTGCCACTCCGGACCAAATGGCACCTGCGTCCGGACTCCCGCAGAGATCTCCCCAAGAGCATTTTCAACTGACGCTAGTCGGAGTTCCACCGTTACCGGACGATCGAACAGCGTCCGGATCTTCAGTTAGGCTTGCACAGTCCAGGGGGGGCAGGGGCGACCGTACTCACACCGATTGGTCATGGTACCGCCCCAAGCCCCAGCGTCCGGACGGTTCACAGACCGGAGTCACAACTAGTCCGACGACCTCAGGGTTTGGTTCCGGACCCTACTCCTCAAATGGTCAGGACCCCTCTAGCCCTGCGTCCAGAGCCTGGATCCTCGAGGAACCTCCTCGCAACATTCCCTATTATGCTTCACATTTGCTAAACACAAAAATCTGTTCTTCACCTTGAGCAATTGTGGTTAGCCATTTCACAATCATTTACAAAGCAATTTCACTTGATCTTACCGCACCACTCGATCCTAATGCATCGCAAAGTTAGATCGCTCCGGAGGCACTAGATAACCGAAATGCAAACAAGTTAGCCTCCCCTTGATAGTACGGCTAAACTAACTAACCCGCGTCATCAAATTCTATACACACCTATGCCCGGGTTGTGAAATGGAAATACCTATGGTTTATACCTTTGCCTTGCGCATTCCATTCCATCTCATCTCCAATGTTGATGCACAATGCACAAACACTTGTAAAATGATTGACCCTCATATCATCACATACCTATTGGCATGGGATCTTGCCTCACTTATCTCACCTTTTCCTTGGCCCATCGGCGCCAGCATCACCCGCTTGCCCTCAAAATTGCAACCTGCCATCAGCAAGCTCACTTGTTTTTCTTCTCCACCTTGGTCAAGGGCTCATGTATGTTTCATGTGCATTAAGCCCCTTCATCACCCAACCCCTTTTTTAAAACCCATTCCCTGTGTAAATCACTTACCAATATTAGTCCACTAAGTTGTCCTAAAATTACAAAATCACACAGGACTTTTCAGACGCCCCGGGGCTTTGGGGGGGTTTCGGCGACCCCCTATGGTGTTGGACGCCCCAATCCTTTAGAGAGGGCCACCTCTTGAGTGGGGGGGGCACAAGTTGGACTCTTCGGACGTGGGATTTGTACTCTGTGGGCCATGGATCCAGTGAAGTGTCAATGGTGGAGGTCCGGGAGTGTTTCTCCTGGATCATGGCCAGCGGGGGAGAGAGGAGTGGCCACCAATCACCTTGGGGGGTCGTCGCCCCCCCTATGCATGGGGACCCCCGCCAACCTTCTGAAGCAGGCCCCACATTCATGGAGTGGCAAAGGGGATTGGGGGTTTCCAATTATAGGCGGTGACCTGCACAAGGGGGGTAAAATCCAAAACTATGACATTTGGGCCCCTCCTGGGAAAGTTGGGATGGCTGGTGGGCCCCATAGGGTGGCGGCGACCCCCCCAATGGGTCCCACTAGCTCTTTCTCTCATTTCTTATCCTACAAAAAAAAACCCATGGAAAAGGGAAAACTATTTTTTTGAAAAAAAATCTTTAAATTTTCTTTGCTTGCCCCCCCCTGGAAAAATGTTTTGTTGACTGATGGTAAAAAACATGGTAAAATTTTTTAACTTCAAAAACGGTTACCTGTTTCTATTATTTGGTAATTAGGGTAAATGAATGCCGGTTTTACTCTTCCAGAAATTCACTTTAAATCCAAAGAAACCTCGAAGAAAGCGAAGCTTGCCGAGGGGAAACTAGGCCCTTCACAAACAGAAAAAACCCTCAACAGAAGCTCACTCTTTAAGAGAGGAAGCTTAAACACGGAAGAAAAAAACCGGGTCAATTTTAGAATTTTCTTTTGAAGCTATGGCCGGAAAAAACTGCGCGGGTTTTTTTCCCCCCCAAATCGCCAACATCCCAGGCCCCCCCCGTTAATTTGGAGGGGAGGATTTGACTAAAACCCCCTTCATCACCTGGTTCAAGCAAAAAGTTTTAGGAAAAAGGGTCATGAAGATGCAAGGCCCTTTCAAAACTTTTTGAATCTGCGCCCTTCCCGATAAAAGAGTATCAAGAGTGCTACTCTACTCTGCCTTTCCCTTTTCATTTTTTTGGGAAAGTAAAACATGGTTCTACATGAACAAAGATATCAACCTAAGGGATAAGTTCCCACTACTTTCCTGGCCAAGTTTTTTTTTACAGGCAGCCAAATCTCTATAGGGGGAAAATTTCAAGCTTTAAAAAAAATAATAAAAGTTCACCGAAGATGGGAACGTTTTCAAGTTTTTAATCCAAGTTGCCTATCATGGAAGGGAAAATTGGGGATTTTGTAGACTTCTATATGGACTAGTCACTATTTCCTAATCTAGGGGGTGCGCTGGGGGGTTTTTTGTCATTAAAACTCCCCGATGCAACTAAAGTGTGAAAGATGGTCTCAAAAACGAGCGGAATGAAGAACACAATCAATTTGGAAGAGGGAGGATTACATCAACTAAAAAAAGCTGACATGGTCACCGCCAAGTTGCCCTTTTTTCATGAAGAAGCTTAAACCAAGACTCGAGAAGAGGATTATAAATTGAAAAGAGGGGGGCGTTGGCCAATTCGGGGAAAAAATTTTCTGAATTACAAGGGATTTTAAAATTCATTAAAAAAAACAAAAATATCGTCCTTAGCAACCAAAGGGTGGAACAACCAACCCCAAAGGGTGAATCAGCAACCTCGACAAGGTAATTACCAAGGAAAAAAAAATTTTAATTTTTTTGCCTTTAAGTAATTAGTTCTGGTCAGCCCAAAATTCTTGAAAAAAAAGTCAAAAAAAATAGCACCAAAAAAAAAGCTCTAAAAAATTAAATAAGGATGGAAACCTTTGCTTTTGAAAAAAAAAATCAAAATAGCTTCAAAAAAAAAAAGTTAAGATACAATTAGCTCAGCTGGAGCTACTGCCCCCAAAAAAAGGAAGGAAAAATTGGGGGACCGGGGAAAATTTAAAAACAGAAAAAATTTGATTTTAATGCAAACCCAAATACTACACTCAGCCCGTTGAGTGAAGTGGATTGACATTCATTTCCCAGAAGAAAGGGGCCCGGGGGGGCCTTCATTCCTATCCCCATAGGGTCACCCTTCCCCTAAGCTATCTGTGTTTTGGCGCAAGTGTAACATTATCCAAAAAAAATTTATGAAAGATATTGGGAGCCCCTTTTACACAAAACGCTTTGTAGTTTTCGGGGCAGTCCATATGTTACTCCGGGGATTCTAGAAGAAGTATCATTTAATGGGACAACATATGTTCCAATTGACTTGTGGTCATGGAAAAGGAGGAGATGACAGAGCACTCATATTAGGCCGACCATTTTTTTGCACAAAAACCCCCAAATCTATGCAGAGCTCCAAGATGTTTTTTTAAAAAGAAAGAAAGATAAGTTTCTTTCAAAACCGATGCTACGTCCTACCCCAGAAGGAAAAATAAAACAAGATCAATCAGAGACCCAAGAAAAGGGGAAGAACAAGCAGAGCCAGCCCTAGAAGGAGCAGTCCAGATGATAACCCCCAGTCAACACGGAGCAGCCTTTTGCTTTCACCAACGAGTAAAAAAGGGAGACCCGGAGTCCAACCATTGAAGCACTATCGAAAAAACTGTCCCCCTTTCGACCTTCTGGACAAGGATCGGGGTCAAAAAAAGTAAAGGGAACCCTTAATTATTTATTTAAAGGGAAAAACCTTTGCCCCAACCTAGAAAAGTTGTGTGGGGATTGACGTACGGACCCCCGAAGGCTTAAAAAGAACATGGGGTTAAAAAATTCAAGATTCTTATATTCTTGTAGATTTGTAGACTTGCAGTGATGAAAAGATATAAATTTTTTTTTGGGGGAGACCATTCCTAAACCGCTGAGCCATATCTTCATCGAATTAGACAAACCACTTAAAACCTACCTTGGAAAGGATGTTGAAAATTCAAAATTTATCTTGCAGCCCAAGAAGCGACGCAATAGAAGGAGACGCCATACACGCGTCAAAAAACCCAACCTTGAAGGTGGATGGTAGACTTGAACCCTAAATTGTGGAGGCTAAACTTAAACAGTCGGGGTATTGGGGATTTGACATGAAATTGAGCTGCTATTTATTACCCTAGCAATACTAAGTTGGGGTGAATTTTTAAATTTTTAAAAATTTTCATGATGATTGGTATGACATAGTCTAAATTCCCCAAAAAGTATATACTAACATTTAGTTTAAAAAAACTCATTCATCTACTTGTCTTTTTTTGATTTTTGTAAAATTTTTTCCCCCCTTTTAAAAGGTTTTTTTCATGCTTTTGAACAAAAATACACACCACCCAAATATGCACTACTTACATGGATAGGTGCAATAACATCCTTTTTTTCCCCCAAAAAAAAAAGGGCTTCTCTTACACTGGAAAACCCCCCCCAAAAATTTCATTCCTTTCCCATTTTTCTTCAATAAAGCTCAAAAAATTTTTGTTTTAATTCCTCAGCAATTTTTTTTGGGGGATGGGAGGTAGGCTAGCAAAAGCTTCTGAAAAAAAAAAATTTAAAAAAAGAGAGGAATTAAAAAAGAAAGTGCCCCAGCACCCTCAAAAAAATAAGAAAAAGATACCATACTTTTTCCATGTTTTAAAAAAATTTCCAAATTCCAAAAAAGAGGATTTATTTAAGGGGGAAAAAAAATAAATTAGGTTTTTCACCTCCCCCCTAATCCACCAATCCAACACCTCAATTTTGACTTATTGTATGACTTGACCCTGGGATCTATTTTTTGACTTTACAATATTAAAAAAAAATCCAACCTTGTTAACCCCTTTCCATATACTCCACATATTTTTAGTATAGGGGGCAGACTTACAATAACTCAGTGGATCAAAAAAATACATACTAAGGATTTGGGGGTGTCATACAATTAAGCTCTGATTTTATTTTGAAAACTTTGCAAAACCCAAAATTGTGGTAGAGTGAGATTTTTTAAATAATACCGACTCGATTTCTCTATCTTTCGATTCCCCAAGACCCAAGTGTAGTAAAAGCACCATGGTTAAAGGTAATAGGGGGAAGTTTGAAATTGGGGAAAAAAATTTTTTTTTAAAAACAAAGAAGGATTTTTTTGAAAGCTGTAAAAATTTTTAGGTTAAAAAAATTGTAGCAACCCGATCCAAGTTTATTAGAAAGGGGTTTGCAGGGACTAGCAAAGGGTAAGGGGTGGGAGTTGTGCGGTCCTTTGCTTTTAACTTTTTAAGCAATTATAAACATGATAATTGGATCAATCAAATAAACATCTAGAAATATAGGGCTTTAATTAAAATTTTTTACAATTTTTTGGGGTTTCAATATTTTTAGGGACTTTCCCCAAAAAAATTAAAGAAAATCAAATCAGAGAAGATATCGAATAAACCCCCCGGAGATACACATCCTTTTTTTCAAGGGGGATCCCAAGACCCGGGAGAAAAACGGGGGCCCCGGGGGCCGACCTGGGGGCCGGCCCCGGGAGGGGTGGGCCGGGGGGTCCCCCCGGGGCCCCCTGGCCGCCGTCTTCTGGAAGTTTTCCCCATGTTTTTTTAAGATTGATTGAGCCCTCGTAAGTCGGTTTTTTCCAAGGCTGTGCGCTCCCTCGACTAAAATAGAGGGCATACCCCCTGGAGGCACCCCATATCTCAGATATTTGGGGATCCATTTATCTAATCATGGGGATCTATCATCCAAAGCCAAAACCCCCAGTTCATCTAGAGAACTTTCTAGTTCATGCTAGCCTAGTTTTCAAGAGTAGAGGAAGCAAGATTCGATTTTGGGGCCCCCGACTTTTTAAGAGATTGGAGCCCCCTTTTAGTTCGTATTCTCTTATTTTTTTTTTGTATTTATTGCATTTTTTAGATGTTTAAAGGGAAAAAAACTATTCTTCTTTAAAAAGTTTTGTTTTTTTGTTCATTGTCTACGTTAATATCTGTATACTTAGTTTGCTATTGATTTTGCACAGTTCGTAAATGCTCACTTTTTAAAATATATGGCGAGTGGTAGGCGTATGTAGTCATGGGGTGACACCCTGTGTAAACCTTGATTAGGTCATCATTACCACTAAGCAATCTCCAGTTTTCAGTTTGCAATGCATTTTTTATGTGTGTGTTTATATGTTTTGAAACTAAATTTGATAGGTTTTTTTGTGCTTAATCGGGTTTTTAAAATGTTTAGTTAATCTTGCTTGCTTAGGTAAAGTGTGGTTTTTTTTTTTTTAGTTACCCGCTATTTTTTTTTAAAAAAAAAAAAAGGGAAAGGAAATAAATCGAGACGGCCGAGCTCCACCCCTCGACCTCCCCCCCACCGCCGAGACGGACAGAGGGTCTGAGCAAAACCCCCCCGGGCAAGGCTCCCCACCCAGGGCCGACCGACCTAGAAGCTCGACCGAACCCGAGGCTCGATGACAATCGTCTATCGATGCCCCACCCTCGAAGTGCCCCCCTCGGTTTATCCCTCACTTCGCCCCCGAAGTTACGGACCGGGGTTTTGAGCGAACGCCCCCAAAAGGAAGGCTCGACCGAGTCGGGGGCTCGCCCCGCCGATCGACCCTACCCTGTACGCCCCCCTCTCCCGCACGCTCGACCGCACGCACTGTCACGCACCCCCGCGCGCACTCACCCGACCGTGGTGAGCCGTACGTCGGAGCATCTCCCGCGGGCCCCCGCCGATGCCTGACCGGGAAAAGGGGAAACACGCCATCGCCGCTGCTTCGGCTCTCCCCCGAAACGCTGTCCCCGATCGCCCTGTTCACTCAAATCCGGTTAAAACGGCGCAGGAACCAAGTCAGCCCGCTTTTCCGCGCTGACGCCTTTCGCCGCCGGACCTGCCAGCCGCCCGCCGCGCGCCGCCCGTCGTTTCGCAAAAAACGCCCCGCAGTGCCGCGTCCATAGCCCCCGCCTTGTCTCTTTCGCATCCAAGCGCGAATCCGTCAAAGGGGCGCGACGCCAAGTCCGCTCTGCCCCCCCCGCCGCAAGCACGCCACCCGCTGCCACCACCGCCATCGCGTCACGTCCCCTTACCAGCGCTGGTCGGCCCTGACCGAGCCAAAGGAGTGCCTTCCCCCCACCACCTCCCGCACTGTCCGCATCATCCGCACCGCGAACCCCCTCGCAGTTCTCTGTTCTCCCACCGGGGGAGCTCCAAACCCCAAGGGGCCCCCTTTCCAAACCACCACCCCCAAACTCCTTTGCTCAATTCCTTGCACTCCTTCGCTTTGCCCCCCCACCCACGCTGCTCGCCTTTTTTTCACCACCCCGGGGCTCCAGTCCCGGGAGCCTTCCCCTTTTTTCGACTCCGAGTCGCCCCCCCCCGAAAAACCGTTCACCTTCGCCGTCTTGTCTCCGACGCCCCACCCCGTGGAAGCTTCGCCGGAGTTAACCCCAGGGAGAACGTTGTTCCCCTAGTTCATTTTAACCGTGTCGTCACAGCCCGTTGGCCGTGCGCCTTCCCCCCCCCGGGGGCTTGCACGGGGACAGGTTTCCTAGACCCTCGGTCAGTAGCCCCGGCCGCACTGCCACTTTTACCACGGCTCACGCACCATAGGCGGCTTCACTTTCCGGTCACTTCGCCGTTTAAAACCCCGTGTTGCACCCCACCGCACATCGTCGACCCCTCCCCACGGGCGCAACAGTTCAACCAACCCCCCCAGTGGATGCGCAAATCACCCGACCCCAGCACCCCAACCCCACCCCCGAAGACTTACCATGGCAAGAAAAAGTCGATCAGCACCGTTCTCTGTTCCCCTCGAGGTAGATGGACCTCGAGTAATGGAGTCACCCCCCCTTTGCCTCGATGCCTTCGTACCCGGGGCCCCCCCAAAAAAAATTTTTTATTCTGTTTCAGTTGTATGCCTTGCTTGTTTGTTTATATCTAGAGTTGGAAAAATTGTTTTAAATTTTAAGTTGTAGCCGTTTTTTCCCCCGCCCCCGTAGCTCTGCCCTTTGCTTTTGGTAGTTTTCTAGTCCATGCTTTGAATCTTGTTTGTGTTTTAAAAACTTGTTCAAGCATCACCCCGCACCATTCAGTTATTCTTTAAGCATTGCAATCTTTTTTGGTCCGGGGGGAACATGGGGCCCCTGAGACAAGCCGGGGAAATACGGGGGTTGTAGGGGTCCGACTCGACCAACCTTTGATTTCCCTGACCCCCGCCCCCCCTTCTCTAAAAGGCAAGCCCCGAAACATCCTTAACCCCCCTAGTTTTTTTCAATTAATCTACTTTAGATTTTATACTGTGATGCATTAGTGTGGGGGTTTTTGAACCCAAATTGTCTTACCTCCCTTGAATTTGTTTTACCTACCTTGTTCCCGCTAAAAATAAAGTAAAAGCAACCGCTTAGCATGCTTAGAAATAATGCTTACCCTTTCTTTTTTGTTTTGTATTATCCCTTGGGGTATACTATCACGGTTGGCAAATTCGCACGTGGAAAAAACCTTGGTAGTAATGAAATACGGTCAACTGGAAGCAAGGCACCAAGTGGTCAAGACTTGGGGGCAGCCTCCGTTGGATCGTGGGTTTTAGTACACGATGGTGGCCCTCTTACATTTTGAATGCGCCCTTTCGCATAGGGCCGTTGGAGTACGACCCCGAAGCCGATAAACATTTCCCGGGTCCAGGCTCGCTCTGCTGGAGCACCCCTTGATGTAGGCATGATTGCCCCGTGGGGCCATCTATTTTCTACAATTGGGGTGGGACCAATGCGAGCCCGCGTCGATTACCCCCTGGACTTTTTGAGCGGTAACCTAAGCGACCCGAGGGGTGAAAGAATGGGAGTGGTTAAAGGTAATCTTACCACTGGTGTATATCGATTCGAATTGCCGCCCCCCACTGGTATGGGGGATTATGTGAGCTTCACCACGGTACAACCCATGGACATCTTAAGGGTTCTACTAAAAATTGTGAAGGAACTGGATATATGTTATTATATTGTTTTGAGTAGATCAAATGTGGCCTAGTAAGATGCAATAACCTAGAAATAATTAGTAGGATAAAAGATGTGCTCATAGCATCATTAAAGAAATTCCTTTAATTTAAGCTTTCCGCAAAAAAAAGCTTACCCCAACTCCAGAACAGCCAGCATTCCTTGGAGTCCTTTTATTTTCAGTTGAGGGTAAGTCTAGCTGAATACATTTCCCGTACTCGGGGGTTTATCCGTTTTTTGCAGATGGCCAAGTATACATCGGCTATTGTAAGCACTGTCTCTATCCTTTCTACGGAGAAGAGGAGTAGGCCTTGGGCAAGGTCTTCTAACAAGCTCATCTTTTGCTACTGTCGGACCTGACCGTTGGGGCACCCCTGTCTTTTAAAACTTCAGTTCAGTTTCAAGCAATGTTTTATTCGGCCACAGGTGTAGTGGCGTAAGTACTACTTTTATTTGGAACAAAGTGTTGTAATAACTTTATTTCATATTTTAAGTATTTTCGGTGATTTGTGGCTCGTTCGAATGTGTATCCCTGAATGTACGCGATCCTGAATTGATGTAAGAAATCCTTCGAGATTTCCGGACACCGGGATTATATGGGCTCAAGTGTTGTAAGTGGTAGCTAAGTCAGCTACTTTGGCACTTGATCTCTTATAATTTGCGCGGTTCCGTCACAGCTAGTATCAGAGCATTGTTTAGGTATCCTCATTCATTTGAGCAACTTTTCAACAAAACGAGTATTTTTGAAACTATTTTTATAAACTAATTTTGAAACTTGGGTGCCAGAGTCTAGTCCTTAACCCTATACTAGGAAATTAGGTGGCTTAGTTATACTAACTTGGTTCCGGGTTTTTTGCTCATGTTGGATCTTTGTAATTTGCCGGGATATCATTCTTGGGAAGAATGATACTAGGTTCGAAAAACTTGCATTGAAAACTATTTGGGAGATGTGAGAGCAGACCTTCCAACCGTTGGTCAAGGGAAGTGATATTCTTGTTACTAAGGATATGCGAGCTTTCCGCAGACATATCTGAGAAGATGAAATGCTGGGTGGGTTTTCCGAGCTTGGAGCATAAGGTTTTGGTATTAAATGTACGTACTTGGACATATCAGGAAGTGCCCCGGTGATTTCTGCATTGGGTTTTGTTCTTTGGGCTGAAATGAAATCTTCTGCAGGTACACTAACTACGCAACCGTGTAGAACGAATAACTGCGTAACGAGAGATCTGTCTTGCCACCAACTAGAACGTTAGGACTTACGAGTCATTCTAGTTGAGTGAGAACGTAGTTACGAATCATGCATCATGTTTATAATTCTTGTATCTGTCATCCCTCCCCTTAAATTGTAATCATCCCTTTTTTTAAAAAAAAAAGAACCAACTTAAATACCTGTCTCACGGAGTCAAAACCCTTTTTCTTCAGATGCCTGTACCCTCTGACCGCCAGGGAAAGCAACGGAAAGGGGCAGGACTCCCCCGTCACCCTTTGGCAAGGAAGATGGACCAGGGGTGAAGTTTTTGACGTACTTATGGGCTGCCAACTATCCTTTGGCGAGTTTTGCACGCCATGGGTATTCTGAGGGCAGTGAAACCCAAGTACTCTTGGCAGAAGCAGCAGTATGGTCAAGATTCTTTGGTTCAGGTTGAGATCAGAGTAAAAGCTTTGGAAGGAAAGGCCCGACTGGTCAGGGTGGACGATCGTTACCAAGGGATTTGTGCTAAGGATGGAGCCAACAGGGCAGCATACCTGGTGCTAAAGGACATCATCACTCGTTTTCCAGCAGATCTTGCAGATGCATGGCCAGGAGTGTTCCCACGTGGATCGCTTTCCTGTGGATTTGGGTGCAGACTGAGAGAGCAGCTCTGACAGGAGGCGAAGAGGAGCTTTTCTTTTGTGAGACCCCAGCCATGGGTGCCCACTGGAGCTCTTCTAAGCACTTGTGAGAGTCTAGAGCGTAGTCTGGCAGATGTTGCAGAAATCCACAACGCCACGATGGAAAGCAAGCGTCAGTTGCAGCAAGAGTTCGAGACACTGTCGAGACCCTTCAGGCAGGTTAGCTCAGCTGACTCTGGAACGCAATCAGGCTCAGGCTAAGTTGGAGGAGGAGATCACCGCTCGTGTGGTTAGTGAGCAGTTGCTTCTCGAGGCCACCAACTCCAGGAATGAAGCTGGACCGAGTCAGAAGACCTGCAGGCTAGAGTTGCAGAGTTAGAGGGAAACCTCCATGGACAGCAGGAGTACATCAATAACCTGCACGAGGCTTTCACGCCTCCATCAGCAGCAGGCAGCAGCAGCAGCTGAAGTCGCCGAAGCACCTTTACCTGAAGAGCCAGAGCCACAGGATGGAGTGATCCTTGGTCCTGACTCACCGAACGAGGACTTCGCCGACGAGCCCTTCTACGACGACAACCTCGACGACAACATCGGAGAGCACAACTACCTCCGACGGTTACTGAGCGCTAGATTATGAGTTGACCTTCCGCTCAAGGAGCTTTTGTATTTGGTGTTGTTTAAGACTCTGTTAAATTTGGATCCTCGGATAGTGTAAGCCTAAATATGGAATTTAAGTCCAGGCGTTGTTCTGGCGACGAATTTGGAATGTTATTTGTATGTTTATGATGAGCAATTAATTCTGTGATGTTATGTGGAAGGATGAATAATTATATCTGGTCATGTGCTTAATGTTACATTTTGTACAGCACAGTATTTATTCATCATTCAATATATCATCATCTGATTGTTGCTTGTTAATGGGCTATACAGATGACGGCTAACACTCGTCGCACCAAAACCGGGGTGATGGAGAGGCATCCCAGAGAGAGGATTGCCACCACCTCCACCCCACCTGCAATGACACCGGAAGCGTTCTTTGGCCAGTTCTTGGGCAGCCAAAGAAGTGTCGAAGAGATGCAGCGGCAGATGAATGAAACTCTGCGCAACATCGCTGCCAAACAGCTCAGCAGCACCGACAACAGCAGGGGGCCGCACCTAACCAGTACAGTTCTTATAAGGATTTCATGGACACTCGCCCTCTTTCTTAAAGGAAGCTACTGAACCGCTGGAGGCAGTGAATGGCTGCACTCCATGACACAGAAGTTTAGACTTCTGCGTCTAAGCGATGAGTTGAAGGCGGAGTATGCCGCGCACAGGCTGGAAGGACCAGCGAGTATTTGGTGGTCCTAGTACCGTGATAACTTGCCTGCCGGTACTGTAGTTACATGGGAGTTGTTTCTCCACATTTATGCGCCGTCACTACATCCCGACGCGTGTGATGGAGATGAAGCTTACAGAGTTCATGAGGCTGTCCCAAGGGTAGAACAGTGACAGAGTACCTCAGCGTTTTCAACAGGTTGGCTCGCTATGCCAGTGACTTTGTCAACACAGAAGCCAAGAAGATTGCCACTTCAAGAGAGGCATAAACGCCGCTCTTCTGTCCAAGATGGGAAACAGTCACGCAATCACCTTCAGTGACTTCATCAGCGACTGCTTGAACCAAGAGACCAACGACAACAGGTTGCTTGCAGAGACGCGTCGTCGCATCCCAAAGGAGGATCCCACCAGATAGAGGTCCAGTGCTTCAAGGGCCAGTGTTTCGTCCACCACAAGTTGGTGCACGTTTCCGACCACCTCAAGGGAATGACCAATGCCGTGCTCGTTCCGCTTACCAGAGACCCTTCACTGCACACTTGCAGCAGATAAGGGTAAAGTCGCAGCACCTGCAGCTGGAAGTCAAAAGACGCCATCTGTGGTAGGACCGTGCTTCAATGCGGGACAAACAGGTCACCTATCTCGCTTCTGTACGAAGCCCAGAAGGCATTTCAACTATCCTCCAGCAGCCTCGCACAGGGAATGTTCATCATACAACTTTGGAGGAAGTACCAGAAGGTGAGCCCGTCACAGCTGGTATGTTTCTTGTCAATCAATGTCCTGCAGTTATCTTGTTTGATTCTGGGCATCGCATTCATTCGTTAGTGGGAACTTCGTGTTGCGGATCAACAGAAGGTGGTAGAATTGGAAAAAGAGTACCCAGATTAGTGCAGCAGGAGCTGTCCTATATACCGTAAAATGGTAAAAGGATGTAGAAATTACCAGGAGACGACATCGATCTATGTCAACCTCATCGTAATACCTGAGCTAGGTCTAGATGTAATTCCTTGGTATGGAATGGATGAAAGCTTGGAAAGTACATCTAGATATCGCCCAACGAGCAGTATCTATCACCAACCCACGGAATGGAGTTACCTTTTGGAATCTTCTTACCTAAGAATCCAAATCAGCTTGGAGTCATGTTTGCTATCACTGCAGAGTTGTTGGATAAGATTCCTGTAGTGTGTGAGTTTCCAGATGTGTTTCCTGATGATCTTCCAGGGTTACCTCCAGATTGAGATGTTGATTTTGCTATAGAGCTAGCTCCAGGAACACCCTATATCCAGGAGACCATATAGGATGCCACCCAACGAGTTAGCCGAACTCAAGAAACAACTCCAAGAGTTGCTGGAAAAAGGTTTGATCCACCAAGTTGTTCACCTGGGGATGTCCCGACATCTTTGTGAAAAAGGAGGATAAAACCTTAAGAATGTAGTGGATTATCGCCTCTTCAATGCAGTTACCATCAAAAACAAATATCCGTTGCCGCGGATTGATTTGTTGTTTGATCAGTTGTCTAAAGCTAAAAGTGTTCTCCAAGATAGATCTACGAATCTGGTTACCATCAGATTAAGATCAGAAAGGAAGATTACCCAAGACCGCTTTCTCCACAAGATAGGTCTCTTTGAATATCTAGTGATGTCTTTTGGATTGACAAATGCGCCTGCGCATTTCATGTACTTGATGAACTCCGTGTTCATGCAAGAGTTGGATAAGTTCGTGGTAGTTTTCATCGATGACATCCGTTTATTCGGGGAATGAGAAGATCACGCAGACCACTGCGAGTAGTGCTGAAACGGTTTAAGAGAGCATAAGCTTATGCCAAGTTTAGCAAGTGTGAGTTTTGGTTGACCAAAGTACCTTTTCTGGGTCATATCTATCAGCTGAGGGTATCTCAGTGGATCCCTCAAAGGTGCAAGAAGTTATGAATTGGAAAGCACCCGTTAACGTGCATGGGGTTCGCAAGCTTTTTAGGATTGGCCCGGATACTCCCCGTCGTTTTATCCCGGACTTTTCTAAGATGGCTAAACCTATGACAAAGTTAACACAGAAAAACAAGAAGTTTGAATGGAGCGCAGATTGTGAATAGCGTTCCGCACCTTGCGGACACTGTTGACAACTGCACCAGTTTTTAGCACAACCAAATTTGGAGGAACCTTTTGATGTGTTTTGTGATGCATCAACCATTGGATTAGGATGTGTGCTAATGCAGAATGGAAAGTCATTGCTATGCCTCACGACAAACTCCGATCTCATGAAGAGAATTACCCGACACATGACTTGGAGTTAGCAGCAGTTGTACATGCTTTGAAGATATGGAGGCATTACTTGATGGGTAATCTGTGCCACATCTTCACGGACCATAAAAGTTTGAAGTACTTGTTTCCCCCCGGTCTGAATTGAATATTGAGGCAGAGAAATGGTTGGAGTTAATCAAGGATTATAACTTGGAAGTGCATTATCATCCTGGAAAAGCAAATGTTGTAGCAGATGCTTTGATTCGTAAATCTCATTGCAACTTGTTGCAACCCTTGTTAGAAGATGGTTTTGATCTAATGCACCCTTCGGTCATAAATAATATTGTTATCCAGTGCACCTTGGATAGTGATATTATTGAAGGACAAAAATCGGATAAAGAGCTTGTGCAAATCAAACAAAGGTTGGAAACCAGTGAATCTCTGAATTTCAACGTGGATCAGAAAGGAGTCCTATGGTTCAATCAGCGTTTGGTAGTACCTAAGGATCAAGTCTTGCGAGAAAGGATTCTCAAGGAAGCGTTTTTAACTCAAAGTTATCGATTCATCCTGGTAGCAGTAAGATGTATCAAGACCTGAGGAAAAGTTTTGGTGGTCTAAGATGAAGTTGGATATCGCAGAATATGTCACAAAGTGTGATACGTGTTGTCGCATCAAGGCAGTGCACATGAAACCTGCCGGGTTGTTACAACCTCTTTCTATCCCTGAGTGGAATGTGGGAAGATATCAGTATGGATTTCATCACAGGTTTTACCTGCTACTCAAAAGGAAATGACTCGATATGGGTTATCGTTGATCGGTTAACAAAGGTCGCTCACTTCATACCAGTTAAAGTTACACATCGACCTCATCAGTATGCAGAGCTTTATGTTCAGAATATCTTAAGGTTGCATGGTATTCCTAAGACCATCATATCCGACAGAGGATCACAGTTTTCGCTCATTTTTGGGAGCAGCTACATAAAGAGTTGGGAACAAAGTTGATTCGAAGTTCCGCTTATCACCCTCAGACAGATGGACAAACGGAACGAGTGAATCAAGTGTTGGAAGACATGTTGAAGCATGTGTTGTATCAACAAAAGGATCATGGGAGAAATGGTTACCTTTGGCTGAGTTTTTTATAACAATAGTTACCAAGAAAGCATTAAGATGGCACCGTTCGATGCTTTGTATGGACGCAAGTGTAGAACCCCTATCAATTGGATTGAAACAGGAGATAAGGGATTCTATGGTACGGACTATGTAAAGAGGCAGAAGAAATAGTCCGCACTGTTCAACAACATATCAAGGCACTCAATCTCGACAGAAAGGTTATGCAGATCAAAGGAGGAGACCTTTGGAGTTTCAAGTTGGTGATTATGTGTATCTTAAGGTATCACCAATGAGAGGCTTCGTCGCTTTGGAGTTAAGAAGAAGTTAGCACCCCGATATGTTGGACCTTATCAGATCATCGCAAGGAAAGGTAAAGTGGCTTATCAAGTACAGTTACCCCCAGAGATAAGTTCTATCTTTTCCAATGGTCCATGTATCACAGTTCAAGAAGTGTCTTCGAGTTCCAGAAGAAGAATCTGTTCCAAGTTCAGACCTCGTGATCAGCTCAGACTTGAAATACATCGAAGAACCGGAAAGGATCTTGGATACAAAGACAAGAGTCACCAGGAATCGAGAAGTGAAGACGTTCAAGGTTCTTTGGAGTCATCATGGTCCCCAGATGCAACCTGGGAGACGAAGCCTACCTAATCGCAAACTACCCCGCCTTTTATAATAAATGGTACTAAAACTCAAATCTCGGGACGAGATTTCGTTAAGGGGGGAAGAGCTGTGACACCCTGTGTCAAGCTTGCATTAGGATCTCATTAGCCACTAAGCACTCATCTCATTGCATTCATGTTTGCATATGCTATCATTTCATGTGTGTGTTTATATGTTTTGAAACTAGAATTGAATAGGTGTTTTGTGCTTAATCTTGTGTTTAACCTGTTTAGTTAATCCTTTCTTTGCTTAGGGTAAAAGTGTGGTTTGTTTTCGTTTAGTTAGCCTGCTTAGTTTTTTTAAAATAAAAGAAAATGGAGAAGGAAATCAGAATCGAGACAGGCCGAGCTCCACCCTCGACCTCGACCCCACCGCTCGATTACGGACAGAGGGTCTGAGCGAACACCCCGGGCCAGAGGCTCGACCGACCCAGAAGCTCGACCGAACCCGAGGCTCGATCGACCAGTCAGTCTATCGACGTCCCACCCTCGAAGTGCTACCCCTCGATTCTATCCCTCGACTTCGACCCCTCGAAGTTACGGACCGAGGCTTGAGCGAACGACCCCGCACGGAAGGCTCGACCGAGTCGAAGGCTCAATCCGCCAATCGACCCTACCCTCGATATCGACCCTCTCCCGCACGCTCGACCGCACGCACGTGTCAACGCACGCCCGCGCGCCACTCACCCGACCGCGGCTGAGCCGTACGTCGGAGTCATCTGCCGCGTGGCCGCCGATGCCTGACCGCGGAAGTGGAACACGCCGTCGCCGCCGCTTCGGCTCTGCGCCGACATCGCTGTCGCCGATCGCCCTGTCTCACTCAAATCCAAGTTAATGGCGCTAGGACCAAGTCAGCTCCGCTTTTCCGCCGCTGACGTCCTGCTTCGCCGCCGCAGACCTGCCAGCCGCCTTGTCGCGCGCCGCGCCGTCGTTTCGCAGTAACACCGCCGCAGTGCCGCGTCCGATCAGCGCCCCGCCTTGTCTCTTTCGCATCCAAGCGCGAATCCGCTCTAACGGCGCGACGACCAAGTCCGCTCTGCGCCGCCCGCCGCAAGCACGCCAGCGCCGCTGCCACCACCGCGCCATCGCGTCACGTCCCCTCTAGCAGCGCCGATCGGCCATGACCGAGCCAAGAGGAGTGCCTATACCTCCACCACCTCCCGCACTCGTCCGCACTCATCCGCA
This sequence comes from Microstegium vimineum, assembly GCA_022036555.1. Taxonomy (NCBI): domain Eukaryota; kingdom Viridiplantae; phylum Streptophyta; class Magnoliopsida; order Poales; family Poaceae; genus Microstegium; species Microstegium vimineum. The sequence goes on along the minus strand of CM039119.1, from coordinate 48,657,556 downwards.
CTCGCGCAATCGCTCGCAGTTCTCTGTTCTCGCCACCGAGAGCTCCAAGCACCGCAAGCGCCCCTTCTCAAATCCACCCCCACCCAAGCTCCTTTGCTCAATTCCTCTCGCACTAGCCTTCGCTTTGCCCCGCACCCACGCTGCTCGCCTTTGTTTCACCAGCCGTGGACTCCAGTCGCCGGGACGCCTTCGCCGTTCTTCGACTCCGAGTCGCCACCGCACCGATCAACCAGCGTTCACCGTTCGCCGTCTTGTCTCCGACGCCTCCATCTCCGTGGAAGCTTCGCCGGAGTTAACCGAGGTGAGAAACGTTGTTCCCTAGCTTCAGTTCGAACCGTGTCGTCACAGCACCGTTGGCCGTGCGCCATTGCCACCGCCGCGGAGCTTGCACGTGGACAGGTTTCCTCAGAGCCTCTCTGGCTCAGCTAGCCCTCGAGCCGCACTCGCCACGTCACCACGACGCTCACGCACCATAGCGTCGAGCTTCACTTTGCCGGTGATCACTTCGCCGTGTTACACCGCCGTGTTGCACCGCCACCGCACATCGTCGACCCCTCCTCACGGTCGCAACAGTTCAACCAACACCCCCAGTGGATGCGCGTAAGTCATCCCGAGCCTAGCACAGCCAACCCCACCGCCGAAGACTTCACCATCGGCAAGAACACGTCGATCAGCACCGTTCTCTGTTCCGCTCGATGGTAGATGGACCTCGAGTAATCGAGAGTCACGCCCGTCCATTGCCTCGAGTGCCTCTGCGTACCTCGAGCCCGTCCCAAAATGATTTCCTATTCTGTTTTCAGTTGTATGCCTTGCTTGTTTGTTTATATCTAGAGTTGGTAAAATCCTTGTTGTTAGATTATGTAAGTTGTAGCCTGTTTTTGTCCTGCTAGCCAGTAGCTCTAGCCCTAGTAGCTTTGTGGTAGTTCTCTAGTCCTATGCTTAGAATCTCTGTTTGTGTGTTAAATCTTGTTCAAGCATCATCCCTGCACCATTCAGTTATTCATTTATGCATTGCAATCATTTAGGATCCGTGGAGGAACATCAGGAGCCCATAGAGACAGAAGTCCAGGAAGTACAGGAGTTGTACGAGGAGTACCACGAGCTCGACACTAACCTTCCTGAGTGCCCTGACCACCAGCCCTCCACCTTCTCTCAAGGCAAGCCCCGAAGCATCCTTAAGCCTCCTAGTTTTTTTTCAATTTAATCTACTTGAGTATTTTATACTGTGATGCATTACGTGATAGGAGTTGTTTGAATCCCAAATTGATGCATTACCTCCCTTGATATTTGTTTTACCTACCTTGTTACCCTGCTAATAATAAAGTAAAAGCAACCGCTTAGCATGCTTAGAAATAATGCTTACCCTTTCTTTTTATGTTTTGTATTATCCCTTGTGGGTAATACTATCACGGTTGGCTATATTCGCTATCGTGGAAAGAACCTATGGTAGTAATGAAATACGGTCAACTGGAAGGCAAGTGCACCAAGTGGTCAAGACCTAGGGGCAGTCCGTCCGTTGGATCGTGTAGGTTTGTACACGATGGTGGCCCTCTTACATCTTTGAATGCGCCCTTTTGCATAGGGGCCGTTGTGAGTATTGACCCTGAAGCCGAGTAAACACTGTCCGGTCCCGGAGCTCGCTCTGTTGTGAGCACCCCTCTAGACTGTAGGCATGATCTGCCCCGTGGTGGCCATCTATTTTCTACAATTGGGGTGGACCAATGCGAGCCCGCGTCGATTACCACCTGGACTTTGTTGAGCGGTAACCTAATGCTGACCCGACGGGGTGAAGTATGGGCGTGTGTTAATGGTAATCTTACCAGCTGGTGTATATCGATTCGAATTGCCGCCCCCCACTGGATATGGGGGATTATGCTGAGCTTCACCACGGTACAACTCCATGTCCCGATGTTATTATATTGTTTGAGTAGATCAAATGTGTGCTTAGTATAGATGCAATAACCTAGAAATAATTAGTAGGATAAAAAGATGACTGCTCATCGCATCATTAAAGTAAATTCCTTTAATTTAAGCATTTCCGCAAAATAAAGCTTACCCAACTCCAGATACAGCCATGCATATCCTTGGAGTCTTTATTTTGAGTTAGACGGGTAAGTCTAGCTGAATACATTCCCGTACTCAGGGTTTATCCCGTTTTGTTGCAGATGGCCAAGTATACATCGGCTATTGTAAGCACTGTCTCTATCCTTTCTACGGAGAAGAGAGTAGGCCTTGGGCAAGGTCTTCTACAAGCTCATCTTTTGCTGTTGTCGGACCTGACGTTTGTGGGCACCCCTGTCTTTTAAAACTTCAAGTTCAGTTTCAAGCAATGTTTTATTCGGCCACAGGTGTAGTGGCGTAAGTACTACTTTTATTTGGAACAAAGTGTTGTAATAACTTTATTTCATATTTTAAGTATTTTCGGTTGATTTGTGGCTCGTTCGAATGTGTATCCCTGAATGTACGCGATCCTGAGTTGATGTAAGAAATCCTTCGAGATTTTCGGACTACCGGGATTATATGGGCTCAAGTGTTGTAAGTGGTAGCTAAGTCAGCTACTTTGGCACTTGATCTCTTATAATTTGGGCGGTTCCGTCACACGTGGGCTTAGATACATTGCTTATCTGTGGATGCCCCCATCTGTGCCGGGTCGTGGGGTAGATCATGGACGTGACAGGTCCATTGAGTCCTTTGTAGGCCTCCCCCGTGCAGTGGTTTAGTAGGGAGGAATTGTCAGGTTGAGGATATCTTGTTATATCTGAGGTTTCTGAACTCAACTCATCCTGTTTATGGTCCCATTGTGTTTAGGAATATTGGTAGTATTACTTAACAATGATTACTAGATGTACTTGCACTAACTAGCGTAGCTTTGATGGTAGCTAGAATACTTAGTAGTTAATTCTTTATTACTTGTATTGGATGACGCTTGTGTAGTGACTAGAATGCTCTAGAAACTTTATCCTTATTATTATGATGATGATGATTGATCAATTTACCCTTATCATATATATTTATCATGTGACTTACCCCTGTTTAATAGTAGAGATCATTGATGGTTAAATCCCTTCATTTATTTCATATGCTTGTTATCAATATTATATATTATTAGTTTTCTAGACCTTCCTAGTGGTAGAATATAAATGACAACCTGATAATACTTCTAGATAAAATGCTACAATGGTATATTTAATCTGTCCGCTTGCAGAATCATTAGTTCTTTATAATTTTATCTATCATTATTTATTTCTGTCTAGTCATACATAAAATATAATATTTCATAAGTACCATAAAATATTCCTTGTTTTATAATTAGAGATGATAACCTAGTTCCATGCTTAGGAGTAAAAAGGTAAAAGATAAGTGGCTAGTTGCTAAAGGCAAGTTAATTATATACCATGCATTTTTGGCGCCATTGCTAAGAATTATGTTCTTGGTGATGTCATTAAGAAATGTCAACACTGGGCCAGACCATCGGCTAATCAACAAATTGCGAATGAAAGATGGCACATGGTCGTGTATTAATAGTCTCATCATCTTGTACGATTACCCCCGGCCCTTGGGGTCTATTTATAGGGCGAGCCGAACAATATGATGGCCCGCTATTATAAGAATGGTCTCTGACGGTTTCCTCTATCGGAGGACACCGACTAGGGGCATTTAGGTACATTCAACTGGAATATACCAACTCCTACAAAACAGTTTGATGAACACCCTGGCCCACCGACCCTTGATCGCACGCCGGTGCGAAGCTCCAATGGGTGATGACCGCCTTTAGGATACTCCTTGACCTTGAGAGGCCGCCGCCTATACATAGGCTCCAAAACGAAGGTATAGAGTGATAGGATGAGAGTTAGTGTGATGCACGAAGGTTGGTTCCCCAACGTGCCTTTTGGGACTTGTTGGCGGGAATTTCTTCATCTTTTTGTTACATATTGTCTTCGTTTTAGCTTTTGTTCTTGTGCCTGTGTTAGTGTTGCGAGTGGTTTGTTGTTGATGGAGTTGTCCAAGCTATTGTAGTCCAAACTCCCTTGTAAGGGGAAAATATTATTTGTTCGCGGAAAAGTACTGTTGAAGGAGTGCTGACGAACGCGACTAATACCTAGCTGCTCAAATTTCAGTACATCTAGAATTCCAGATATCTTTTTCAAAAAGGACTCGCAAATAAACTTCAGGCTTGTTCAGTGCTTGAAGGTAAAACGCCATTTACTTTTTTTTTGAGGAAAAAACGACATTTACTTTTTTTTTTTAGAGTGCGCATGCCGCACACAACCAACACAGCAACATCAGCTGTGTAGGTGTGCTTACACGAGCACAAAACGACATTTACTTTTGATGACAGGTAATTCTGACTGAAGGGAAGTATTAATTGTAGTAGATGGAAATGAAGAGTTACACTTGACCAAATCACGTGTATTTGCATCTTGCGAAACTGAAAAGAATTCTTGTCCCCCTAAGCTGAAAATTGTAATATACGTAAAAAGAATATGTGAGGCATTAATAATATCAGCAACCTAAATCATCAAGACTTCTTCCTTTGCTCGTCTTGGCCTCATGTTAATCTTGATAGAGCACTTTTGCGAGAGATGGGCAGTGAAGATAGGAGAAGAGCCTGCAGAAGGAATTACCGTACTACTGAATTTCAGATCAATCGTGTGACAGAAGCATGCGCGTCTGAAGTCTGAAAACAATACCACAAAACATTATACTGCAGACAAATACCTTGCGTGTCATCACGGACTCGATTCCTTCCCGTAGCACAATGTCGGTGTAGTTAGTTCCAAATGTACAATCCAGCGAAAACTGAAAAAAAAAATACGGCCAAATTTCAAAAACGAGCAAAGAACTTCAGACGTAATAAGTACAATGTACAAGCTGCTTTTTTTTTCAAAAAAAAAACTTTGAGAACACTACGTATAGAAGAGAAGAGTGTGTGCGTGGAGTGAGAACCTGAACTTTCGGAAGAGGGAAGTTCATGATGTGCGTCCGGGCGTCGATGTGCCCGGCGACCCTGATCTCCATGTACCTCCTCTGCGCCGACAGCTCGCTCACGAGGAGGCGGGTCACGTTCCGCTGCGCGAGCACGGCGTGCATGAGCACCGTCACGTTGGCACTCCGCGGGGGCTGGTAGAACGCCGGCACGTCCATGGCGCCCACCGACTCGTTCGCGTACGCCACGTCCAGCACCGTCGCGCCGTACCGTATCCCGATCCCGTTCAGGTTCTGCGCCGCGAACAGCAGCGACGCCACCACCGCGCACGGCGCCGCCGTCCCGTTCGCGCTGCTGCGGTTCGACGTCAGGCTCAAGGACCTGTCCATCTGGACGGACTGCAGGTAGAAGGCCGGCTTCCTGAGCCTCGTGACGACGACGGCGACTAGCGCGGCGGCGACGGCGAGCAAGAGGGTGAGCGAGAGGAGCAGGTAGAGGCAGAGGCATCTAGCTGAGTGAGGAGGAGGAGGCCGGTGGCCATAGCTGCTCTCCTTGTCGCCACATCCACGCCAGCTGCTTCTGCTGCTACCGCTGCCGCCACCATGATCCATTGGTGGCTGCTGCATCATTTACCGATCGACTAGAAGAAGCATGGTTCAGAGGAGCAAGAGAATGCAAAGATGCATTTATATGTTTTCGTTTGCAGACGACAAAGATAGGGGAAAGCAAGGGTTTCTCCAGTACTTCTCCATGGCCGCAAGCCTCGTGCAAATACTTCAGTTGCCTTTATTCCTTTCGTGAAAAGTCTGTGTGAATCTGAGATCCTTGCAGGAGAAAACGGAGCATCACTTCGACGGGCAGCTACGTACGTATGTGGCTGCTCAACTCTGATATCCGGCTAGTATTGACTAATGTATCCTTTGTTGGAAACTGGGAACTTTTTCGTTCAATCGAAATGAAAACGTTTTCTGAAATTTACTTGAAAGATCTGGTTCAAATCAATAACTAACCCATCTATCTATGATTACTGTTGCACGTATTTTGATTCGTGTTCGTTTACACTTTACTTTTCCAAAGGTTGGAAAATACTACTGATCAGATACTCCAAAAGAAACTCCATTAATCTCATTATGAAAAAATGAATCCTAAGAATTCTATAATAACCATTATCATCGCTAATAATAACCATTACATCTATTCAGTTTGATAAAAATTTACACAGATCTCTGTTGTGAAAGATATATAAAGCAATCACTTTTTTTTTCTCTAGAACACAACTTTATTTATATATCATTAATATAAGAAGATAAATCAGTTACCTAAATTTATATCTAAATTATCTACCTCTGTAAATATGTCAATAATTTAAAATAACTCCTAGTTTGGTCTGCTACACCACCACTGCCTATTATTGTCAATTCCAAATTCCTACACTGCCAGGTTTTTGAATCGACGATGTTTGTCGAATCTGTACTAGCGGGTACCTCATTATCTACCCATGGGTTACGTAATTTGTTCTATACCCATGCTCTAATAATGTAAAAAAAACAATCGGGTTCTAAGTACCCATTACCATCTCTAGATGGGAGGAGCAAAGTGGGGCTAGTCGAGCTCATATGCATTCGAAAGAGGGAGAAAAGAAAATTAGGAGAACAATAACATACACAGAAAGGAAAAAAAGATGTGAGCCGTTGGATTTCCATCAAAAGGATCACAACCGTAAACTAGAATGAAAGGAAAATAGAAATCATTTAAGCACGCGATTTTCCTAATATCTATATCTGTTATAAAGTTAATCCCCAACTATAATAAGTTTTATCTCAATATGCAAGCCATCCGCATCATCTCCCATTAACTATTCATGTCATTCTCACTAATAGTCATGTCATCCTGCTAATTTTCAACTTCTTAGCAACTCCAACGGTTTTGCATTTTTTGTTTGGTAAAATTAAAAATTTACCAAGTCCCAAATGAATATGACAAAGGTAAAAAGAGTCAATCTCCAACGGTTTCCCATTATTCACTTGACAAAATTAAAAATTATATGTGCGAGGGGGAAATATCTCACGGGAGTAGCGCGCGGGGCGATTGCCAAGCGAACCGCAGTTTGTCATATATGCCAAATATATCACCCGGTGTTTGCCAAGTTAACAAAAATGCGAAACTCATTTGGCAAACCATTAGATATGAGATTTTTAGACTTTTTTGTAAAAATAAGAATGGCAAACCCATTTATAAAATCGTTAGAGTTGATACAAGGTATCCATGTCATCTCTCACTAATAGCCATATCATTCGGCTAATTTCCAACTTCTTAATACTATCCGTGTCATCTCCACTAATAAATACAATTAACATCAATATAAGAAATATACAAGGAATGTCTTTTGCCCAATTATGGTAAGAATGGATGTAACAATATCTCGATTTAACTCATACACGCAACATTTTTTTAAGAAATTCCTGCAGCAACGTGTCGGGTTTCAAGAGATTTTCAATCAATCTTTATAAGTTCGAAATTTATGGTATGTTCGGGTTGCAATATGTGGAGTACAGGGAGAACTTCAACTTCCACCGTAGATCGAAGACGGCAAGTAGCAGGAGTTTTCGTATACTAGGGAATAATGCCTTTTTTTTAAAAAAAAAAAAGAGAATAAATGTGATAAGGATCGGAGTACGAGATCTATCAGGACTCCCGATCCGTTCGCGCGCGCACTCGTGACACCTTGCAACTCGGTCTCATACGCATCTCAACCTCCATATATTTTGACGCGGGATTACCCTGGGTCGCACATAAGGATAAAAACGGAACGAAAATATTCCGAACTGAACCGCACCGTCTTCTATATTTAACCCGATCGAATTCGTATTTTCTTATTCGACTTTACCGTAGTCTCTTTCGTTTTCGTATTTCAAATGTCCCGAATCCCGAATGGAAAACCATTTTTCGACCAAGTTCGACCGATTTCTACTTTTCTATTTTTAATGTGGAAATATTCCGAATTCAAAATATGATTTAAACCGAATTTGGTTGTCAATCATTACTCTTCAGGCAACTAAGCAAAGGTAATTGTGAAACAGTAATATCCATGGCATCTTAATTTTTCTCTTCTTTATTTTTTTCTCTTGCGAAAGAAACAAAATTGATAAATGTGCTCTCTTGTACTCGAAATTTGCCACAATGACACATGTTAATTGTTATGAATGGTAGGTTAGTATTTCGAATTGAATTTTCGTATATCGACCGTGTTTGATAGAATTTCGCTCGAATTGGTTCATTTCGAAATTCACAATTTTCGTAAGTTCACGTTCGTTTTCGTGTTCGACTTTACCGTTTTCGCTTTCGTTTTCGTATTCAAAATGTAAAATTAGAAAACGGTTGAGTAGTTTTTCGACCGAGTTCGACCGTTTTCATCCCTAGTCGCACGACCCGGTCTGATCTGTAATCTCGAGAGAAGCTAGTACAATGGAAGGAGGAAAACCCCACCACGGTCACCAGCCTCAGTCGGGCGAAGCTGTCCGCGTCGGCGCCTCCGCCTCCGCCGACGGGGACGTCATGGAGGAGCTTACGCAGGCGCTCCCCGAGCAGGAGGAGGTGGTCGCGGTCGTGGAGGCGGCTGCGGCTGGTGGTGCAGATCATCAGTTTGATTCCCTTGTCGATTCCATCGGCGTCGGCGAAGCCTTCGCGCACGCCTTGCAGCTGGAGGATCTGGCGGATGTGGACGTCTGGGACCTTGTGCCGCCGCCCCGCGCTGAAGGACCGGCGGCCGTTCACGCCGCGCCGGCGGCGGGATCACAGCCCGTCACTCATCACTTTTTCCCAGAAGGACCGCCCATCTTCGACGACGACGTTGCCGGCGCCGCCCAGGCCAACGCGAACGTTCACAAGGATCAGGACGTCGACATGCACGAAGAGCCATCCGACGAGCTCCACACTGCTGCGGCGGATCTGAAGATCTTCGGCTTTTTCGTCAATCGTGCATCCCGGGGCAATCCCGCCAACAACCAGCTAGCCGTCCCGGCCAAAGGCTACAACTACAACCAGCATGCCGTTGCCGGCCCGCCGGCGGCAGCAGCAGGCGCTGGCCAACGACGACCCTCGCCCTCGGTCCCGCCGCAGCCGCAAGAAGAGGTACCGGTGGCGTGCTGTCCTCTGCATACACCTCGAGAGTAGCAGCATCCTCCCAGGCGACACTACGCCGTCACCATAGGTGGCAGCAGCCCGAGCCCGTTGGTGGCGGTGAAGCGACAACCCTCCGTTCGGAAACACGGGCCGCCGGCGCACAGGCGACGTCGTTTGCCGTTCCAGGCAAAGAAGGTATCATCTCGGTAAGACAGGCCATGCTTGCCGACGCCGCTCACTCCCCGGTCTTCCTCGCTGGCATAGAGGAAGAAGAGCATGGCAACAGCTGGTACGACTCCATCGTCCGCGAAGCTCAGGCGATGGATGAGCCGGCCGGAGCCGGGCTCGATGATGATGAAGTACCTTTTTTCCAGCACCAATTTCCAAGATTCGACGAGGAGTCCAGCAGGGAGGAAAGTCCACCCAAGAGATTGCGCGATCACGTCCACCCTTGTGATCTCGACCTCCATGAGGCGGCAGGCCCGTTGTCGACGACGACGACGCGGCGGAGGGTGCTCCCGCTCGCCGACGACGAAGTGCCCAAGTTCGAATGCGGCATCTGCATGGAGACCCTCCCGATCCTGGACCTCTTCCGCGGCATGCAGTGCCTGCACAGGTTCTGCGTCAAGTGCATGGCCACGTACATCGAGGGGAGGATCAACGGCGGCGAGGTGCCCATCCCGTGCCCGGACCCGGCCTGCCCGGAGGCGTACGGGGCGGACATCGCCGTGCTGCACCCCGAGGTGTGCAAGAAGTCCATCGACTTCGCCGCCTTCAGCAGCTGGGGACGACCGCCTCACGGAGCGCGCCATCCCGCCCAACCTGCGCGCCTACTCCCCCAACCGCCAGTGCGGGGTGCTGCTCGAGGCCACAGGCGGCAAGACGCCGGCGAAGGCGTTTTGCCCCGTGTGCAGCCACCCAATGTGTGCCACGTGCGGCTTCGGCTGGAGCCATGACGATGCTGATGGCGGCAGCCAGCACAACTGCGACGAAGGCCCCAATGTCGAGCTTGTCAAGAAGCTCGCCGAGGATCGTCGGTGGAAGCAGTGCCCAAGATGCAAGAAGCTGGTTGAAAAGACCTATGGGTGCAATTTCATGCAATGCAGGTACTAGTTTATATACTCAATCTTCTTCTATTGATTTGCCTCAAGTTAATTATTGTTGTTTACTCAAATTAATTATTTATTGTTGCATCATGAACACTTTGAGTTAGTTTTCAGGTTATTACTTAATTGTAATTACTCCTACCATTGTTATGTTAGTGCTTGTTTCAACGAAACTAGACTGACTATTAGCTAGTGTTGACACAAAATGTGACGCACTGTGTCCAAGACACAGCAAGCCAATCAGGTGCCCGGGTGTTTCGGTGTCCGGAAACGTGCCAGTCAGTTTGACCTGAAACTAACAAGGGACGAAAATTATTAGATATAAAACTGGAACATGCCGGATGAGACCAGACAGTTCCATATATACGGCCCTGAAGCCACTTACGACGACATATAGCTATAGAAGTTATCTACCAATAAGTTTTATAGATCATTCGGCTAAAATAAACAATAAACATGTGAAAAAGTTGATAGCCGAACGTGCATTGCATGAAAAAGTACGTATGGACAAATCATAATTAACTATGAGTTAAAGCATAACCAAACTCGACAAATCCAACCGAGTTGGGGTTCATAATGAAGGAACATATAAGAAAACACGATTAAACTAATCTAAAGCCTACGTCTGCCGCACGACACCCAATATTATCAAAGCTTAAACGTGGTTACATGTATGAAACCGCAACACGTAACAATCTAGATCTAAACTAATTCGGCTACTATGACCATGAGATCTATTCGTATGAACAATATGATTAACTATTAAAACAAGAATAGATCTATAAGAAAAGATAAAGCCGAACCGTATTAATCTAGATTGGACAAAAGAGTGTTACAAATATATAACAAATATAAAACATACAACACGTAGTAACTTGATGAATCTATTAGATCTTGCCAAATCTAATAGAGTCGATAACTATCTTGCTTTTGCTAAGCATATCGAGCAAGCACCTGCCGCACGATGTGTACTCGTAAACGAAACATCAGCCAAGACTTTTTGATTGTCAAGCAAAGATCCATCGCACGATCATTGAAAACAAACAAGACTACTTGCATCAACATCTAAATCCACCGCATGATACTAGACATGATAGCAAGGTTACCGGGACTTACGGAGGTCGACGGATCGATGATTCCTCTCGAAGAACTCGACGACACGACAAAGGACTCGAAGTTGGCACGGGACCGGTTTGTATTGTATTGGTTGTGAACAGTTTTTACAATGGCCAAGGGTTCATATTTATACCCTGGACATGACATGAGTCCTAAAAGGATACGACTACAAATATTAAAGGAAAAACACGACACTTCTAACCCTAGTCTTTCCTTCGGAGTCTTCATTTCCTTAATCGTCGCGATGTCTGTTGCCTGATTCGGCTCTCACTTGTCTTTTTTGTCGCTCTTTCAACAGAAAACCACCCCTTCTCAGAATAGCCGACCGCACGATCATTTGCCGAATCTTTGGAGATTAACCGACCACACAGACACTTGCCGAATTGCTCCGAAACTAGCCGACCCGCATGGATACTTGTCGAATGCTTCGAACACCACTGCTTGCTGGCCCACCTGTCATTCTCCTAAGCGTACCAAAATCCAGTGTTAGCATATGCCCCCTCAATTTTGGGATAAAAGACATTTTATTCCGAAATTGACTATAAGCTTCCCCCTTCTTTCTAGGTCAACACTGTTCAACACCATAGCCGCCGCTCAAGAAATCCAAGCTCCAACACACTCTTGAATTCACTTCAACTCTTCAATGGCGACCCAGGATGAACTTCCAGAGGTAAGTTCCATTTACCTCTACGCATTCAGTAATCCTTAGCTGATCCCTCTGTTTCCTTCCGATTCATTCTTTTCTGATTTCCTTGAAGGAATACAAGAACGAGATTCTGATCCCTTATGCTGTAAATCCCGATTCCTATCTTCTTGGCCCGATGGGGAATCCCGACCCAACCGAGATCATTGAGAAGGAAACTTCAAGAATCCCTTTCAAGTCTGGAGTTAGCCCGCCAAATCAATAGTCAAACACCTTCAAGACTTGGCCGTTTCCCCCAATCGCCGGGTGGAGAAACTGGTATCGAAGGATGCTGGAGAAGAACAACAGTCATTGGGACAATCAGGACATCAGTCATTGCTTGGAACTATCTTTGTCAGAGATGCCCAGGAATGAACCCCTTCTGATAGCAGCTTCTCATTTTTAGTCTGACGCCATCAACGCTTTTGTCTTCGACCATGGTATGATGACTCTCACTTTAGCCGATGTTTTCATGATGACCGGTCTGAATGTATCACTTCCAGTACACCCTCTCAAGTACAAGAGCAAAAGCAATCAGAAAACTATCAAATCTAGAGGTGGATGGGTTGGATACATCCAGAACTATATGGAAGCACCTGGTGCTGTCTCTGACAAAGAATACAGAGCCTTTATGAACATGTGGCTGTGCAGGTTCATTTTTTGTGGAAAATCTAATGAGCCAACCCTGAATCACATAACAATGGTCGAGGATTTAGTTGCAGCAGCACAATTTCTCTAGGTAAGTACCTCCTAGGATCTGTTTACCATATGATGCATCAGATCACTGTTCAGATGTACCACGGCAAGGACATTTCTTGTGTGAGTGGCCCTTGGTGGCTTATCTAAATGTGGTTGCAGCTTTACATGCAACAGATAATGTCTGTGCCCCTTCACAGTTTGCATTTCCCCTCAGTTAATTATGTTGAAGGCAGCTCAGCAAAAGTCAAGAAATGCCAAACTTATGGAGAAGCAGCATCCTTCATCAGCATTAATATGGATATTGGTCATCTCTTCAAGCTATTATTCAAGGGTTTCAACCATGTGCTTTGGCTTCCTTACAGAGAAGATGACAGTCTGACTCTCCCTTGCAAATTCAGCTATGAAACTGGCTGTTCTGACAAAATAGCCACAGAAATTTTCAATTCCTTTATCAAACTTACACTCTGCCAGCCGAATTTCATCATGGGAGGCTAGTGAACTATACTTATGAATTCTATCACCCAAACATGGTAGCCAGACAGTTAGGATGTGGACAGTTGCCCCCAAGACCTTTCTTTTCAACAATCATAAGATACAGAGAGATGATCACAAGTACACTGGAAGCTAACAAAGTTTTTGAACTTGGACGTGACTTGCCAACATATGAACCTTCCCCCATTTGGGCTAGTAGATGCTGCTCATCCTCTTTTTGCTTCTTGGTGGCAAGAAGGCACAATCACATCTTTAATGTACCAGTGCACTGTTTATGCGAAGATTTGCAACCTCAATTTTCCTCTGATAGTGAGGTAACTCCACTGCACTTGTCACCTCCTGCTTTTTGATTTTATCCCTTATTTTAAATTCAATCATTGCACAAGATTTTGAACCTACTTCTCCTTCCAAAGTACTCCAATACTACTGAGCTGGGCCTAAACCTGCTTTGGGTTTTAATGCCCCAACTCTGGCAATCTTCATGAAGACTCTCGCAGTCTTAGATAATGCACTTTCAGGGGGAGAGGGCAAAAGGAAAGCACTTGAAAATGTTAATGCGTTCAGAAGAGTGAGATCTAAGATAGTCAAACGGTCTCCCAAGGTATGAACCTTTTATCCAGCAATAAATCTCATTCAGCAACAACTCTGACCATCTATCATTTCCACTGCAGCCACATGTTGACATTCCAGGATCAAGTAAAGTCTCAACAACAGTGGAAATTCCTCCTCAAGCTCCTATTGAGGATACAGAGACTCAAGAGACTGGAGACACAGAAGCTTGTGAAGCCGAAAGCACAAAGGCTCGTGAAGCTGCTGAACATATTGGTAACATCATTCGACTAATTACCTCTCTTCTCATGTGATATCTATTTCCTGTTCTTATTTCTCATCATCTGCATTATTGGAAATAGATAAAATTCTAGAAGATTTAGCAGGGGAAGCCTCATCTGGTCCAGTTCCAGATTCACCTCTTCTGAACATTCAGTCAAACCCTCAAACAGAGCAGGACACTACCCATTCTGAGAATCAATCAAGACAGCAGGTAATATCTTGTCTTAAGACATTTTTAGCAAACTCACCCAATCGGCTAACTTTTTCCTTTTAGAACATTGCTAAGCCGACTACTAGCTATTCCTTCACTGTTGAAGACTTCATCAGTGAAAAAGGTGAAGAAGCCACCTCTCAGCAGACCTTGACAGTGGAAAACCAAGCCCGGTTGGAGGATATAGCTAGTCTGCTGAACAAGGACATCAACATCTTGGTTCAGGATTCAGATCAAATAAAAGATCTTCTTGAACTCATCAATCAAGATCTTCCACCTATCCTCAAGGCTTCTCTAGAGTATGCAGCTAAACTTGATGACTACTTTGCTTCGGTGAAGAGGGCAAATAAAAACATAGCCTCTAGAACTATTTTGCAGAACAGCAGATCTCTGAAGAAGCAAAAATTCAAAGCCTTGCATTCCCAACTCCAAACTGCCAAGAATTCATTTGCAACCTTGGAGCCTGAGCTGAAAGCAATGAGGGATGACAAAATCAAACTAGAAGCACAACTGACTGAACTGAATGCCAAAATTCAGTCTTATGAAGCCAAAATAACAGATTTGCCGAAATCCATAGAGGCAACTTCATCAAAAAATATCATCTGTCCCCAAAGAAGACCAGCTGCTCAAGGCTAAGTTGTCTGACATTCAAAGTTCTGAGGATGAAGATCAGAAGGTGCTGAGGAACGTTAACCGAATCAGAGCTAATGCTTTAGATGCCATCAACTAGCTTCTGAGTTAGTAAAACATGGATTTGTAATAGTCTAATCATGATATATTCTGTTCTTCAAACAATCGGTTATTTCTGTCTTTACCCTATACACTTCTGTTTGTACGATAATGTAATCAGCTTTATATTCTCCTAATCAAAATATAGCCGATTACATTTAGCCTTCCGAGCCAAAGAAATAACTAATCGTTCCCTACCTTCTTGACTTAAGGAAATAGCCGACCGATATCTTGACTTACCCGAGTCTGGCCCAGTCTAATAACGGCCCATCCAAGTGGGAAAACCCTAACCCGTCGCTTGGTATCTCCATTCGTCTTATAAATAAACCTTCCTTCGTCTACCCCTGTCAACAGTTCCAGTCAAACATTTTTTCGCCTCTGTTTCCTCCTCTTCTTCTGCTCAAAACCAATCCAGAAGGAAACCCTAGATTGGATAGTAGCAATGGCGGGCGACGACAACCGTGGCAAGTGCCACGCCGAAGGGGAAGCTGAAGGGAGCCGAGCATGGCGCAATCGGCAATGCGGGTGAGAGTCGGTTCCTTGCCCCCTTGCAGTTTTGTTTTCTGTCCATTTCTCTAACCCTAGCTCTATTCTTGCTTATCAGGATCAGATCGATCTCCTCCAGTTACAGCATCCCCTTCCCTTCGGCAACAGCAGCCGAGCCAGGGACTCCATCATCCGGCTCCTCCGGTTCCTCTGGGTCTTCAGGCTCCTACCATTCCCAACCTTGGGATTTGGATTCGGGTGCCATGGACGTCCCTTATACCCATGCGGAGGCGGTTACCTTCAGGGTGAAAGGGACGAGGCTAGAGGAGAGTTGGAGAAGATCTCCAAGCAATACGGCATCGACCAACTCGAGTGGGAGAACCAGCGGAAGCAGTTTTGTGACGCCATCTCCGGTTAGTGCAAATAACTCTTCTTCATTTCCCTTTCTCCGATACATCTATTCACCCGATTGGTATCCTTCTATTCAGCACTCTCTACAGAGGTCGAGCGCCTGAAGATCGCGGCGAACAAGATTGCCGACAAGGTGAACGCCCAGGGAGAAACTGCCGAGGCCCGTCTTGATGATGCGGACGGCCATATAGATCAGGCTGTCATCCAAGGCGTGTGTCCCGGCGCAGCTCTGGGGCTGGCAGCGATGTCCACCCAGACCAACGAAGATCTCTCCTTCATGCCAGCCGGCTTCCGTGGTGGCGTGCCCCCAGAAGAGATCGAAGACATCAATGATCTCTTGGATAGTTATGAGGACCACGCTACCGCCATCGCCGACGCCACAGATGCCCTGTCTGTTCTCAACAGGCTGTTTGATGAGTAGTTTGTAATTAGGGATTTCCTGTAAAGAACTACCTGTCTTATGAAATGTAATTTGTGGTTTCCATTCGTTTCTTTTGTCATGGATTTTTCTGAGAATGATGAATCTGACGACTGTTGCTTGAATCTGTATGACACCGCCTTGATTGTGTTTAAAATTTTTTTGCTCTAAAGGCGACACACATCACGTCGGCTATTCTCTAAGTCCTTAGAGTATTTTTTCGGCTAAAGGCGATGTTCCAACATCGGCTATTTTGCACATAGAATTCCTTAAGTCTGTTCATGCACCAACCTCAACACTAGGATGAAATTTCTTAAGAAATCTCCCATTAATAGCTCTAGTAAATTCTTCTTCCAGTAGAGTCTGCAACATATACGCATTACCAGGTGCACACCTCACTATCCGAAAAGGTCCTTCCCAGTTCGGCGACCATTTGCCGAACGTTTTATCCTTTGTCCCAATCGGCAGTATAGTTTTCCAAACTAAATCTCCCTCTGCAAATTGCTTCTCTTTGACCTTTCTGTTATAATACTTGGCAACACGTAATTTGTTTTTCTCAATATTCTCCAACGCTTTAAGACGAACCAAATGTAAATCCTCCAATTCATCCATCATCATATCCTTATAATCTTCTTTCTTCAAATCATTTTGCAATGTAACTCGCCTGGAACCCGACTGCAGCTCCCATGTAACACAGCATGATGCCCATAAACCAACTCGTAGGGAGACGGCCGAGTAGACCCATGACAAGCCATTCGATAAGTCCATAAAGCCTCATTAAGAACTGAATGTCACTTCTTCGGTTTTTCATTGATCTTCTTCTGAATAATTTTAATCATGATTTTATTTGATGCCTCAGCTTGGCCATTAGCTTGTGCATAATAAGGAGAAGAATTATATAATTTGATTCCCAAGTCTTCGGCAAAATCACAAAACTCAGATGAAGTGAATTGAGTTCCCTGATCTGTCGTTATAGTCTGAGGAATTCCAAACCTGTGAATTACATGCTCCTTAACAAAATTGATCACGTTTTCTGATGTAACCTTCTTCAAAGGAATAGCTTCAACCCACTTTGTAAAATAATCAGTAGCTAACAGCACAAACTTATGTCCTTTGCTAGAAGGAGGATTAATCTGACCAATTAAATCCATGCCCCATCCTCTAAATGGCCAAGGCTTGATAATTGGGTTCAAAGCCAATGTTGGAGCTCTCTGAATGTTGCCAAATCTCTGACAATCTTGACACCCCTTGTAATATTCAAAGCAATCTTCAAGCATGGTTGGCCAAAAGTAACCAGTCCTTCTAATTATCCACTTCATTTGGTAAGCCGATTGATGTGCACCACACACACCCTCATGTACTTCATACATCAGCTCTCTTGCCTCTCCTTTACTCAAGCACTTGAGGAGTACCCCATCTATAGATTTATAGTATAACTGATCATCAAGGAGCACAAACTTGAGGGCTTTGTATCTGAGCTTTCGGGAAACTTTCTGCGATGGATTCTTTAAGTAATCGGTAACTTCGTTTCTCCAGTCATCAATTACCCGATTCTCATCCAAAGCGCTAATCTCTTGATCCTCTCGGTATCCTGAAGCAGTTTGAGCCAGTTTATTTGCTTCTTCATTATGCCCCTAGGGATATGATGCAAGGTTGCTACCTGGAAATTCTTCAAAAGCTCTCGGCACTCTTCATAATATTCTCTTAATATATCATTCTTGCATTCATATTGGCCAAGTAATTGGTTAATTACCAACTCAGAATCTCCAAAGATCTCAACAGCAACAACCTTTATTTCAACAAGAAGCTGAAGCCCTCTAAGTAGCGCTTCATACTCGGCTTGATTGTTAGTAACATGGAATTCAATAGGGATGGCATATTTAAAAATTACCCCTCGTGGAGAAACCAAGAAAATACCAGCACCACCACCTCTGCTACAAGATGAACCATCAAAAAACAAAGTCCAAGGTGCAATACTTATCATGTTAGCAGAAGGATCACGATGATGGGTAACAAAATCGGCAATAATTTGACCCTTCACTGCCTTTGCTGATTCATACTTCAATTCAAATTCTGATAAAGCCAAAATCCACTTGTCAATCCTACCATTTAGAATTGACATTGATAACATATATTTTATTACCTCAAATTCAGAAACTACCACGCATTCAGCATTCAACAGGTAGTGCCAAAACTTCGTACATGAATAATATACACACAAGCAAAGTTTCTCCACAGCCAAATACCTTGTTTCGGGATCTAGTAGTTTTTGGCTAAGGTAAGCTATTACTCTTTCTTTTCCTTCAAACTCTTGCATGAGGGCCGACCCTATTGTTAGGCTGTCGGCCGCCACGTACAACTTAAAAGGCTTGTCAAGCTGTGGAGGTACCAATACAGGTGGCGCCTTCATGTATTCTTTGATTTCATCAAAAGCCTTCAGTTGTACATCACCCCATACAAATTCTTGATCCTTTTTAAGCTTCAACAGTGGAGAGAAAGGCAAAACTCTTTCGGACAAGTTAGATATGAATCTTCTTACAAAATTAATCTTGCCGAGCAGTGATTGCAATTCTGTGAGATTGGCTGGAGGGATAACCTTATCTATTGCTTCCATGCTTTTCTTACCGACTTCGATCCCTCCTTTATGGACTAAAAATCCTAGAAACTCACCAGCTGAGACTCCAAAGGCGCACTTTTTTGGGTTCATCTTTAAACCATGCTTCCTAGTTCACTCCAAAGTCCTCCTTAGATCAGCTAAATGTCCTTCATGATTTCTGGATTGGACCACTACATCATCAATATAGATCTCCACAATTTTGCCGATCAACTCATGGAAAATAAAGTTCATGGCTCTCTGATAAGTTGCACCGGCATTCTTTAAACCAAAAGTCATGACAACCTAATCAAATAACCCAATATGACCAGGACATCTGAAAGCTGTCTTTGAAATATCCTCTATTGCCATAAAGATCTGGTTATAGCCAGCATTACCATCCATAAAGCTAATGACTTCATAACCAGCCGATGCATCAACAAGTAAATCGGTAACCGGCATCGGATTACCATCCATTGGAGTGGCTTTATTGAGATCTCTAAAGTCAATGCAGACTCACATCTTTCCATTCATTTTATACACTGGTACTATACTTGAAATCCACTCTGCATACCTGCATGGCCAAATGAAATTTGCTACTAATAATCTTTCAACTTCTTTTTTCACATCGGCCAATACCTCCTCTTTGAAAAATTTCCGAGGAGGTTGTTTATAAGGACGATACCCAGGCTTGATTGGCAATCAATGCTCAACAATAGAACGATCCAATCCGGGCATCTCTGTGTAATCCCAAGCAAAACAATCCTTGAACTCTTTCAGAAGGTTTATCAATTTCAATCTATACTCTAGGTCTAAATTTGCACTGATATACATCGGCCTTGGTTTGATATCATCACCAACATTTATCTCCTCTAGCTTATCGGCCAACATAAAGCCACGTCCCAACTTTCCTTTGTTGCCATCGATCGGGTTCTCCATTAAAAATTGCTTTGAGAGCCGACTGCTTGGATCGGCTGTTGATCCTTGTTGAAGACATTCATAGGACCTTCTTCCCATACTCTTCCAGAGAAACAATCGACACCATCATATTCCCAGTAAGTAGGCTCTGTAGCAGCAACACTTACTGAATCATCAGCATGAACAACTTTAACATCATCTTCAATCCACTGAATAAGAAACTGATGCATGGTTGAAGGTATGAAGCAGTTAGCATGGATCCAATCTCTCCCTAAGAGCAGACTGTATGCCCCCTTGCCATCGATGACAAAGAAAGTAGTAATCAAAGTTTTTGATCCAATCATCAACTCAACATGCATAGCTCCTCGGGTGTCATAAGGATTGCCAGCAAAATCCCTGAGTACCATGTCAGTTTTTAGCAGTTCCTCATTGGTCATCCCGAGCTTCCTAAAGGTGGTATAAGGCATGATATTGATGGCAGCTCCTTCATCAACAAACATCTTGATCAGATGTTTGCCATTGACGTACCCCTTCACATAAAGTGGCTTCAAATGTCGATGTTTGGCCGGCTTATCGAAAACCGCCCGTTCGGTTAGGGCAAGTTGGGCCATCAGATCATGATACTCACTCTCATCAAAATCTGAGTACACTTCTTCTTGGATATCCTGGTCTTCTGGAGCTAAGAACTCTGATGGAATAAAGAAAGTCATATACGCATTAGCCGACTGGTCTTGCTTGTCAGGTTTTTCCTTAGGACGCCACACTTGTTTCTTTTCGGCAACTGTCTGTGCCAACTCTTTGTTCCTCAAGCGTTGTACCCTTCTTTTCTGGCTCTTTCTCAGCCCTGGTGGACACCATTGTCCTTTTTGCCACACATACTCACGGATCTCTTCTTCCTTAGCGCCTTCTTCATAATGGATCCACCCTTGATCGGCAAATCTCTTGCTTCGCCGATTTCCAGAGCTATCCATTTTTACACGCCGATCGTCCTCAGTAAAACGTGCTCTAAGCCTTTCATGGACTGGAAGGCGGTTGGCCCGAGACTGCCTGTACTCTGAATATTGGTCACTGCATTCAAGGCAATTATCTTTAGTAGGCAGCTTCAAGCCTTCATTCCAACAATGTTTAAAGAATAAGCATCCCCAATGAGATTGTTCCTGCTCTCTCATGTACTCTTGCTCCCTCTGGTACATCTATTCCTCATACCTCTGATGTTCCTCCATGAACTCTTGTTCCTCGTAATACCTTTGCTTCTGATACCATTCTTGCTCCTGTCGCCATTTGTTCAAAAGAATCTGTGTCGTGACTCTGGGCTTAGAAGGTTCCCCTCTCTCGGTTTGGCCGTTCTGGAACTGAGCCTGTTGCCGAAATTCTTCATTTGTAATTTGCCGATCAGGGTCAACAACAACAGTTTTCTTAGCTCTGTCTGAGGTTAACACTTTCACCTTGCCCTTGTCTTTAGAGCTTTCTATAGCAACCATGTTCATGGAGAAGGACACTGTGTTCTGTGCAAAAGGATTAGCATCAATTTTCATCTTACCATCAAATTTCAAGTGCCCTTCTTGAATAGCTTTTTGAATCCACATTCTGAATACTCGGCAATCATTGATGGAATGAGAATTGGTATTGTGGTAGCCGCAAAACTTTTTATCTCTCACCCCTTCAGGGTGCAGCATGGGGTGCCCTTCCGGCAACTTGATACGCCCTTCTTTGAGCAACATCTCAAATAGCTTGTCTGACTTGGAGACATCAAAGTCGTACGTACCCTTCTGCTGCCTCAACCAGTGTTGACTGACCTAAGTTGGTTCTTTCCCCCAGACCAATTCGGCTGCGGCTATTTCATCTTCATCATCGTACTCTGCTGCTTCCTCCAGGAAACTTTGATACATCTCATTAGCCACATCACCCTTCTGGAAACGGTTGTCTCTTCTGAACCCTTGAGCCTAATTGCTTAGCATGGCTAATCGCTGTGAAAGCTGACCAAGGTCATCAAAATTCATGCCGAACAGCTTCTCCCTGACATTCGGTTGCATGTCCGCTATTGCCATCCCTGGCAACTGGTCATCTGGCAGGTTTAAGGAGTAGCAGAGGTTTTTAGTCTCCCTGAACCTGCGGAGATACTCCTGGGGTGTTTCATTGGCTCTCTGCTTCAAGCTCATAATGTCAACTAGTTTCTTCTCATTAGTGCCTGTAAAGAAATATGAATGAAACTTCTGCTCCAATTCTGCCCAAGTACCAATGGAATTAGCCGGTAGAGACGTGAACCACGTGAAAGCCGGCCCTGTCAGAGACAATGCGAAATACCGAATCCTCCAAGCTTCATCAGCGGATGCCTCTCCAAGCTGCATTAAGTATCGGCTGATGTGCTCTATGGTGCTAGTATCATCCTGACCAGAAAACTTGGTCAGGTCTGTGGGAGGTTTTACTCTCGGAGGGAGTGCAACTCGGTTATACCACTCTGGATAAGGGGGCTTGTATGCATAGCACTGGCTCTTTGGCTTTAGGACAAATTGATTTTCCATCATATCCGCCATCCTGTTCATGATGAGGTCAATATTCGAGTTTGGAGCTCATGTGTCTGCCCTTCAAAAGCCAAACCTGCAGAGTTCTTATACCCTGAATTCGGGAAAGAGTCAATAGCATTGTAATCGGCAAATTCCTGATATCCGTCTCCATACATATTTTTTTGCAACCTATTCATAGCTGGAGACACCTTAAAAGCCGATTGTGGGACGTTCCCCGTTGCACCGAACGTAAGCTGGCCATAAGTCATGTGGTGTTGTTGTTTCTAGTGAGGAGCCATCCCACCTTGGTTCATGCCAGACATCTCGCCATCTTCAGCAATTTTTTCCTGGCGTTTCAGCATATTGAACAATGTCGGCCCTTGCATTGGACCAATGGTTTCCTCAAAGCATTTATCGGCGGATGGACCGAAAGTACTGACCATGATTGAGCGAAAGGTATTCAGGAAAGATGTATGATGATTCCTCTGAGTTTCACTCATAGCTTTATAAATCATCTCAGACATCTTCTGAGCATCTTCTTCTTCGGTGTAATCAGTTTGATGTGGAAGGAGAGTTCTCGAAAGCTGCTGCTTCTGAAAAACCTTGTTGCTTTTATTCTTTGAAAAGGACAGCAAGCACTTCTGCTGAAACTCACCACACGCTTGTTGGACTGTATTCCTCAGGTCTTCTGGCAACTCATCCATAGTCACGTCCAGAACCTGGCTGTTATCGAATTCAACCATCTTGAAAAAGTGTGTAGTCTCACCGAGCATGCCAAAAAGTGTGTTGACACAAAATATGACGCACTGTGCCCAACACACAGCAAGCCGGAAAGCGTAGCTTCAATCGGGTGTCCGGGTGTTTTGGAGTCCGGAAACGTGCCAGTCAGTTTGACCTGAAACTAACAAGGGATGAAAATTATTAGATATAAAACTGGAAAATGCCGGATGAGACCAGACATTTCCATATATACGACCCTGAAGCCACTTACGATGACATATAGCTATAGAAGCTATCTGCCAACAAGTTTTATAGATCATTCGGCTAAAACAAATAATAAGCATGTGAAAAAATTGATAACCGAACGTGCATTGCATGAAAAAGTACGTATGGACGAATCATAATTAACTATGAGTTAAAACATAACCAATCTCGGCAAATCCAACCGAGTTTGGTCCATGATGAAAGAACATATAAGAAAACATGATTAAACTAATCTAAAGCCTGCGTCTGCCGCACGACACCGCTTAAACGTGGTTAACATATATGAACCCGCAACACGTAACAATCTAGATCTAAACTAATTCGGCTACTATGACCATGAGATCTATTCGTATGAACAATATGATTAACTATTAAAACAAGAATAGATCTATAAGAAAAGATAAAGTCGAACCATATCAATCTAGATTGGGCAAAAGAGTGTTACAAATATATAACAAATATAAAACATGCTTCACGTAGTAACTTGATGAATCTACTAGATCTTGCCAAATCTAATAGAGCCGATAACTATCTTGCTTTTGCTAAGCATATCGAGCAAGCACCTGCCGCACGGTGTGTACTCATAAACGAAACATCAGCGAAGACTTCTTGATTGTCAAGCAAAGATCCGCCGCACGATCATTGAAAACAAACAAGACTACTTGCATCAACATCTAAATCCACTGCATGATACTAGACATGATAGCAAGGTTGCCGGGACTTACGGAGGTCGACGGATCAATGATTCCTCTCGAAGAACTCGACGACACGACAAAGGACTCGAAGTTGGCACGGGGCCGGTTGTATTGTATTGGTTGTGAACAGTTTTTACAATGGCCAAGAGTTCATATTTATACCCTGAACATGACATGAGTCCTAAAAGGATACGACTACAAATATTAAAGGAAAAACATGACACTTCTAACCCTAGTCTTTCCTTCGGAGTCTTCATTTCCTTAATCGCCGTGATGTTTGTTGCCTGATTCGGCTCTCACTTGCCGTTTTTGTCGCTCCTTCAACAGAAAACCACTCCTCAGAATAGCCGACCGCACGATCATTTGCCGAATCTTTGAAGATTAACCGACCACACAGACACTTGCCGAATTGCTCCGAAACTAGCCGACCGCATGGATACTTGTCGAATGCTTCGAACACCACTGCTTGCTGCCCACCTGTCATTCTCCTAAGCGTACCAAAATCCAGTGTTAACAGCTAGCTTTGCCCTAAGTTAAAATTTTCTATCTTTGACTACCATTTTTTTAAAAAAAATGTATAACTTAATAGCATAAGATTTATGTTTAGTTTCTCTTATTAGGTTGGTTATTACTATATTAAGTGTTTGTACACTCCCACCATGCATCCAAGCTGTGAATCATCTTCATCTCCAATTTGATACGTATTTGTTCTTATTTTTAATTTGATAAGTTTTGTTTCTCTTGTTAGGTTTGGTTATTATTATGTGTTTTAGAATAATTCCCTTATCTTAAATCCTGAATTTTGATTTGAAAGTTAGTTGTTTTTATTCATATAATATATTACTATTATTATATTTTCTACTATGCATCCCATTTCAATATTTTGATCTTGATTTCAATGTATGGGTCTTATAAAGATTATATATATAACCCCTTGCACTAATGTTCATCTCGATCTGATGGGGTGCCTGAAGGTGCAAATTCGTCTTCTGCTATGGCTGCGGTCTCCCGAAGCGGCAACCAACGGGGATGGAACAAGGTACCGAGCTGTGCAAGTGCGAACAGGCGGATCCTGTCGATGCTGTCCCACAAGATTTTGATTTTTTTTATTAGCACGAATTAAATTACGCCGCCTGGGACTGGGAACCACATATCTCGCTCTCGTCAAGAGAGAAGGACGGCGACATCTGACGAAAGACGAATCCTCTAAGTCTGAAAAAACTGTTATGGGTTACTTGCAGCACCTCAATTATGTATTAGACTTGTTTATTTAAGGCAAAATAGAATTATACAATATGGTAGTGATCGTTTGGCTTGCATCGCGTCAGTGTCTGGTTGCACATGCGAGTTGAGCATTTGGGACTGCAGAAAGTTTTTTTTTAGATAATGACTGCACAAGGTTATGTAATAGACTCGTATTTAGTTACCTCTATTCTGATAGGTCGTGTGTTCACCTAGATTGGTTGTATAATGATGTTATTATCCACCCGAGTAGAGCACACGTATTAATAATCATACGAAATATCGGAGCTTTGAACATATATTACAAATGAGAACTGCTTCATCAATACCCACAGTTGGCACCATGAATCGGGTATGCCCTCACCCCCTCGATTTGGAGGGTTGGGCTACTCCCGAATAAGTAGACAATACTCCATTTCTAGGGTCATCTCATCTCTAATGCTCCCCAACTAAACATCTCTAGAAATAGGACCACCCCATCCCATCCCTCAATGTCCATGAAACCAAATACATAGTAGGATCATTGTGGTGAGATACACTACTACATACATAAATAATTTTTTTAGATCCATCTTGATTCTTTTCCAAAGAGCACAAGATTAGACAATGGATTTAGCAGATGGTGAGATCTACGACTAGAGGTTGTCACCTTATCAGAGTGGTTGAATTTGATTTCCACATTATATATACTACGTCAAAAACTTGGGGGAGGGTCTGACTTAACCACAACATGAGATTGGATAATGCAATGATATGTCTCAGCTAGCAAAATAGGATTTCAATGGTAGCATAAAAAACTGGAAGAATAACGTCTATATGATGTAATATGTGGGTTGAAGGATTAGGATATCTTTTTGAGAGAAAATATATTATCATTTATAAAATATTCAAGGCAATTATGAGTAGCCATATCTTGCTTTCTGTGTGATGGATTGCCTTAAATACGCTTATTTCGCCCTCATAACCTTTTGTTGTCTTGTAAGTGCATACTTACGTGATACCCATAACTACTACTCTCCTTATATGTCCACCAACCATCCTTTGGCCAACTCATTCTCTCTCTCTCCCATCTTTCTATTTAGATCTAGGGAGACTAACTTCCTAGTGACCAAATGCAAGTAATTGGACATGAGGTTCGCACACATCATTCTCCTTCTCCTCCCTCTCTCCCTCCCTCCCTCCTCCCTTTCTTTCTTCTCTATAACTAGAGTGTCTAGTAGATTAATGACAACATCATTAATGGAAAGGAATAAGGGGGTAAGGCTTCGAGGATAGATGTGTTCGGTGGTTGACATGGTGTTTTTACTAAGTGGGGTCCATGAGACAAGACGATGAGGGAACTATAAGCTAGGTGGCGGTGAATGACTGGTAGATAGGGTCAATAGTGCAGGTGAGCAAGTAGATTCGTTTGTGGAGGATGGATTGTGAGAGAGGCATATGACATGGAAGGGATGCGAGTTCACTATCAGCCATGGGCGATGGTAGTTGCTAGGAGTCACATGGTCAATGTGGACAGAACTTTTTCAATTAGTTGTTTGAGTGTAACATCTGTACATGCTTGCTTTTGCGTGTGTGGCAACTAAAATGTCCCCTCGCATTCCATCTGTACATTTCTAGGCACTCGATAGCTTAATGGTGGGAGTCAACTAACATCATTTGGAAGCATGTAAGGTGACTTGGTAGGGTAGAAAGTAGGATAGAGGGGCAGAATGATAAAGTTTTGTGGCATATGTGAGGGATTTCAAAATAGATCTACCTTTTTATTAATAGACTAGTTATGCTTATCCTATCACAATTCTCTCTTTGTTTCCTACCTCTAGTGCATAGATATGAGGAACTAACATGTTGTTGATCAGTGATAAGCAACTAAAAAAGAGGTTAGACCCCCTTCTCTACCACCGCAATGTCCTTTCTTCCTTAATTTCTTTGGGTTGAAGCTTGGTGATGTTAGGGTTATGATAAGGGTTTAGATTTAGGATGGTTCCAAAGTTGGAAAGGAAAAGGGGGTGATGCTTATAAGGATAGCTATGTGTGGAAACCAAAATCATGGTGATGGCATCACTGATTATGAAGAAAGATGGTGGGGGCACTAATGATAGCTAGGCAATGGAGGAAGACAAATGGAGGTCCACGGTGGTGTGAGTAGGTAGTTTGGTTAGTGGAGGATGTAATAAGGGCGAGCAGGTGGATCGATTAGTGGGGGATGGGTGGGGACAAAAGTGGAGACATGGCATATAGGAGGTATAGCCATGGGCCATGAGTAGAGATGGAGGCTAAGGTGATGCAATCAATAGGGATAATAGCTTTTCCATTTAGGTTTTTTGGGATTGAAAGCTTACTTGTGTTGTGTTCCAACTCAAATGATCCCTTGGCCTTCCAAGTGTATCTTTCTAGGCACTCCTAACTTAAGGCCCGTTTGGTAGGGACCATATTCTCATAGAAACGTTTCAGATCCAGATTCTCTCAAGAAACGTTTCAAATGGAGAATCGGAATCACTAGACCGTTTGGCTGAAGAATCAGAATCACTGCGAAACCATGTTTCCAGTGATTCACATTCCTACGTAGAAAAACAAGAATCACTTGGAACCGTTTCTTCTAGAAATGTTTCACCTAGACGTTGTTTGGCACGGTTTCAACTGATTCTTAGAAGAATCGGAACCGATTCTACCTGCCAAACGCACCCTTAGTGTTGGGGTTTTAACTAGTGCTTATAAGCAACATTTAAGGGGTTGTTTGGGGCTACCCCACAAACTCCATCACGGAGCAGCTCTACAAAAACTTGAAGTTTGTGGAGTACCTCTTTAGGTGCTCCCACAACTCCACCCCTTTTCCTTGAACAGAGTGCATGGAGCTAAAACCTTTTGGCTACAAAACATGGAGCGAAGCTAAAAAACATGGAGCGGAGCAGTCCCAAACGCCCCTAAGGTGTGTCGTGACAAGGTAGGGGCAAGAAAACACCAATGTTTTGTGGAAAGTGTGGGAAGTTTTGAAATATATCTATTTTTATTGTTAATGCACCTTTTATATTTCTCCAAGAAGGATTTATGGTGTCCTCATTTTTGGAGAAGAAGTTTAGTTTGGTGAGGCTCTTATTCTTTGCGTTTTATGAGATTCTCGAACAAGGAAATTTGCATTAGGATTTGTGTGAGAGGAGTTGTATGCTCTGTGAGGTTTCCTCAAATTCTCAAGCTTAGGCAAAAGGTAATGGCAACGAGTCATGGAAGGCATAATGGTATCACAAGTTAGAATATAGAAAGTGAGATAGAGCAGGACATATGAGAATGAAGCTAGATTCAGGTGAAAAAAGGTGGAGAGTGAGAAATGTGGTTTTAGAGAGTGGAAATAAAGAGTAGTTTATGGAGTGTATGTCACACCCCACAATTTCTATTTTGGGATGTGGCTTAGAAAACATAAAACACAATCAATGATTTCAATATTAACTAAAATTTCCAATATTTATTTAGTTGTTGACAATTTATTTAGTGGATAAATGTGAGTCTCCAAAAAGTTTTAAGAATCAAATTCAATGGTTTGATGCATTTCATGCCTTTGCATAATGTTTATGTATAAAAAATGGATTTAAAGTTTTTCAAATGCGCCTAGGGTTTGAACCAAAACCTCTCTTGATCTTTGACCAAGTTTTCATGATCTCCAAAACCTTGGTGAAATCCATGGAAACCATATACCTTGATCCTTGTTCCAAAAACCATGATGGATCTTCTATCTTTCATCTTGTCAAAAACCCTCTCTAATCATATCTTTTTTGCTCTCTTTTTATCCTTTCTTTGTCCCCCTTATTTTTGATCTCCTAATTATTTTTTGTTAAGACTTATCCAAATCTCAAGTCTTTGCTAGATGACCAAGCATTGTATCTCTTCTATCTCTCACAATGCTATAATCATTTTGTTCAAGTCAAATCAATCGCATTTCGTGTATCCATGTTAATCTTAATTCTAACTTTTTGTGGTTTGTTTGCCTTGGGCAACTTCACATGGGATGATCTTTCCTCTCCACCCTTTTTTCCTCTTAATCAAAGTCAACATGTTTTTTAACCATATTTGAAATATATATGACCTTGATTCCACCTCTTTGATCTAAGTATTCCGGAAAACCCTAATTCTGTCTCTGAGAATTTATCGGGCAGAGCCCAACCACTCACCTTACATAGTCTCTTCTCTTGGCACATGCATAACCTTATCCAATTAGTGTACCATTCCCCACCTCTCTGTTTGACTAATGGGTCAAGCCCAACTCTTTCTATCTTCTGACGTTGCTTCGGGCCAAACTCGTCCAAATCTTGACTTTGTTTTCGCCTTCGGTCAAAGCCCAACCATCCTCCTCTCTCTTGTGGTCCAAGACCAAGCCCAACCAGACCTCTAACTCTTAATCTACCCTCTCCCATGTCAACCCCCTGACCACTCTCCTTTTTGCACAAAAAAATAATCAAAAGGCAAGATAATATCAAGCCATGACCCTTTGCCTCCCACCCCTTCACCCCCACCCCCTCCATGCCTCCTATCAGTTTCCCCACGCCTACCCCTTCCTCTCCCACGCCAAGAACAGAAGGGATACATCCAACACCTCCTCCTCCTCCTCCTCCATGGCTACCCCGATCAACCGCACCGAATCGTCATCCCCGGCCGTCGCGATGCATCCCCTCAATAATCCACACCTTCCCCATGGTGAAGAACACTCTATCATCTTCCCCATACTATTTTCATGTTCCCCTATGAAATTCATGCACCTTGGATGACAATTGGTTGATCCCCGGTGATGTTTACCCGTTATAGGTGTTGCTGTCAACGTGGGCAGATTTCCTGTTGTTGATGGATTCGGCATTCCTCGCTCTTTCATGAATCCAAAGAAGGAATCCTTTGGTTAACTTGTTTTTTACATCCTTGAACACACCTTTGTAATTTGGTTTTATCATAGGACTTGTGAAATTCGAGATACGATTAGTCCCGTGCCACTGTTCCTACTTATTCGGCAGATTGCAGCTCTCTGTTGTTTTGGCGTTCCCTGCAAATCCACTATCCAAAACACCAAGATATTTTCTGTACATGTTCATAACATCCATGCACATGATCCCAAAATTTGGTTTGTCTATGCAATCCCATATGGTCGATATATCAAGGCCAAAGTCTATGCCACCCCTGTTGTCCAACAGCAGACCACCCTGTTTTTGGCAATGACGTTCCAGTTGATCCATTGCCCATGGATGCACCATTTGGCTAAAATATCATTTATATACTTGAACATGTTTCTACAAAGTTCCATGGTCATAGGATTAATTATGAAACAGTTATGTTCCTATCTTGTGCTTGTTGTCCTGTTGCCCTGCAGCCATGCTGATGCCGGTTGGTATGCGTGTTCCCGTTGATTCGCCACTATGGTGGTCAAGCCATTCAACCACAATATGTATGATATACTTACACACATCTCTGCAAGTTTGTCTTCACCATATGAACCCCAACTTTAGAGTTATAAACATCACCATGTCGTTGCTCTTGTCATGCCAACAACCGAACAATGCAATCTTGTAATCTTGTTCTCTAGCTACCCGATGGTTGCAACATCATATCCTTTTGTCACAACATCTTCCATACAGTACCTATCAAACCCACATAATGGATCACCTTTTGTCTCTTTTATAGCCATGCAATCGGTCATCATACCACCGCTATCCGCCACCGGATACGCTCAACCTATTCATGAATCACCATAATTGTGTTTCCCTTTTATCTCGCCTTAGTGCATTGTTTGATCATGATATGTTCCCAAGTACATATTCACATGTCCAATCCTTTTTTTTCTGATGGATATGATTATGCTAGTCCAAACTCCACCTTGCTCTTTTGAATCCAATCCTTTCCATGTGTACCTTCCAATTCTCACATCTTTTAACCGTGGCTCCTATTTTGTTTAGTTTTTGCGCTCATACGTTAGTAGTACAAGCCTTACCTTTTTAAAACCTTTATGTATGTTGTTTTAATGCTTGGTGTACTATTTTAGGTTCTGTTGTGATGCTTGCACAAGTTGTTTGCCGCCGTTAGAAGTGGAGCTTTGCAAGGATGATCTAGCAGAAGGAAAGTTTGAGAGCTTGTAAAGCTTTTGGAAGGCAAGTATAGCCTATGGTTTCCTTGTTACCTAGCAACTCAATTCGTTTGTAAAACATATGCATGTGTCTATTTTACTTAAACCCTAGAGATATACTTAGATATACCTGTACCACACATCCTTGTTACCTATGGGGTTTTAAGCATGATATTTATTGTATAGCTATGCTATGCTCAATTTCACTATATGAACTTGGATAAAGGAAGGATGGACTCATGATCGAAATGATAATGTTTTTATTAAAATTGACAAGGAGGAGGCTGGAGATGCATTTATTTTTTCTATGCTCCAGTACCTCTCTATAAGGTTTGTACTTGGAACTGACAACCGAGGAAGTCCGTACAACATTGAGGATTATATGACTCTGATCTTAGTCATAAAACTAGTTTTCTCTAGCTCGTTAGTAGTTACCAACTCGTGGCGCAAGAGGGGGGCTTCGGTTTAAGGATGGCTCCCGAGCCTGTCAAGATATGTGCTAGGCTGCGATCAATCTAACAAAAGTGTCATCTTGAAGGGGGGCTCCATTCGCGTAAGTTGAAACCTCGCGGCTACTAACTTGTTAGGGTGGCTAGTATAAGGCTTCGTAGTGAACCCTGCCGGCTTACCTTGGTAGTGAGCTAAGAGGCTAGCTACCTCAGGGAAAGGGGTAAATCACTACTCAAGGGTAATGTTGTACAAACTCTGCAGAGTTCTTAAATCTATTATGATAGTCGTGTTCACGAACACGAGCGGTCTAGACCTTTCCATTTATATTACCTATTTTTACAATAAAATGGAGATGATGTTAACTTGGAATATTGATGCTATATGCTTATTCATGGGAATGAGTTTAAACATATATTTCTATTGTTATGTATTGATAAAACTTGACCAACTAAAAATGCTTATCGCTTAAACCTGTGTCAGCCTTTTGAGCTTGCATCCCCATAGATATACTTGCTGAGCATGGTGAGTTGATGCTTGTTGTCACTACCTTTGTATAAAAATCTCGGATGGGTACCAGATGGTGTTTCAAGTGAAGAGTTTCTTGTGAAGTTCCAAGAGTACTAGGCGAGTGCTCCCCCGTCAACCATCCCTGTGGAGTATGGAGACCTGAAGACAGGAGATATAGAATAGCTTTCGCGATGCTTTGTGATAGATGTAAGTCTTTTTGTAATTATGTTTTGATATATAATAAAGCATTAACTCTGATAATGTCCATTACTGTTGCTATATGTGTCGTGTGGACATCCTGGGCACACATATAGTTAGCATTCAGTATTCTTCAGAAAACCAGGTGTGACAGTGTATTGGAGTTTTTGTTTTGTTTTGTAAAGTCTGTGATAAAGAGATATGGAGAGTATCTTAGAGATGCTCTAAGAGACTAGCAGAGTAATGTCTAGATGAGGTAATATGTGGGTTGAAGGATTAAGATATCTTTTCAAGAGAATATCTAATGTTAATTATAAAATATTCAAGACAATTAATAAGTAGCCATATTTTCTTTCTGTGGGCTGGTTTGCCAACCTTTTGTTAGTTGATTTATTAAATGCGTGATACCCGCACCTACTACTCTCCTTATATGTTCACCAACCATCCTTTGACCAACTCATTTCTCTCTCTCCCTTCCGCCTCTTTGCTCAAATCTAGGGAGACCAACTTCCTGATGACCTAAGGCGAGCAACTGGTGGCGAGGTTAGAACGCACCCTCCTCCTCCTCCTCCCTCCCTCCCTCCCATCCTTTCTTATCTAGTATTGGAGCATCTAGTAGTGTTCGAGTTAGGGTTGGCATTAGGATTTAGATCTAGATTAATGGCGGCAGCATAGATGGAAAGGAATAAGGGGGTTAAGCTTTGAGGATAGATGTGTTCGGCAAATGGCACGGTGTCTTTAGAAAATTTGTTGTCATTTATGAAATATTCAAGACAATTAATAAGTATCCATATCTTGCTTTCTGTGGGCTGGATTGCCAACCTTTTATTGTTAGGTGAGTCATTAGACGTGTGATACCCACACCTACTACTCTCCTTATATGTTCACCGACCATCCTTTGACCAACTCATTTCTCTCCCTCCCTTCCATCTCTATGCTTAAATCCAGGGAGACTGACTTCCCGATAGCCTAAGGCGAGCAACTGGTAGAGAGGTTAGAACACATCCTCCTCCTCCTCCCTCCCTTCCTTCCTTTCTTCTCTAGTATTGAAGCATCTAGTAGTGTTCAAGTTAGGGTTGGTGTTAGGATTTAGATCTAGATTAATGGCGACAACATAGATGGAAAGGAAAGGGGAGGGGGTTAGGCTTTGAGGATAGATGTGTTCGGCAAATGATATGGTGTCTAGATGACGTAATATGTGGGTTGAAGGAATAGTATCTTTTCAATAGAAAATTAATTGTCATTTATGAAATATTGAAGACAATTAATAAGTAGCCATATCTTGCTTTCTGTGGGCTGGATTGCCAACCTTTTGTTGTTAGGTGAGTCATTAGATGCATAATAGTCGCACCTACTACTCTCCTTATATGTTCACCAACCATCCTTTGACCAACTCATTTCTCTCTCTCTCCCTTATTCCTCTTTGCTTAGATCTAGGAAGACTAACATCTAGGTGACCAAAAGCAAGCAATTGGTGGTGAGGTTAGAACACATCCTCCCCCTCCTCCTCTTCCTCCTCCTCCATGCCTCCCTTTCTTCTCTAGAATTAGAACATATAGTGTTTGAGTTACGGCTGGCATTGGGATTTTGATCTAGATTAAAGGTGGAAGCAAAGATGGAAAGGAATAAGGGGGTAATGATTTGAGGATAGATATGTTTCGTGGCCGACATGGTGTATTACCAAGTCGAGGCCATGTGAATACGGTGAGGAAACTATAAGCTAGGTGGTGGCGAATGACTGGTAGATAGGTTTTATAGTGTAGGTGAGCAAGTAGATTTGTTTGTGGAGGTTGGGTGGTGAGAGAAGCATGTGGGATGGAGTTGAGGCAAGGTCACCATTAGCCATAGGCGACGGTAGTGGCTACGAGTCACATGGTTGATGGGGACACCAACTTTTTCATTTAGTTGTTTGATTGTAACATTTGTACAAGCTTGCTTTTGCGTGTGACAATTAAAATGCCTGCTTGCATTCCATTTGTACATTTTCTAGGCACTCGATAGCTTAGCAGTGGATGTTGACTAACATCATTTGGAAGCATATAAGGTGTGACCTTCCAAGGTAGAAAGTAGGATAGAGAGGGAGCGAGTGATAATGTTTTGTGGCATATGTGAGAGATTTTGGAATAGATTATAGATCTACCTTTTTATTAGTAGACTAGTTATGTCTATTATGAGAATGCTACCTAGGCATGTCCATGGTCTGGTTTATGTTGTTTTTGGGTAAAACCTAACCCAACCCACTGAAGATGGTGCGATGGCGGTATGGAACTAGTGTGTTCATGGTTTCCACGGTTAACCTCGGCAAAGAGTGCTAACACTGTAGGCCACAAGCATCCTTGCTAGGAAGCTGTCAACGCTGACACCTAAGCCGAGCCGAGATCCTCCTAGATGGCTGCAACATGTTGATGGCCTTATAGACAGACCCGGACGCCCTCGCCGCTTAGTTCAGACAAACACTCAAATTGCAAGATTTTGATTATGAGATTTGGAGAGAGCTGAGTACAAAGGGAAAACGAAGATGAATAGCCCGGTCCTGCCGCTAAGGGGGCACCTCGAGATGTGGCACTGCTTGAGGCCGTGATGCTCCCTGCACCAGATGCCTGAGGCCACAGTGCTTTAGCTGCCGGCTTGTCTAGGCCGTGACTCTACTTGCACCCAACACACAAGGCCACTGCGCCCTTGTTGGCCGCCACCCACGGTCGTGACACTCCTAGCACCTCCCGCCCTAATCTTTGGCAAGTCCTCAAGAGTTTGCTTTTGCATTTGCGACCGTCGGTGGTTATTCAATCAAATGAAGAAGACAGCTTGAGTACAATCAAACCAACCCATGCGCGTCTCCTAACATAGTTTGTGTTGGGCTGGGTTGTGGGTTGGGCCAGTTTAGAATCAGACCGTGTATAGGGCTAACTCTACGGACTCATTTTTCTCTCCCTTTTTACACACACACACAAAAACTTCTCTCCCCCTTTCCTACCTCCAGTGCATAGATCCGAGGAAACCAACATATTGCTGATCACTGACAAACAACTAGCAAAGAGATTGGACCTCCTCCACCACCACCACCACCACCTCTAATGTGCTAGCGTGGGCAACACAGGTCCCTTATACTACTATAATGTGCTATATGTTCTTTTTTCTTCTTATTATAGTGTTAATGTCTAAGATTGACAATCACATTGTATATATGTCTAAGTTGCCCTGTTTGGAATGTCTGTGTTGCACACACGGGTAAGTTGTCATATATAGGTGAATCTTACATTCCCATTTTCTCTGTCATTATGCAGTTTGCGATGGAGAAAGAAAACTCCAATCCCCCCATGGACCACCAGTCAAAGGAGGAGGAAGCCGTCATCCGTGATCCTATGGCGAGCGCCCGCAGAATCTACACACTTCCTGCACCGAAGTTCGTGGACGCATCCAAGGCAGAAGCCGTCGTCCGCGATGCTGCTTCTACCTCGGCGGATACAGTGGACACAGGCACACGGAACGAAATGCTCTTACGGGACGAGCTAGACGAGGATGACTACGGGATTCAGGAGGAGGATTTGAATGCTCCCGTGGATGTGGCACAGGTCGTCAATCCATGGCTAGAATTCCTCATGGCCACAGTCCGTCCCCAAACGCGGACGCGGGCACTCCTCCGCGCCATTCATGCCAACAGGCCCAACACCAACATTTTCAACGCTGGCGTCGACCATTTCAATGCTTATAACCAGCTTGCTGCCCGGAGAAGGACTGAAGCATCAGCTACGGCGAGGCCGAGTGCTCCTGTCAACTCAACTGTCTTCGCCGGTAGTACGGAGGAAGAGGACGGCAATGATTGGTACGAGTCCATCGCCCGTGACGCTCAAAGGCTGGAGCAGATGGAGGAGCCAGAACTGGAGGAGATGTCTTCCCCGCTGCGATTTCCTCCCGAGGCAAAGGAGAAGGAGGAGCACTGCGGCCAGAAGCGTCCCTCTGCCGGCGAAGAAGACGGACGCGAGCTGACCCTGGAAGACTACTGCAAGATATGGGGCCTCCACCCATCGGAGCTTGACCCAGACGAATCTGCTGGCCCGTCGACGAAGAGGCAGAGCAGGGTGCCCCCTCTGGCGGACGACGAGGTCCCCAAGTTCGACTGCGGCATCTGCCTGGAGACGCTCCCCATCTTGGACCTCTTCCACGGCATGCAGTGCGACCACAAGTTCTGCGCGCCGTGCATGGCCACGTACATCGAGGGCAGGATCCGCGACGGCGCCGTGTCCATCCTGTGCCCCGACCCGGCGTGCAAGGAAGCAGCAGCAGCAGCAGGAGAGGACGGCGGCAACAGTGTCGGCGGCGGCGTCCTGAACCCAGAGCACTGCAAGAAGTCCATCGACTTCGCCGCCTTCTGCAGCTGGGGTGACCGGCTCACCGAGAAGGCCATCCCGCAGGACCAGCGCGTCTACTGCCCGAACCCCAGCTGCGGGCTCATGCTTCAGAGGACCTGCGGCGGCAGCAGCGGCGCCAAGGCGCCGTGCAAGGCGTCGTGCCCGGCGTGCAACCACCCGATGTGCACGACGTGCGGATTGGACTGGGTCGTCGCTGGCCGTGATGATGACCACCACAACTGTGACGAGGGGAAAGGAGCAGCGCTCGTCAAGGAGCTTGTCGCCGCACGCCACTGGAAGCAGTGCCCCAGTTGTAAGATGGTGGTCGAAAAGATCATGGGGTGCAATGCTATGCACTGCAGGTAAACACGTACTTCTCGCGTTTTATTTCGTGTCGTTTCAGTTTCTTGTGTGTTTATATTACTCAATCAAACATCTCACCTCTACAGCTAGCTCTACTACATCACGAACAGCCAGCTTTTATTTCCTGTTAGATACTATATGGCGGTTTCTGAAGTTTTATCACGCAGGCTTGTTTGGTTGCATGCTAAAACTTCAGAAACCACGTTCTGTCCGGTACATATGAATTGAATTAGAGTGGATTATATATAGTGCAGTCAGACTATTATATTGATTTCAATGGAGTGGTCTTGCTAGTAGTATATTTGTGCCTCTGTTACAAGATAGTAGAGCGGTCTCTGTTCTACCTTGCATGTCCACTGACCACCACCGGTGCTTAATACTACCATTTTCAGATCAATATCTTATCCAATTTGAGTATTATATATATGTTTTAACATTTGTATAGCTTCTCATACATATGTTTCAACGTTAGGATATTTTGATTCTGGTAGTAGTACAACATTTGTCTATTTTTTTAACAGACACGCAAGAGAGCACTCATTAGAATTAATGTAGGAAGTTTTAGTGCACTGCTTGTCATGCCGCGGTGCGCACAATGCTTTGAGCGAATATGGTTAATTATTGTTTCAAACTATCGCGTACAGCTTTTTTTTTAGGAAAGCCATGTGGCACACTTTATTGATTATCAAACATGATTACATCGATTACCATAGCTTCAAGAAGAAAATCTAGGCGCTCATCAACCCAATTACAGTTATCTTTCAAAGATAACACTACTGTAGCTATTTCATGCACCACATTATTATTCGCTTCCCGATGCTTCAAAATCCTGTCATATCTAATAGCAGGGTGACTTCTGAAATTTTGCCATATGGATTTTCAGGGGAAAAAAGATCGCTTTATTCATGACAAGCCATGCATACTATATCTATATTTATGCCTATGATGACAGACCTGTTGTTCATATGATGTACCAGCTGCAGTCTTTGTACTAGGCCCAATGCTAATGCTAATCTTAAACGACGTCTAGCTTGCACGGTGTTTCTGACGCGCCATTGGCATGCAGGTGCGGATGTCTCTTCTGTTACGAATGCGGGCGCCCGATGGACGCCGGGCTGGACGAAGGAGCCGAGCAGTGCCAGTGCCGCCACAACGCCCATCGTCTCCGCGACCCCCGCCCCCAGCCGGCCGGAGATCAGACAAACCCAAACCTCAACTAGAGCTGGCGCCGGCCGACATCGATTCGCCGGAGCCAAAGAGATGGAACTATGGAAGGACAGCCGACGCGTGCACCAGAATCCTGACGGGTCTGTGGCGGCTTCGTCGTCGTTCTTGAACTTTAAAGTTGCTTCTTCGTCCGTGTCATGTGTTGTGGCCTTGTGGGCTTGCGGACTAGCTAGCTAAGCCTGTGCATTTGGTTGTTTAATTTCAGCACCTTTTCCTTTTGCAGTTCATTTGGTACTGTTATCTCTGTTTGTGTTTTCCCTTGCCTCATCGTGAGAGGTTGGAACGAAGGCGACTTGGTTTTATGTGTCAGGTGATGTGCCCATGAGAACAGTGGCTCAGCGACAATACAATTGTGACAGTGGTACTTTGCTGGCCGGATTTAAAGTTAAACAGGGATTCCTATAGGATATTTTATACCTCTTATTAATTTTTCCTATATATATGTTATTTCGCATTCTTATTCTACCTCCTGACATTAGATATCATAATATCATATACTGCTTCTTTTTTTTAATTATAAACATATAGTGCATTTCAGAAATTCAAAATAGCGGATCATGTATGCTATATATGACTAGTATATTGTATATGCTAACGCTACGGTTCTATCTAGAAACACAAATCAACCAACCAAAAGTAACTCAGTTGACAAAATAAAATTATAACTCTGTTGAAAGTGAGATGAAGATGAGCACATACTCAGAAAACATAATAACTCAGCTAACAAAAAGCATAACAATTGCACGTTTTATGCACAACTAACATGTTAATAATGATTTGCAGTTCTCTCGAATTATGTGTTTTCTATTCAATTAGGCAGCACCAAAATATTTTCAATCAACACTAAATTTGCAACTGAGGTTATCATCATGCATGGAAATCTGCTACAAAGAATCATGTCCACCACCTTCTGGTTGAGTAGCTATGTCATCCATGCAGTCCCTAAAGGCCTTCTTGGTATCGTGGCCTAAAAGGATCAAGATGCCTAAGATGGAGGATGAATTGGGCTTATTTAAATTTCTAATGCAAAAATTAAATCCTAAGCAATTGTCAATTCCCCCCCCCCCCCCCAAGTACCTACAAACTGTGTCCTAACTAGATAAGCAAGAACAAGGCAATGAAAGTAAAGCACCCTATGCAATTCTACTCAATCAAGCATGTATGAAACAAGTGCGGAAAGTAATTGCTTGAAAGTAAATTGCATGTAGTAAAGAGGAATGAGGAAGAAGGATGTTGACATTTTGCCGAGGTATCGAGGAGTCGACACTCCCCCTAGTCCTCGTTGGAGCACCCGCACAAGGGTATCGCTCCCCCTTGATCCGCACAAGGACCAAGTGCTCTCTACGGACTGATTCTTCACCACTCTGGCTCGGTGAATCGCCCACAACCGATCACAACTTATGGAGGAGGGTCATCCGCATGCTCTGGATGATGACCACGCCTTCGATCGCCACCAAACCATCTAGGTGTTGTCGATCACCAAGAGTAACAAGCTAGAACTCTCACTTAACTCACACAAGCCTCATGAGATGGATGGATGCACACTTGAACTCTTGAAACTCGCTAATGAGGGCTCTAAGTAATGGATTAGCAAATCTCACTCCTCAATAGGGCTCTTTCTCTCTCTCGCACTCCCAAGGTGTCTATCAGCTGATCAAATGAGCAAAGGCAAGAAGAGAGAGTAAGTGGTGCGGTATAAATACCCCCGAACAAATTCTACTTGTTGGGCAGCTGTCTACGCATTTTAAAGGGGCACCGGACGCTCCGGTGTAGGGCCCCGGACGCTCCGATGCCTCTCCCAATGACTAGTATTATTCAAATTCAAGAGGCACCGGACGCACCGATGCCCCTGCACCAGACGCGTCTGGTGGTTCTCTGCACTCTCAGTTCCTCTCCGAGTTGACACCGGACTCACCCCTGAGTCTGATGACCTACCGCCAGACGTGTCCCGTGGCTCAAGGAGCTCTCTGGAACCTCTCTACATGGACATTAGATGCACCCCACCGGACTCACCCCACTCGAGGGCACTGAGTCCAGTGCCAGAGTCTGATGTGCTTTCTGACGCTCTATGAGCACCGGACGCGTCCAGTGCCTCACTGAGGTGAGTCCGCTGCTTAACCCTTGGCACCAAACTACACCGGACGCATCCGGTGCCAAGTGCACCAGCGTCCGATGCTACTTAAACACCTCTATCAACTCCAAAACGAATTCCGTCAAATATGGAAGTTGTTCTAGGCTATCTTAGGGTCAACCTAGGCTCACTTAGGGCTAAGTATGTCAAGTGTGCACCACACCTACACAATGAAACTTGCCTAAGTCAAGCTACTCATTCTAACCCCCTTTATAGTACGGTCAAAGGTAAAACAAAGACCTAATCTACTCTAAGTGTCCTTCATCTCCTTTTGACACTTAGACCTAGACTATCCACCGTCTTTGTCTCCATCCTTTGAAATTCAAAACGATATCCATCTTGGGGGCATTAATAACCATTGGTTGCCCATTCATTCATTGTCATCATGGCCTAACACTCTAATTGACTCTGCAAAACACACGTTAGCCATAATAACCTTGTATTGTCGTTAATCACCGAAACCATGGGGCCTAGATGCTTTCAATCTCCCTCTTTTTGGTGATTGACGACAAATATGCCTTGAGTATGTGTATAAGAATGGTTTGTTGAGAAATTTCAATGACTTGGTTGATATAAGCATGGGTTAGTGAATAAGAGTGAAAAGACATGCTTATAATAAATCAAGCCACAACAAGTACTCATAAGAATATGAATTAAGCTTGAGTACCACATGATATGCTCAAAAAGGACACATCAGAGTATGTCGCGGAAGCATAATCATTAGAGCATAAGCATATCATGAACATAAGTGACATCTCAACATCATATATATGAATGAAGCATAAAGTCATGTCACATAAGCATCACACAAGTGTATCACACATATATACAGTGCAGTAAAGCGGTAAATATGATGCATGGGTACGAGTAACAAGCAAAAGATCCAACTCTCTCACAAACTCCCCTAAGTCTAATACTCGACCCTCTCTCCCCCTTTGGTGCCAAGCACCAAAAGCCTACGGGTCTAGGGCTGGAGCAGACGGGGCGTGTTCCAGACGCTCAAACTGAGAAAGATCTGGCTCAGGGCTAAACTTGACATCGGCCAGACCCTCTGAAGATGGAAGTGTTGAAGAAGCGGTCTTGGTCGGTGCGACTGGCTCTGTCTCTGTAGTAGGGGTTGCTGACTCTGGCTGAGGCTGAGGAGCTGAGTCAGGAGGTGGAACCTCGGCCTCTGACGCTAAAAGATGCCCTTGTGGCTCTGCAACTGCCTCTGCTACCTCAGATGGTGCTACCCCAGCTGTAATGATCGTAGCCTTTGTCAAAAACTACTAGAGGGGGCAGTTACCACTAGAACCGAACTCTCTGGAGCAACCTCTAATGATCCAATTGAGGACGGATAAGTGCTCATAGTTGGTGGGAGTACCTCGGTCATCTCGGTTTCAAGAACTGCCCGAGTCAAAGTAGGGTCTCCAGTCAGCTCGTTGTACATAGTAGATAGATCATGAGTCGTCTCAGCAATGGAAGCGGCCACGGTCGGGGTAAAGCTTGTCTGAATTAGTGTCTGACTCGGTGACACTAGCCACTGTGAAACCTGTGGAGTCTAGATCGATGTCTGGTACAACGGTGAAGAAGGCAACTGACTCTGAAGAACACTAGTCTATAAGGCTGAAGTCACTATCGTTGTCTGTGAGGGGCCTGCTTGTGTAGTGTGTAGCTGTGACAAGCTCAGTAACCCAAGAGGCGGAGAGAGTGAGGGAGTAGAGCAGCTGCCAAGAGTCTCTCCATGGGCTGAGTCTGCTGCCTTTGATAGGCTAAGAACTAAAGCTGGAACTCGTCTTGTCTGGCCTGTGACTGTGCTTGAGCTGTGGCCTGCTCCGCTGCTAGTCTCCTTATGTCCTCATCATGACGTTGTTGCTACTCCGCTTGCCTCTGCTGCTCTGCCTGTATCCGATCTAGGATGGAAAGGAGTGTAGGGTCTAAGGTAGCCTGAGCAGGAGAAGAACGGGAACCACCTGCCTCGTGGTCGTGTGAGTGTGGAGTCTGCTGAGGCAGGGGCTTGTAGTCCTCGTTTGTGCTATCAGACAGGACGTCATCGAGAGCCTCGCCCTCTAGCTGGGCTTCTAAGTCATCGAGCTTTGACTCGGCTAGGCCCTGAATAGCAGTGTCCTTCTGCTCCTCTGTGTCAAGTACTATGCTGGTCTGCCTCGTGTGAGGTCCTCCTTGACCTCTACCTCGGCCTTGACAGCCCCGTCCGATCGTCTACCTTATGTCGTACTCATGAAACACTTTGGCTGGTCTCGATAGAGTGACGTGGGCTACCTAGTCAACAAGAGCTAGCAAATCCAGTGAGTGAACGACAACTAACAGTGACCCTGAAGCCCTCGGCTATAATGTCCTCCATGTTGCTGACAATCAAGTCCCAGATGTCAAACGGCTACTGACGTATCAAGTAAGCAAGAAGACACAATTGAATCCTCATCAAGCCCTTTCTGT
The DNA here is from genome assembly GCA_022036555.1 of Microstegium vimineum. Classification (NCBI taxonomy): domain Eukaryota; kingdom Viridiplantae; phylum Streptophyta; class Magnoliopsida; order Poales; family Poaceae; genus Microstegium; species Microstegium vimineum. The sequence continues at coordinate 48,614,638 of CM039119.1, read as the reverse complement.
ACCCAAGTCTGGGGAGGAGTGTCCGCCTCATCGCCTCGTTCAAGACATGGGCAACCAGCGTGAGGTCACACGGGACTCGGTTGGACCCGTCCTCGAACGACTCTCTGAAGCATGGTTGGACAAAGTCGGTAGAGGGAACCTCGCCTCCATGGGGACGGTGAGGAGCCTCTGTCTCCCCGTAGCACAAGCTGTGAATCTTCATATATCTAACGAGGTTAGATAGAAGATCTTCCTGAAGCGCTCAGCTCGTACTCTTTGATCCCTAACTCTAAAGGCGTAGTGTATGAAGCTATGATCTGGAGACACCCAAAGAGAAGCATATAATTGACACACCCAGTCTGCCTGATAGGCCCCTGAACAACCAAGAAAGTCTGCCATCCCAGACAAGTATGTGAGATAGGGCCTAATCTCCTCTCTTGTAGCTAAAACAATCACCTCAAGTGGATAGACCCTCTGTGGTTGAATAGCTACGCCACTCTCGACGTAGGCTCTGTAAAAGTCCTCCTGGAGAGGAGTGTAGAAGTCGTCATCGGCCCTGGCGTCTCGAGTCACAGGAAACCAACTGTGAAAGTCCGCAAACCTCAACCCCTGAATCTTCTTTGTTGTCACATCCTTCAAGTCTAGCCGGACCACTGGAGGGACACGTGGTCTGGGAGGAGCACGGTTCTCACGCCACTAAGCATCGGGCCAGGGTGGCACCAAAGTGCAAGTACGGGTGGACCAGCGCGGTCGCTCCTCCGTTGCAATCGCCTCATCCACATCACGTCGGAGAGGAGGAAGACGAGTTGCCGTCACTTGAGTATTAGCCCACAGATCATACGACTAAAATATAGGAATTATGATAGGAAAAAAATACATACATTTGTGAAGATCATACGTAAACTTTAAAAAGATACACAACCACAATGAGATGTAATAAAATAAGAGGTTGCTTGGTACAGCTCACAACAGTTTTATAAAGTTATTGTGAACTATTTTTTTTTTGTGTCAAACACTTCTTTTCAAAACAGCTTCACCTATGAAGTTTTTTTTTCCCCTGGCACAAAGATATGAAGTGGGATAAAGCTAAAAATAGTAGCTTATCACAAGCTCTCTTTCTCCTTTCTCTCTCATATTCATGCATAAAATTGTTGGTGAAGCGGTTTTACCAAACACTTTTTCCAACTCGTGAAACTATTTTAAAAAAAAAATAGCTTCAGTAGTGAAGCAGAGTTGTACTAAACAAGCCTTAAGATAGCCAATGTTAGAAATATAGGCTTCACAAACACCTCTTTTTTTTTTAGGAATACAAACAATTAATTAAATGGCCCGTAACTCCATTGCAATCCATTTCCTTCGTGTCTAAGGAAAGGAAAAAAAAATCGCAAAGAAACAATTGTCGACGACTTGCACGAAGGAGTCCACTAACTCTTCGACGATCTACCTCGCAATTCCCCATCCTCACCACCACGCACTTGCGTCCCATGGCGAACGCAGCGGCCGCGGCCGCGTGCGCCGCCTCCAACGACTCGTACCTTCAAGAGCTCATCCGCGGCTCCGTGCCGGGCCCGTCGTCATCGCGAGCGCGTGTGGCGCCGCTGACCGATGACGAGATCGGCTGGTTCTGCTGCGGCATCTGCACGGAGAGGCGGCTGGTGCTCGATCGGTTCCGCGCCGGCGCCGGCGCCGGCGCCGGCTTAGACGCGCGCTGCGCGCACGACTTCTGCATCGAGTGCATCGTCCGGTACATCGAGGGCCGCGTCGCGGACGGCGCGGTGCCCGTGCCCTGCCCGGCGCCCGGGTGCCGTGACGGCGTCATGCACCCGGAGGCGTGTAAGAAGCTGGTCGACATCGACGTCTTCGACGCCTGGTGCGTCGCGCTCTGCGAGCGCGCCGTGGGGCCCGCCCGCGCGCGGTGCCCCTACAGGGACTGCAGCGAGCTGGTGGTACTGGAGGACACCGACGGCGCGGTGTCCGAGGTGGATTGCCCCACCTGCTCCCGCGCGTTCTGCCTGCAGTGCGAGGAGCCGTGGGACGATCGCCACGGAGGCGGCAGCGACGGCCGAGGGTGCGTGCTGGACAGGCTCGCTGTGGGGAACGGCTGGACGCGCTGCCCGAGCTGCCGCGCCATGATCGAAAAAATCGACGGGTGCAGGCGCATGGTGTGCAGGTAATTATCCGATTTACGTGCTGCGCATTGTTCTCTTCAATCTGTTTTCCACTTGTCAGTCTTTCTTTCTTGGGAGGGATCATCAAAATGCGAGTCGAATTTTACTGCGGTTCTGTAAGTATCCAATCTACGAAATCGGTAATGCTAGGAGGCATTCAGCTACGAACTGTGCAGGCATCTGAAACTCTTCAGTTTGGCTGGCCTTCAGTGATGTTGGCTTGACCGATGACTGAACCTCTGCGGACACTTATCAGCATTTACTACTACCTTTGTAGAAATCGATCGCGATAACTGCCTAACATCCGTCTGTTGACTGCCTTTGAGATGTGCAGGTGTGGCACTAGATTCTGCTACGTCTGCGGCTCCCCTGTGTTAGAGAAACGTTGCAGGTGCTTTTCCGGCCAAGAAAACAGAAAGCAGGATTTGAATGCAAGTCAGGCGTGTCAATCGACAAATGTTGAATCGACGGATTGAGTTATCCATTGCTTATGATGATTCCTCTTGGTAGGGAGAGCAAGACTGCAGATTTGCAGCAATAGATGTCTGAAACAGGTTTCAGAACTAGTAGTATAGTACTAGGAGTATTGAGGAGAGCTCGTGTGTGACATGTTCTGCGAATTGTCTTTGCTCTTCAGTGACAATGACACCCACACGTTTTTTCATTTGAATGCTATCGATATTCATGCATCAGTCAAATGTCTGCATTTTTTATGTTAAAAAATATCTGCATTTTATGAGGCAGGACGCGCATGTTCACCAAGGTTGTGTTCTTGACAGTAATGTGCCCAGGTCATGATTAGCCTCTGCTCCCCATCACAGCTCGCAGCAGATGTAGGGAGCAAAGTGCCATGGACCGATGCTCTGTTAAGCAAGCTTGTTGGTCATCGATCATGGCAGACCAAGTTTCCAGCACCGATGCCAGACCAAGTTCTCTATTGGACACGCTAACACGTAGGTACAGAGTTTTGACCCATCGTGCATGCGGTAGTTCGATTGAGCAGAAAAGAGATGATTTTGATTGGCAACATTTCTAGACCGCCATATTTTACATAGTTTCAGAAGATGCCACAATCTGTGGTTTCAGTCTCGACCGGGACCGATCTCTAAATTCCTGATTGGTTGTATCCATGTCATCCATCCTCGCCATTTCTCTGTGCGAATGGCGAATGGCAAATGCGCCCGCACGGAGCCATCGAGTCTGCTGCTTTCATTCATGAAGTCTTTTTTTTAGAAAAAAAAATGTATAAATCTATTTTGGAGAAGACGGGCCATGCCTCAATTCTGATGCCTCGCCGGCCCACGCTATTTCTCTGGACTCTCTGTGCGGAGGACACCAGAGTCCAGAGACGCCAAAGTGGCGGTTAGGCCCGCAGACTCACGGTTGATGGTGTGGCTGGGATTCAGGCCCTGGCGAAGAAGTTGAGGGGCGCGTGTATGGGCCGAGACGAGGCCCTGTTACTTGAGCCCACGTTTAGTTAAGGCACGTGCCGTCCTGTTCAGTAGCTGTCGGCATTGGCATTGCCTGACGCGAGAGCCATATTACTGTACCTACTATTAACTAATTTAATCTAACTAGTGAGATAGTTCATAGTTGCATATTAGTCAATAATTAGTTAAACTATTAACTGGATCTGTCTGGAGAAGCTAATTATTAACATCTAACTTTTAGCTACTTGGATGCAAGCACGGCCTATATGTATCTAAGGGTCTAACCAGTTGCTTGCGTTAATAATTTTAGTCTTTATTAGACCTTATATAGCATAACTTAAGTCAGCGTATGTAAATGATTAAACATATGCAGTGTCTTAGTGTTTGGTGTAAATCACACTTGGTAATTGTATTTGTTTTAAATTTTGTTGCATGTATTCACCTCTAGGTTCTAGTTCGCGTCCCATGCTTCTAGTCAGTGGCGTAGCTAGGATTTTAATCTAGAATAGTCCAGTTCAATATTTTTTGTTAATAATATAGTTTCGTTAACACGGTCAACAAACACCTTCGTTTTTTTTGTTACAACACACAGAGAAGCTAGAACCAATAAAACAAAAAATAATGATTTGGACGAATCCTGATTCATTTTAAGAGAAAAAATAACTTTTTATTCTAGTGTACGAAGGAGCTGACATTAAAATTGAACGAAGATCTATTAAATAAGGTCTAAATATATTAGGAAAAAATATAATTTAATGAAACATAAGACAAATATATTTTTAAAGTATTATAAGTATTTTTAAAATAAAAATTTTACTTAAAATCTAAATATTTATATACTTTACTCAAAATTCTAGGGTGACCTGTGGTCCACACGGACCACCCTCTAGCTACGCCCCTCCTTCTAGTAGAGTCGGGTACGAAGGAAGGACGACAATATTTTCATTTTTTTTAGGCACAACGGCTTGAACAAACATGTCTAATATGATCAAGTCAGGTGCTAACACCTAATGTAGTGTTGGATCTATTTTGAACATTGTACAAGCCTGCATAAGACTTTATATAAATGATCAAATATGAATAAACTCTCTCACAAGACTTGATTAGAGTCTAACATGGCAATCAATCAAAGCTTGCATGATGTCGATTGACCAGATATACACGACACCAATGCAAGGTGCGCACAAGCCACAACGACACGATCAAGTGGTCATACCTACTCTGTGTCCTAAAATAAGTCTCCATCTCGTATTTCAAAAGACCAATTAATCTAAACTTATATTAAATTTAAATAATAATAATAATATCAATATTTATATCTAATTATTATAGATTTATTATGAAATATATGACATAATTAATCAATGATGTTTATTTGGTATCATAAATATTATTATTGTTATGGAAATTTAATCAAAGTTGAGATTATCCCAAATAAGTCTCTACCTCACATTTTGAGAAGCCAATCAATGTATACGTTAAAATTAAATCGACATTTATATCCCAACTATAGATTTATTGTGAAAATATATAACATGATTAATAATCTAAGACAATCAATGATTATTTGGTATATTTAGTTAAAGTTGACATTGTGGCTCTATTCGTCTGCACTACTTCAACACTAGTTTTAAACAAACGAACAATATTTTTCTCTCACAACAAATCAGCATAGTTAAATTTCAGTGCAACGAAGAAAGTTTGTTTCCGTGAATGCGAGAATAGAACTTAATTTGGTACTGTTTCTCTAGCTCTGGCTTTGTGGTAGTGTTTGGTGTTAGGTGTGCGTAGGGGTGATCTAGTCCCAGCCGGCCAGTACGTGGCCTCTGATCTGAGGCACTCAGCGCTAATTAATACCCGTCGCCGGCTGACCTCCGGCGAGCCTTAATTAACCATCCTCGTCGGTCGGCCGACCTCCAGGAAATCGCAACAAACTTGCTGCCCCAATCAAGCAAATCAGATACTGTGAAACATGAGAAGCTAGTTACAAATACAAGTCTTTTGAAGATGCTTGTAGGAATGAAATTTATGTACGTGTGTTGATAGAAGTGAGCGTGTATGTTTTTTTTGGGCTTCGTCGCTATGTTTTGTAATTCTTAAATGAAAAAAGAACAAAAATCCTATCGTACCACCAACACAAGTATCACAATTTTCTGCCAAAAGTGGGTTCACGACGCAATGGCAAAGATCATTGGTTGGGGGGCTCCCACCCAGGGTTCAAATCCTGGGTGCGACACTGCTACGCATTAAGTGGTAGGCGACGTTCCCGTCGACAGCGAGGCGTCTGTGGTGACTTCGTGAACTTCAAGATTTGTCGGCTCAGTTCATCGAAGGTGCTCATAGGAGTAGGTTTGCGTGCGTGTGTTCGTAGGGGCGAGTGTACGTGCGTGGGGTGTTGAGTGTCTGCGTTGTACTGTGTACTCTCAAAAAAAATTTCAATTTTGCCAAAAAGTATTAATTAGTAGTCATTGACAACACAAAAATATGCGTGTTGAAGGGGAGGAGAGGGGGCACGGGCGTAGAGAGGGGGCTGTTGCCTCCCCCAACAAACTATAATTTTCTTTATAATGTATATATATACATAGATATTTTTAGTACTTGTATAAACTCTGTCCCCCTAATTCTAAGTCTGCTCCCCCTACGTTGGTTTCCTGGCGATTATTTCCTTGGCTCCTCGCAATCGCAGCTGGATGCATTGCATGGCACCCGAACCCGATGTTGGCTACCATAGCAGAGCAGAGAGCAGGGGGTCCATAACTCCATATCCATCATCGTTCGTGCAAGGAAATACTAATTCCGTCCAAAAAAAAAGAATCTAACTATGTAGGTCTAGTAAAGTATCTCATGTTTATCAGATTTTTAATAAATAGTATTTATATTTATGATTCTAAATTAATCTATTATAAAAAATATATTTTGTAATTAATCTAATGATGTTTATTTGATATAAAAAAATATAGTTTTAAATCTATGATAATAAAATTTGGTATAATAAACTATGACATTTTTTGAGAATTGTTTTGAGTGAAGAGATAGTACCAGTACTGGCTTGTTTTGTTTGTATCCGGCAAAAAGAGGCCTGCCGTACCCTATTGCTTGCCATTGGTGATGTCTGAGGGGATGTGCTGGGGGAGGCTCAGTTCACTGAACCTACCAAGGCCAGTGGGATCCATCGTCCTTGGCAATCAAATGATGAGCCAACCGAACCGAGGAATGGAGCGTCGTGCGGTCCTTTTCCTTTTCCGCGCGCGCGCCAAGTGCTCGATGGCCACATCTCGCGCGACGGGCCTGCCTGCCTGTGCTCCAGGCCGCGACGTTTTGTCTCTCGTACTCGTCTCACTCTCTCAACCGTCTCATCCATCCATCCATCACGCACAGGCCTCCTATTTCATCACTGTGAAAATGGTCCAGTCTACAGTGTTAATAAGATGATGAGGATCGATCAAAATATCCAGCCCCCCCAGTGGAGGTTGTTTTCATCAATTCCTTACATAGAGCCTATTCCTTGTATGATTTCGACTTATGATGTTTTTAGTTGTTTTGTTATAAAAAAGATATAGTATTATAGTTGATAAATTAAGCGAACATACTCATGGTAAACTACTGATTTTCTATTCTCAAGGCGGTTTCGTTTTTATGAATTCAAAATTTTCAAGGCTAGATAAAATCCAGATGAACGTATGTAGCCACTTCATGAAAACTACTATGGTGTTGGTATTCTTCATCAGCAAATTTAGGTGGTGAAGTTGGAATAGCTTAGGAACTTGAGTTTTGTTCCTTTGTTCGAGTCTTAACCGTCACCATACTTCATGAAGACTATAATATGCATGAGTTGTTATAGAAAAAAGGGCATACTCATTCATTTATAAATGTAAGAATGTTGGAGTCCCGAATGTTATATTCTTTATATTAATCTAAAAAGAAAAACATTTAGAGGATGTGGTTTTCACCATGGCAAGATTACATTAGTCCTGTTCATCCATATCCATACTACTTCATTATTAACTTTTAGCGAACAAATAGTGTTTTTTCTCTCATGATAAATCAGCATAAACATTCATCATAAGTTAAATTTCAACAAAACAAATAGGATCGTTAACACAAATACAAAATTCTCATGGTACCCGGCCCGTCAAATGTTCAGATCTGCCTAAGTCAAATGTTCATTTGTAATGCCGAAAGCAAACTCAAACCCACGATGGCTGCGCCTTAATTCTCCACAATACCAAAAATATATATCCGGCAAGAAAATGATCCCGTTTTCTTTTGACGCTGTCTTGGATGCGTTAACAACTTAGGCCCTGTTTAGTTCTTCCCAGAATGCAGAATCCAGAATCCAGAATCAAAATCCACTTCAAAACCCAAAATGCAAAATAGTTTAGTAGGATGTTTACTTCCACCCAAAATCCAGAATAGTAACTCAGGATAGGGTACTGATGGTGGGGGTACTAAGGGAAAAAGGCTCCATTTTAACCTATGGACTCCCAAATACAGAATCTAAAATAGGCCTCATTTTACAAAATAAATTAGATGGTGTTTAGATTCATTTGGTAAAATGATATACCAAAACCTAGATTTTTTTGGATTCTGAGAGGAACTAAACAGGGCCTAATAAATATTATTCGTCACATCAGGTGAAGAAATGGACGACGAAAAAACAGTGACACTAGTGAAAACTAAAACACACAGACACACGAACACAAAACAATAAACAACACTAGCTTAGAGGTGATTTACATCGGTTCAAATGGTTGTCGGGGGCACCGGAGGTATATGTCGTACATAGTTTCTTATTAGCTCAGCGTTACAAGTTAGAAAATTGAGCAAGAGGTATAGACTTCTCCACACAAATTATTTCCCTCGATGGTCCGAGGTTTGGAGTCGAACTTCCTGAAAACCCACTGGGATGGTGGCCAGAGAAAGGTCGGGCTTCCTTAAACCCCAATGCAACTTAAATGAGCAGCCTCTGTCACTGACGCCATGGCAATAATTCCTTGACGACCACAACTGACAGCATAAGCAACAGCCAGAGGCCCAAGTTGGCCAATTTGCTCCCTAGTTTTCCATTCAGATATTGACAATAAATCAGGGATAAAGCAGACCCGCCCTGTAGCCTTAATTGTTTCAGTCGCATTAATATGGCCACTTGCTCAAAAGAAGATCACTAGGCATGCAAGGTGAAGAAGATAGGTTAACACCTACTAAAATTCAATTCAAGACTTTGTTTTTGCTCTAAAAAGTTTTCGAGAATTCGGGGTTTTTTTAATGACTGTACTATACCTCAGTGCCAACCTTGAAAAGCAAAACCAGGCACCAAATCCAGTGTGCAGTTGACCACCTTCCCCAAGCTGGGTCACAGTCCATGATATTACTATCAGTTCCAGTATCCGGCTGCATCATAAAAATGTCTTTGAGCATAAAACTATACTAGCACAGAACCTGCCCAGGTTCAGCTAATGGAACCACTGGCCCTTAAACAACCCCAGCCCAGCCGGAATCTAACGCAAACTTAATTAATTTATTCCCAGCAAACAGCTGAGTGAGATAAAACAAGCCTGCACATCAGCAATCAGCAAGCTTGATTAGGTCATCTAGATCTTTCTCGATTTCTGGTGCCACAGTTCGTCGGACTTGGCCGGCACCTACCATTTCCCGAAAAGAAATGTTGCGTAGAAAGCGAAATCGAGTGCTTCCAGACAAAGAATTGCAATATATAAGCACACCACATATATATATGTATATACATAATATGCAGTACGCACACTACAGTCCAGAAGGCATAGGCAAGGTAAATTATTGAATCAGTCTCAAACTCTCTTCCAATCATAGACGCACCATGCAACATACTACAAACATTGTCATAGCTAGAGTTCAACAGGCAAAACCATATATATATGCAATCTATCATATATAACTACCGCGAGAAAATGTAGCGGATAGAACTGCCTCTCCAGCATCACCACAGGTAGGAGACCTGCTATGAAAACAAAAATGAGATGAGAAACTCCATTCATGGCAGAATTAATCTTCTACAGAAGATTGTGTAAGGAAAACAAAATAGCCAGTATGGATGCCTTACATTTTTTTGCTGTTAACACGCCACACTGATAGTAACCATAGCTTCTCAATAAGCACCAGCTGCCATCAGCAGCTCATCAAGGCTCCAGATATCCCCATTGCTTGCCCCATCCTGTGGAATATCAGTTTGCAGAAGGCTGTCCATTGATGCATCTGATGAGCTGCTCTCAACATAAGGCAGCTGATAGTTCATCTCAGGCTCAAAACCAGCCATGACTTGTGCGAGATCGGGAGCACCATTTCCCTGAAGCATGGCTACACCATAGTTGTTTCTCATTCTCTTTGTCACTCCACCTTCCATGTAAGATGCTGGTATAACATTATTAGGAGCAAAGACTGAGGTGTAGTCTGAGGTCATGGTGTCATCATCCCACCCAAAATCAGAAGAGCCATAGTAGTTGCTGCTCTGGTCAGAGAGCATGTTAGTTGCAGATCTCTTACTGGGCACCAGAGGTTTCACTGCAGGGAGGAGACTGACACCCTCAGCTGGCTTCACAAGAACCTTATTGTCATTGAACGCAAACATTGCGAACAAATCATTGTTGTCATTGTTCAGGTTATTGAAAAGCTCATCAGCGCAGGCCTTTGGGGGTGGAGCTAGCTTTGTTGCATTCGTAGAAGTTGGCTTTGAGGTTGACTTCTGAGCACCTGACACTTCATCAGGAAAATTGACCTTCGCTTTTTTCCCACGGATCTTGCGAGCTTCAGCATCATATGCCCTAGCTGCCTCCTCAGCGGTGTTGTAAGTTCCAAGCCAAACACGGACACCCTTGCTAGGGTCTCTGATTTCAGCTGCCCATTTGCCCCAAGGACGCTGGCGGATTCCCCTGTATTGATTCTTCCGGTTGCGCTTTACTGAGTTACCAGTAGGTCTATCTCCTTGAACATCCTTTGGAGTCATCACCCCTTCTATAAGGGCGTCTATCAGTCCATCTCAACAAAACATAGGGAATAGGCGTTGCAAGCTTTGTAAAGAAGTGAATATACACTTGTATGAGCAGATAATAACACATACAGAAGAGCTACACTAGCCAGTTAGCTACAGATAGTAAAGATACAATCAATATTGTTATAAGGACAAATCATTATCGAAATTCATGGTAATCTAGCATGCAATATTGTTATTGAATTATCCCAGCATCTAAAAAAAGGATCCCCCACTCCAATAGATGATGAATCTATGTATTATAATAGATCAATTTATATGTTTTTTTTATAAGGGAAGAAAGTTCCAGCCTCTACCATTCGAGAATAGATCAATTTATATGTTAGTCATGGTTTCCGTCCCAGATTCACGAAATTATATCATCAGATAAAAAGCAGGTGACCAGGAGATGGACACCATCCACATCTAGCATGAATTGTTTGTAACCAACCAATAAGTACTCTAATTGTAGGTAGTTTGTTCGGGTAGCTGAATTGGAGAATAGTAGCAATAGCAAACAACAAAGAGGTTGAAGCATAAAATATTTTTCCTTTTCTCAGACAAACTAAGAGTATAAGTAATCTTTGGTACACAAAATGCCCATGAGTACATGCTTCCAATAAAACAGGTTTTTTTTGCGAGACCCAGTTATAGACGCAGATGCTCACATATTGTTGCACTACAAGAAACACATGGAGATTTTCTAGATCTATTGCAATCAATCACCTTTGAAGATCCATCAAGATCTTCAAATAAACAGATTAGAATACCTTAACTTCAGAATCACGAACATGTAAATTAGAATCACTTAAATTCTTCTCTTGACTCTTGAGACCCCCCCCCCCCCCCCCCCCCCCACCCCAAAAAAAAAAGGAAAACAACATAACCTGGATTTGAAAAAAAAATTGACAGATAGAAGTTTAGACCTGAAGCTAACCGTCTACAAGGAGAAAACAGTTAACAAGGTAGAAGGTACCCAACCGAATACAACTAAACTCAACATACCCTAACAAGATAAGTACTTAATTTCATAATGGAACAATAGATCATTTATGTTAACCGTGATATTATATATAAAAAAAATACAACAAATCTGCCTTGCATAAATCCCGGGTTAGCACAATGATCTAGACATAACACAGTGCAAATCACATGGACTACCTTAAGAACTAGTAAATAATTTCTCCATTTGTAGCATATATTACTCTAGACACAGAAGCTAGCGGATTACATACAAAATACCAAGGCAGCCATCAGTTACCAGTTACCAGTTACCACTGAACAGCCTTGCCCACTCTATGGCTAAAGGCTAACCAAAAGAATGGAAAATCTCGCGGCTAGTTCTAGCCCTGTTTGGCTGCACCGCAACTCCATGGAACCCCGATTATCTCTCAACATCCAAAGGGGGTTCGTAAAACAGCGCCGAAAAAGAGGCATCTTTCTTTAAAGCCCGTCTAATAAGCAGTGTGCATGCCAAATAGAACGAGAACAAAAAAAAAAAGCTGCGACTTTAATGCGGTGCTCAGTGCTCACCAACTGCAGGGCGCGGCGCCTTAGCCGCGGCGGCGAAGGCAAACCTCGCCGGCTCCGGCAGAGGAAGCTCCTGGACCTTGTCGTCGACGCCTTCGCCGGCGCCGTCCACGTCATCCTCGGTGAGGCCGCGCTCGAACTCGCGGAAATCGGCCTCGAAGTCGTCCTCCTCCTGGGGCGCTCCCTTCTTGCCGGGCCCCGGCCAAAGCAGGTCCTCCGTCACACGCCGCTGCTGCTGTTTCTTCTTGGCGGCCGCCGCCGCCGCCGCCACCCCGGACGGCGGGATGAAACCTGAGAGGATGGCGCCGCCGCACATCGCCGCAGCGGTGTGGTGGTGGTGGTGGATGGATTATTGGTCGGGCGGACTGGGAGTGGAGGAGGGCACGAGCGGCACAGTGACGAGCTGAGAGAAAAAAGAGGCCAGGCAAGATCTTTGTGGTTGCGGCTCGGCTTTGGCTGCCCGTCTGCCTCTCGGTGAGCGAGGGAGGGAGGGAGGGGGAAGGAGTGTGGGGGTGGGAGGCGGAGTTGGGGAGATGGTAGCTGCCCACGCCCACGCTACTTATAATCGGAAGCGACGCTGACGCACTACTGGACAGGGACACCCCAAAGGAGATAGTAGCTGCGGTGAGGTGAGGCCCGCGCCACTCGCCTCCGCAGTCTTTCTTCTCTTTACCCGCCCTGTACCTCCAACGATGCCCTAAATTTTTACAATCTAATTTTTTTTTGAATTTTTTTCACGTTTGGACTCCTGGAGAAATTAATTGCAGAAATGGATCCAGGGGCTTGGCGCCGGTAACACAGAGCTTTGAGCCCGCAGCCAGCGTGGCAGCTGACATGGCTGGGGGCTCGGCGCCATAAGGCACGGCGCCGAGCTCGGCGCCACGCCCCACGGCGCCGAGCTAGGATATAGCCCGCGGCGCCGAGCTCGGCGCACGCTCAGTCTCTCTCTCGCTCTCTGTCTCGGCGCCTCGCCGTCCGCCGCCGTTGCCGCCGCCGCCGTCGCCGGCCGCCGTCCGCCGCCATCCTTTTTTTGTTTAGGTAATTTTTTTAAGTGTTTTTAGTTAGTAATTGTAGTTCGAAATTTTAGTTACAAATTTAGATGATAGATAGACAAATAGGTAGTTAACTTATCATACATAGATAGATAGTTATTTTGCTACATAGATAGATTGATAAGTTCATAAATAGATAATTAGTTTGCTAAATTTATAGCTAAATAGATATATGTATATATATATATATAGTTAGGTCATTGATAATTTAGTTTACCCATAATAAGAACTTTCGTGTTGTGCATATCAACTAGATGGATAACCTAGTGACCCTGTATCATGGAGGGAAGAGTGGAGGAAACGGAAGATGGTTTTGGTAATATCACCTTAGTTAGAATGCAAAGGGTGCCTTTGATGTTCGATGAGCGGCCGCTTTTTTTGAGTTGTTTGCTAGGGCTTGTGATGAACTTCATTGCAATTCCATTGAAAATGTCATATCAGTTGAGGGAGTAGTTCACCATGATAAATCAGGCCAAATATTTAGGCGGTTGGTCCCAATCTCATCAGAGGCTTAATGGGAGACATATGTCAATATTGTGATGAAGAGTGAATTTCAATGTTTGGATTTGATTGTGCGGAAGCTCTCAATGAGCCAACTCCTCTTGGCCATTCATCCCCTATTGGGCATTCATCCCCTCATGGCTTGTCACCACCACAATACGATCCGTTACCATGTGATCCTCCGTTACACAATCCAGAGGTGCATGTGGAAGATGTGGTTGTGGTGCCCGATGCGCAATCCGCTCCAAATGAGGTTGGAATCTACCCTAATGTTGTTGCACCTCATGTTGCTACGGCCCCTCAGGAGATCCCTTTGATCCAAAATCATCTAAGTAAGTGTTGTAGTAACACTTTACCTTTTCTCATCCACCCTTGTAATATGTTATTTCAATGATGACATCCTCATTTAAATGTAGGAGACATTCCTGATAATGTTGGCTGTCGTCGTGTGCCTTCATCATCCACTGAGGTACATACAGGCTTCGCATCTAATAGTGTTGATGTTCAGATTGATGATGGAGAGGAGCCTTATGAGACCGCAAGAGCTGTTCGTTCCGATGATGAACGTCCTGTGGCTGCATTGAGTGAACAAGAGATTGAGCTCATGAGGCAGTGTTGTCCCGATGTTGATCCACTAGTGCATGAATTTAGCGATCTCAGACACTCTCATGGTGCTTATGCAGTAGCAAGAGAAGAAGAGTTGCAAGAGGCCCCTGATGATGGAGAAAGCATAGAAATTTTAAAGGGCATGATCTTTAAGGACTTTCCAATATTGAGAAGGTGGTTACAAGAGTATTCTGTGAAACGTAAAAGGCCGTTCAAGGTGCAGCATTCTTATGTGGAGCGTCGTTACACAGTGGTATGTCAGAAAAATGATTGCAATTGGAGGGTATGCACGAGGAAACAAAAGGACGGTGAGAAGTTTAAGATCACCAAAATTGTAGGTCCACATACTTGTGCAACGACAGATCTAAAAGAGAAGCATCAACAGTTGACCTCTACCCTTATTGCTAGAAAATTTTACACAACACTGCAGAAACAGCCTAATTTGAGAGTGAAGGCGCTCATGGACCTAGCTGAGAAGCATTTTCAGTATGAGGTGAGCTATGGCAAAGCATGGAGGGCAAAGCAACGTGCCTGGAAGATGATATATGGTGATTGGGAGGAAGGGTACGAGAAGCTGCCTGCATTGTTCAATGCAATCAAGGTAGCTAATCCGGGCATGCATTACGAGTACATCCCAAAACCAAATGAATGGAAGGACGGCAGAGAGATATTCTTCCGTGCATTCTGGTGCTTTCCTCAATGTGTCCAAGCCTTTAGGCATTGTCGTCCTGTGTTGTCCATTGATGGTACTTTTCTTCTTGGCAAGTACATGGGCACAATGTTGATAGCCATTGGTTGTGATGCGGATAATACATTGGTTCCATTAGCATTCGCTTTGGTAGAGAGGGAGAACAAAGACAGCTGGGGTTGGTTCTTGCGGCTTGTTCGGATACATGTTGTAGGCCCTGGGAGAGAGGTTGGTGTCATATCTGACAGACACCAGGGCATACTTAGTGCCGTACAGGAGCAGATTCCGGGTATGCACCATTGCATCACCGTTGGTGCACTCGCCACCTTGTAGAGAATTTACTCCGGAAGGACAGTTCAAAGGACAACTTCCACCTGTTCAAGGAGGTTGCTCGCATGCTTGAGATTTGCTACTTCGAAGAGAAGTTGGAGCTGCTAAAGACAGCAACAAATGCAGAAGGTAGGCAGTGGCTACATGGTTTGATGAGTCAAAAAGATAAATGGTCAAGGGCCTATGATGATGGCGGGTGGAGGTATGAATTTTAAACTAGCAACATGGCCGAGTCATTTAATAGTGTGCTCAAAGATATACAGGCCATGCCTGTCAATGCCATTGTGTCCTTTACTTTTTTAGGTGTGTTGCATGGTTCAATGACCGGCATGCATTAGCAATGGCACTACAGAGCAAGAATCAGATGTGGGCACCTAAACCAAAACACCATCTTGATAGGGCAAAGGAGAAGGCTAGAACACATGAAGTTCATTGCTTTGACCATAGCACGGGAAAGTATGAGGTCATAGAAAGGGGTTGGACAACCTCCGATGGTGAGGTTCGGCCTTCAAGGGCTTATATTATGGTTCTTAGTAATTTCTTATGCATGTGTGGGAAACCAAGGCAGTACCACTTTCCATGTTCTCATTACATTGCAGCGGCTCAACATCGCAACTATGCATATGTGAGTAGAATGCCACGGGAGCTAAGTGTTGACAGCCTTGTACTTACTTGGGCTCCCCGTTTCGAGCCTTACCTAGAGGAGGAGCAGTGGCCACCATACCATGGCCCGAGATACATTGCGGACCCAGGTGCTCGTTGGGACAAACGTGGTACTAGGAAGAGGACGAGATACAAGATGGTCATGGATCAGATTTCAGGAAGAACAAGGAGGGTAGAGCAACACCCTTTGTTACTGATCCCGAGCAAAACCAATGTAGCAAATGTAGCAGACTTGGGCACAATGCACGTACATGCACTTGGGCGCCTAGCCAGGTGACAATAGTTATGTATATATGCTTTCTAGTATTTATAAATGTTTACTCTTTGTTAGCTTTCTAATATTTATGCATGTAATTTAATTTCTTACTGACAATTTTCTTTTCCTCCAACAGGATGGTGACTTTCGACCTCCTTGATCCGTACTACGAGGAGAACCACCGAGGACGACGTATTTCCGAGGGGGAGATAATTACTGCAGTTTATCTTGCTTAAGCATATGAGCTAAATTTGTGGTACTTACGTTAAAACACTTGTAATGGTTGCAGGTGCTGGCCCCTCTTCGTCCTCAAACCCATGACAAGTTCCACGAGATGTGGTACGACGAAAGGTACACGCCCTTACTAGAGAGGGCTGGACTAGACGTTGTATCGTATCAGGTTCGTCGTGGGTTGCCTGTCATCAACCCCGCGGCGATCTCAGCTTTGGTCGATAGGTATAACCATATCCAATACTAATTCATTACTACACACTGTTTCTTTGAAATGTAACTAACATCTTTACTTATCTACCTTCTGTAGGTGGAGCCCAGAAACTCATAGCTTCCACCTACCTTGTGGAGAGATGACTATCAGTCTTGAGGACATGCAGAAGTGGCCTGGTCTCTCCATTAGAGGTATTCCTGTCATCGGCACTGCCGGTCTGAAGGTTGGAGGGAGGCCTTCCTTGGGAGACCACTACCTTCAGAGGCGACGTATTCTCGCGGCATAGGTGTGTCCATTCCTTGGCTCAGGGCTGCCTTTGGTGCGTGTCCGAATGACGCAGACGATGCCACAGTTGGGTCCTACTGCAGAGCTTGGGTGTTGCACTTGTTCGGATGTGTTCTCTTCCCTGACGCGACAGGAGACACAACGTCATGGATGTACCTCCCTTGCTTGGGTAATTGGGACACTGCAGGCATATACAGCTGGGGTTCTGCAGTATTGGCGTTCCTATATCGCCACCTTTGCGAGGCTTGTCGACGAGGTGCGAGGAACTCTTCAATTGGGGGTTGTGTGTACCTTCTTCAGCTGTGGATGTGGTCTCGTATACCGGTTGGCCGGCCTACACTCCAGACACCTCGGCCTTGGTTCGCGGTACACAACCCTCGTCGTCTTCCTACATATGCACATCTGTACGACCAGGTGACGGCCCCCTACTCGAGGACAGAACGTGCGTACCTTCAGTACGCCAACGAGCTGGATGGTCTTACAGCTTCGATGGTGAGTTTATTGCATATTGTTATTCATTCATTCTTATACCTTATGATTGTTGCAACTTACGCCCTTCAATTGCTCTTTTTTTAGGTCACTTGGGAGCCGTACAAGGAACTAAGTATGCAACAGTTTGGCTTGAGCAACATGTGTGGCGCGAACGAGGACCTATACATGATGATATGTCCGCTCATATGCTTCTATGCTGTTGAATATCACCTTCCTCAGAGAGTGGCACGACAATTTGGCCTGGCTCAGGAGTGGCCAGTCCCGCCGTATTCGACTTCCGTAGAGCTGCACAAGTAAGTACCACCTTCCTCAGAGAGTCGCATAGTTGATCATTTAGTTGACATAGTCCATGTAGTTGTTCTAGTTGACATAGTTATTCTAGTCCATTTAGTTGATTTAGTTGATGTAGTTGATTTAGTTAACATAGTCCATGTAGTTGTTCTAGTTGACATAGTTGACATAGTTATTCTAGGTCACATAGTTGATTTAGTTGATATAGTTGATGTAGTTGACATAGTGCACATGTTTCAGAATTGATCGTCAAAAACAAAAAAAGACGGTGAAGTTTGAGACGCTACACCGAGTGCACATGGATGCTTGGGACGATCAATATGACAATGTGTATCAAAATCAGACGCCACACAACGACTACAACTTTCGCCAATATCTAACTTGGTACCGGACAGTGACACGAACAAAGTTGAAGACTCAATGGACAAATATGGACTACGCAGACATTGATTCTTCAGATGAAGAAGACACATCCTATGATCTTGAAGCAAGACAAGGGACGATTGTCGAGGCTGCACCTGTTTTGGACCGAGTGGTAAGTGATCTTAAAAAAGTTATGTAATTTTTTCATGGCAATGCATTGTATATGACTACCATTATGACTATAATTTGTCTCTTTTTGCAGGGCAACGCGGTAAAACAGTCTGTAGTGGAAATTGAACGGTTTCCAAGGACAAACGTGGACGAGGCTACGCTCAACAACTTTCTAGGAGTAAGTACTCATCGACACAACGACTATCTCGTCGACAATGCATATATCACAACGCTTAATATGCTCATGTTGTTATCACAGAGGCTAGCACGTAGATTGCGTCGAGTTGCGGCTCGTTAAGTGTCTTTCTTTAATACACGTAAATGTACTTATATGCACATTTAATTGATACGTGACATTGTAGGTTACGGCGGATAGAGCTCCTCTCGTGGTACTCAAGATACTTTCCAAGGTGACGCCACAGAGAAAGAAGAGGACCACGGCGGATATCAAGAACTTGGACCGTCCCAACTAGATGATGCTCCTCTGACTCAGCCTTCGCAGCCTTTAGGAACTAGGAGACCACGTCCGCCAGTTCACTACACTCCAGGCACCGACCCTTTTGGTAAGGGTAAGGGTAGGGCTAGGAGACAGTGACAATGTGGAGTTGAGCTAGTGGTTGTCTATTTTGGTTCACTATTTGAATTGTATGGACTTTACGGATCATTTGGATTGTATGGACATTATGGATTATTCGTATTGTGTGATGATGGTGAACTATGTGGTTGTCTTGTGCTATTTGGATGAATATATGTTGGATCATATTATGTTGTCTCTATTTGTCATTGTTGATGCTCCACATACAAGAGAAACTCTAGCGAATTTATTTCATGAATTATTTATTTACATTTATATACGTTGATAACTACCATAGCAAAGTTAAAATGAAAATTATTACCAAAAGAAATGAAACAACAAGAAAGCCACAATTAAAGTTCATAACCTAAGTCTGTCTAAACTCAAAGTGCGGTACATGATAACACAACTAAAAGTTCAACAATACATGTCGTTATTCATGGATAAAACATAGAACTACTGAGTGCAACGAGGCCACTTTCCCTTCCTCATCGCATCGGGATTCTCCTCCATCGCTGCCTTCGCACGGCGGGCGCGCTCAACCTTCTTGTCCCTCTCCTCCCTGTAGGCTGCACCTCTTCTCTCTTCCTCCTCTTTCTTGTGCTCCTTCTGAGCTGTCTCCTCTTTCAGTATCTTCTCATAGGCCACTCGACGCTCCACGTCCCAGTCCTTCATACCTTGCAGAAGACGTTTGTCGGACTCCTTGATCTCAGTGTCGATCCACTGCTCAAAGTCACAGAGCGGTGGAGGGGTCTGTAAATCATGTAGAAGTTAGGCACACAACAAAATGATTATTTAATATGATATAAATCGATTTCCGTATAAGAGTAGATTCTCACCATTAAGTTAGTACGACGCTGAGCAAGTGTAGGTTGAAAAGCATAATTTGAACACATCCAATACCTCTGCCTATAGGTTTCATGATCCTCAGAAATCTCTACCTTGCAAGGATCACCGCAAAAGCACATTGGAACCGGAACACCGCTGGGCAGAGGCTTTGGATCGAATGCGATGCCGATCAACGGGCCCTTCCTACAAATGAAAAAAAATCGTTCTAGTAACCGAAACAAATAGAACAAAAAATAAACCTAGCAGAGAATACTTTGCTTTAGTAGTTTTCCCACGCCTTGGCATCTTATGGTCGCAAACTGCAAATAACAAATCAATAATCGTCTCAAACCCTAAGTCAAAATCTAACTAGAGTTTCAAAATACACCTAATATAGACCGAATCGATGCGTAAAAAATGAGGAGGGGAAGAAAGATACCTTGGTCTCGAAGATCGGTGGATCAAATCCAAGTTTCCTAGGTCCAAAATGTCGATTCAAAGAGGTTAGGTGGGTGGAGGAGAGGAAAAACCCGAGAGTAAGGAAGAACAAATGGATGAAACCTCGGGTGGGTGGGAAAGCTGGCTGGAATATAAGGAATACAGCTCGGCGCCGTGGGGCACGGTGTCGAGGTAACACACGTCAGCTGCCACGCTGGCTGCGGGCTCAAAGCTCACGACGCCGAGCCCCTGGGTCCATTTCTGTAATTAGTTCCTCCAGGGACCCAAACGTAAAAAAATTTAAAAAAAGAGCTAGATTGTAAAAATTTGAGCAACGATGCTTCCTTCTTCTTTCACCCAAGTAAAAGGTCATTACTCCGTACTACTAGTTGTTTATTACAAAAGAGAAAAACCCCCTTAAAACACGTGACAGTTCTGATCAAAGCGTGATTACCATGGTGACATATTTTGGGATGAAAATACTCCTTCTATATTATATTTAGATGATATTTAGGATAGTGGCCTTCCAACACAATTTTGATATCTTATTTTTATAAAAATATTTATAAAATAATAATATATGTATACTTTTATTAAATTATTTTTTAAGACAAATCTATTTATATAATTTTTAAATTTGTAATCTCAACAATTTAAAAGTTATTGATGTTTTATGTTTCCAATGTTTGACACAAAGCTTGTCTAAAACATTATCTAAATATGATACGGAGGGAGTAACTAAAGTGCTCTTATAAAAATACTACTTTAGCTGTGGTGCTTGGATGTTCTAGCTAAAGTGCAAATATAGTTATTTTCTATTTCGGATTTTTCCCTAGCCAAATATAAAAGACGAGAATGACTCTATATATTGCGCATGAGATATAGAAAATATGTTGGAGAGTATAAAGATATAGAAAAAAAATTACTTAAATAACTATCTAAATGATGATTTAAAGAGTATATTTTACAAAGACTCTTGAAGGTGCTCTTAGATGTCTCACAAAAATTTAGTCAGCTAAAATTTAGTTGGTGCATCTAAACATGCTTAAAAACAAAAGCATTGTACTAATTTTTCGTGGGAAGTTGTGATATTTTCTAGGAAAGTAATTCTTTGACCAAATTGATCCTCGAATAAAAATTATATAAAAAGTGGTTGTGTGAAATTAATAAGGGCAGACTATTATTTTACCAGCCTTCTAGTTCATTCGGAATTATTACTCCACGAAATTAGAACAAAATTACTTCTCGGCAAAAAATCTTTGCCAAAAAGTAAATTCAATTTGGAAGTTGTTTTTATAAGCTCCGTCGAACGCCCTCTGTCCTAAAATAAATATCGCTTTAAATTTTGCATAGCTTAAAACTTCTTAAGTTTAATTATATCTTCAAATATATTAAAAATATATTCAACAATCAATCAATACTATTTATTATACATCTAAATTATTAATGGGGTTTTTTTATATATATTCGATCAACATTAAAATCGTTTGATTTCTAAGAAAATCAGAATCAATTTAGGATGGGTGGAGTATACAGCATTGGCTTAGAGCTGCCATCATTAGAAATACAAGATGTGACTCGTGACGGTAAACAGTTGCTAAAAGTTAGGTTTGCTTTCCATAAAAGATACTTTTACTTTAGTCATTAATCACAAACACCAGTTGTTCATGTGACAAGTAAAGATAGCAACGCAGCATGTCTAGACTCGAAATCTGCGGGGTTTTGGACCCGACGGGGACAAAGGCGGGTCTACTTCTCGTCCGCGGGTTTGCGGACCCGAAACGGGGTGGGTCTTCGATTCTTCTTGGCGGGTGCCCGTCGAGGACCCAAATTGTAAGCAACATGTAGAGAACGCCCACAATAGTTCGGGCGGCTTCGTTGTGCCAGTGCCACCACGCGATGCCATGAGTGGACGGACCATAGACTGGCTTGCCGGCTTCTGCTGTGCTCCATGATGACATCATGGTCATGGATTCAAGCTGCAACCTCGGGTCTCTGGTTCTTTAATTTGTCGGGTTCGCGAGGGCAAGGGTGAATTTGCACCCGGATCAGGGTTCAAAAAACGCGGGACGGGTTTTCTTCATGGGCCACGGATGCTCCACCTGTCCCAAACCTGACCCGGTACCATCACCTGTGACGAGGCTCTAGCTAGCTAGCGTGTGCCGTGAGCACGCTGCACGCCTAACGCGAGTAGCAGCTAGTTAGCTCTCTCGTGTGCTTTACGTACGCTTGGCTTGGCTTGGCTGATTGAATCATGAATGACAAACTTGCTGGTCTCATGCATGCTCGATCGGCCGTACGTTCGTGAGCACAAAGGGGAAACGAAACCGGCCGTACGTCCCGGCCGGCCGAGATGGCGCGGCGACTGACAACGCACAACGCAGGCAGGAAACCTACCTAAACTATGGGCCGGCGGCCTCCGAAGGCAGTTTTGGGGTTTAGCGGCGCGGCTGGCTGGCGCTCGACGTGTTGTGCTGGAGTCGATCGAGCGGCGAGATCGTTGGGGTGATCCGCCTGGAACAAACGATCTTGACGTGACAGAGCCTCGTGTGCACCTATCCGTTACCTTTCCTGACGGACTCTAGAAGTCTCTTAGTCCAACGCGAACTCCACGTGTGTTTATTTCGTGTAACTGAAAACGTAGCGTTCATTGTACCGCTCGCGCCAGTACATTAGGCGATCCATCTAGCAAGGCGCGCGAAATTAAGTACAAAAACCTGCGAAGAAAATGAAAATAGTAATGTGTTCAGGCTGGTACGTAGCGGTAGCTAGTTGGCACCACCGTGCGTTCCTAAAATTTAAAGGTCCCTGGGCGCGCAGTAGATACACTGCATTACTGCGCGCCGAGATCGGTAATTGTTTGGTGCGGTCATGTAATTGCACCATACAGTACTGCATCTATCAAAACCTGAAAGATTCCTGCAGAGGCTTGTCGTCTTCCTCCAAACTGTATTAATATGCATACAGTAGACACATGTACATGTGTACGCATGCGTTATTAATGGTTAGCTGCCCAAGTTCACTGCATGGAGGAGTTTTCTTTTAAGCTTCGAAGGGACTATTTTTTTTTTATTTCCCTTTCATTATATAAATTCCCGTGAAAGGATACTACACTAGCTAGCTCCAAGCAATTGACTTTGATGATTACAAAAAAAATACATCCATGCACGCATACATCTGACTTGGATTGGAGCTCCAAGACTTCGCAACACGTACACTTGCACGGATATAACAGTCGTCGTTGCAGGCAGATGCAGTATAATTATGTCATCATCTTGCACTTGATACTATACTAGCTGTACTACTACTGTACAGCAATAGTCGTCCCATCCCGCGCCGTCGTGTCATGGTGGCAATTAATATAATTATATAAAAAAAACCCTCACATAATCGCCCCATATCCCTTGGACACGGACTCGGCCACATATAAACCACCAGCTAGAGTGTCCAGTGGCCCCCGTCACCAAACTGTACGCCCCAAAGTCCCCAACCACATTTTGCGATTTTCTCAAATCAATTTGCAAGGTAGGAAAAGCGCGAGCGGTTAGCCAAACTTGGGTGTGCACAATCTCCGTGTCCGCATCCGTGCGTCACCTCGGCCTTTTTCTTTGTCTTGGTTTTGGCATGCGGCATGCCATGGCAACCAGGAGCACCACAGAAATTAATGATTTGTATATATATGCGCGGTCAGAAGCCAATCATGTAACACATATAAGTAGTACAATGAACCGATGAACGAGATGCTCCATGCTGGACTGCCACTTAGCTTGCATCAAACAGAAATGTTAATTATTGAGATATATACACATCCGTAGATATTTCCTCACACGGAATAAGTGTATGGTGATGGAATAAATAAGTGGTACCATACCACCAGATGATGATATCTATAACCGATTCCTCTGGCGACGATGAATGTAGCGCGATGTTGAACTTTAGCAAGCCTCTACTGTTTTTCATTCTAGATGAGGACAAATGTTGAGAAGTGATGGTATGCTTGACCTGACATGATTTGTTGATAGAGCACATACAGAAACCATATGTCATCTTCCGCTAATCGGCTGACACGGTGCATGTGAATTCCATTTGCTTCCTCGAGAGAGACTACACATGTTTTTTACGGAGGCATGCATTACTGTATTCTTTGAGGTAGTCCTCCTAATCCTCCAGGGAGACGTCCTATATTATAAATATGAATGGGCCCGTACTACTGTAGGTCTTGTCTTAGAAATCAGAACTGCGAGACACTATGCATATGATTAGAGCATAGTATTTGGTTGGAGTCTCTTCATACCAGAGCCGGAGCAGCCCAGGCAGCTCCGCTGGGCTACTCCGGGCAGGAGCC
This sequence comes from Microstegium vimineum, assembly GCA_022036555.1. Taxonomy (NCBI): domain Eukaryota; kingdom Viridiplantae; phylum Streptophyta; class Magnoliopsida; order Poales; family Poaceae; genus Microstegium; species Microstegium vimineum. The sequence goes on along the minus strand of CM039119.1, from coordinate 48,590,200 downwards.
CTGCGCCAAATTAAGAAAGAGTTTTCCCTGTATCCCATTATAAAAGATACACCCAGTAATTATGTTACTGAAAAGTTTAATCCGGCCTGTGTGACCAACACATGACCTGTTTGTTTGGCAGGATTATGCACTGTTCTGGCAGGATTATGCATTGCTGGCTGATTTTTTGTGAGAGAAAAACACTGTTCTGGCTGGATTTTCGTCGGCTGAAAAGCCAAGCGAACAGGCTGACCATCTTTGTTTTTCCCTCCGTGCCATTCCGTCCACCTTCTGTCAGTTTTCAACGTTTTGACCGTCCTGACACGTGGGTCCCGCCTGGAATAAAGTCTAAATTGCCCCTCTCTCATATCATGTCCACTATACACAGTTTGCGCCGAATTCGGAATCCGTCCTCGGCGTAGAAGAGGGTCAGGTGCGCCGTCAGCTCCGAGTGCCTGTAGGTTGCGCTGTTCCACAAGCCCGGCGCCGCCGCCGACCTACCGGCGCCGTCTTCCAAGAAGCCCGCCGCCGTCGCTGCAGCGGCCCGCGACGAGAGCGGCGGACGCGGTGGGCGAGCTCTCGGGCGCGACCGGCGAGCGCGCAGCGGCCCGCGGCGAGCCGGCGAGCGCGGGAATGGCGGACGCAGCCGTGGGCGACGGGCGAGCGCGTGGGCGCGGACGGCGGCGAGCAGGGCAGGGAGCGCGCGGGCGCGGACGGCAGCGAGCAGGGCGGGGAGCGTGCGGGCGCCACCGGCGTGCGCAGGCGTGGCCTCGGGCGCGGGCACGACCACAAGCGGCGAGCGCGGGCGCGGCGGCCTGCTCCAGCAAGCCCAACGGCGGCGCGAGCGAGGCCCTCGCGCACGGAGAAGGACGTTGCCGCACGCTCCCGGCCCTGCAGCACCTCGCTAAACCCATCGCCGGGCCCCGGTGTCGCCGCAGCCCGCCACGTCGTCGGCGAATGCGTCGTCGTGCGCCGCCCACCCGCGCGTCCCGGACTCCCGGCGCAGCTCCCGGCGTACTCGGCGCCCAGGATCTTCGACCAGTCCGGAATGTTGACGGGCACCGACGCCGGCCCCAGAGCGCCACCCCGCGCTACGCGGCTTCTGCTTGGACGCCGCGGCCACCGGCGGCGACCACGCGTACGGGTCGACCACGGAGGACAGGAACGACGACGACGTCGACCGCGGAAACTAACCTGCGTCCACCTGCGGCGCGGCGGCGCCCAGGGAGAGCCTCTCCCTGCTCGCCGCCACCATCGCCATCGTCGCCAGCGGAGTAGGCCCCGACCGCCTAGTAGTGCAGGTGAGGAGAGGAGGCGGAGCAGCCAGCAGCTCCCGTGCACGCTGCTGCCATGGGGAAGGGGGGAGTAGGTGGTGGGTGTGTGCTCGCGTGGGGTGGGGGAGTGGGCAGTGGAGTGAAGGGGAGGATGGAGGCAATGCTCTGGGAGACTTTTCCCTGGAGACGGGCGGGGCGGCGACCCGATGCGCGCGACCGCGCGAGGGCCGGCCGCGGGCGCACCGCCGGCTCCAGCGTTTGGTGAAAGGGAAGGGATGGACGTGGGGCCCACATGCCATTGTGTTCATATTTGAGGGCGTTTTGGTCTTTTTCCGTGTTAGTTTAACAGTGTGAGAGGCGAAATTGGACGGAATGACACGGAGGGAAAAACAAAGATGGTATTGGTCACACCGACCGGATTAAACTTTTCAGTAGCATAAAAGCTGGGTGCATCTTTTATAATGATATACAGGGAAAAGTCCTCAAATTAAGACAGCGATCTACTAGTGGACGTACGGGCGAAATGGCTCATATCATTCAATCAAAGGATAAGGCCTGGCGACCATGGCGCCGTTTGGCAGATCGAAGCTGATGATGATGATGGCCGGGCGTGCTAGCGAGATCGGCGCGTCCGTGGGGACACAGGCATGCGTCGACGACGACGTGCTGCAGCCTGCCACAAGCCTCCCGCTTGGGTGTGTTTCTGTTTCATTCTGCGGCTGGTTTTCAGACACGTGCGCGGTGCGCCGCCGCCGCCGCCGCCTACTACTACTACTAGCGAGCAGGAGGCAGGAGCAGCCAAAGTGCCAAACGAAACCGAAACCAGTCCCGGCCGGTGCCCTGCTGCCGCGCCAGCAAACGGCTCCGCGTGTGGGCGGGCGTGTGCCCATCGCAGGCGCCCCGGGCGAGCCAGCAGGCAGCAGAGCATGCAGGCGATGGTCACAGGATACTCCAGGACGGCGACGTGCCGTGACCGAGAGAGTCGGCCGGTTTCTTTGCGACGACGCGGAGACGACGCTGATGGCCACCCACCCGCCCCCGGAGGAGGCGCGGGGTCGGTTCTGCGTTTCTGCCCTGCAAAATGCTACTCCTGCGGACCGCGGTAGACGCGGCGTGGGAACGTGGTTTTAGTTGGCCGGCCATGCACGGTTTCATGTTTTGGTGGTTGCGTTACGGAGCCGATCCGGCCACGCGCGTTGGCTGCGTTTTGGGGGCCTGCCGTCTGCGCGGGCCGCGGAGCGTCGCGGTTGGGAGACCTCGGTACAGGCTTAGCCTCGGATACGGCCCAGGAGAAGATGTGGTCCAGGTGCCAGGTCATGTTTGCTTGGCGGAAAGTATACATGGGTCACCCTGCTAATGGGTTTAAACCCACTTCATACCCAAACCAACCCAAAACAAAATAACTCCCTTCAACAACCCACCCCACTCCCTAACTTTCTAGCTTCAACCCAACCCAATTCAATCCATAAACTAATTTATAACCATAGGTTTATTGTAAAAATCCATGGATTTACATAAAATATATATATAAGCTCATATAAGACATATATCTTCACATTAAAAGTCAGACCCTAGATTTAAAAGTTCGCGTTCACACCTTAAAAATTTATCGAAATTGACTGAAATTTGTTGCAGATGATTTAATATTGCAAGCTACTACTTCATGTAAATTGGCACTGCCAGATCAATATGTGGGCCCCGCATCAGAACCACACCTTAAATATAAAAGCTCACGTTCACACTATAAAATTTTATCGAAATTGAATAAAATTTGTCGCAGATGATTTATAGTTGCTAGCAGCTACTTCATGTCAATTGGCACTGCCAGATCAATATGTGGGCCCCGCATTAGAACCGGACCTAAAAAATAAAAGCTCGTGTTCACACCTTAAAATTTTATCGAAATTGACTGAAATTTATTAGATAAGGTTTAAAATATCATGAAGCTAATTTGTACCGGTTATCATAGAAAAATCTATACGTGGGCTTCATATCAAAAGCTAAACATATTTTCAAGTCAAACTCAATCCATTCAAATTCAACCCATTCAAACTCATGGGTTCAACTCATTCAAACCCATTAAAAAAAGAACCCAAACTCAACCCATTCGATTCAGTTTTCTATTAAACCCAACCCAATCCAACCCACTAAGTAAATGAATCCATTTCTACACACCCCAAGTGCATCCATTAGAGAACCCAATCCATTAAACCCATTTCAACCCAATCCATTAGCAGGGTGACATAGGTCTGCTCTGCCTGGAAATTGGAACCTTTGCTAGCTCAGCAAAGTGAGGTCAGTGTTTGGTATCATATCATATAAGAAATCTTAGAAGTTACAACCACATAGTCTTACAGTACCACGTTCCAGTCTTACCCGTCCGATCCAGCCATCCGACGGTTCCCCATCGCGCTATTGTTCTGTTCCGCTCCGACCCTGTTTGGTTGAGAGGCGAGATGGAATGGGATGGTCCTGACTCTGTTTTTTGGAATGAGATGATTCCTGTTTTTTGTTTGGTTAGTGGAATGGGATGTTTCCTGTTTTTTGTTTGGTTGAGAGGATAAAGTGAGACGGAGTGGTCCTGCCTCTTGTTTGGATGTAAGGATGCAGATAGGATATGTATATATGATCACCTCCTTTATATTATAGCTATTCCTATATCTTTTTTATTAACATATTGTTAACAAATTGAGTGGCTTACCATCGCGCATTGTATTGATTAATTCAAAATTATGGGAATTAATTACATTTTGCCACGTCTAAGGTTAAGTATTTGTCACACTGTGGCTTGTCATATTGTGTGGTAAAATAAACCGATTTGGTTCGTTACTAAGCTGTGTTAGTGGTAATTTTTTGTGGCTATTGTTTGGTGGGTGGCCACAAAAAATTGACAAAATCCCCATTTATAGTTTAGATCACATTATGTTAAAATTAAATCACAAATATATATTTAATATTTCTAATGAACCAGGAATAAACATGAAAATTAATACTAATATAGATCATTAGTGGTTTAGAATACCCTTCTTTTCTTTTTTTTTCCTTTCTTATTTTTCACTTGTTTTTTCCTTCGCTTTTCCCAAGTCCAACCCCATTCACAGCACGTAGAGAGAGCTCAGGCATTCACGGACACGGTCTTATCTCTCTACCCGCATCGAACCTTATCTTCTCCATTCCACTTGCGATGGCGGCTCCAAGGAGTATGTGCTGAGGCAGCCTGACGCCCGCACCGCAGGGGCTCGCGCGTCCTGTTGGCCTCGTACCCTCACGCCCCGTCCACCACATCGCGGCCGTGCTCGCCGGCGGTTCGGCTTCATTCACCACGTGCGCCTCCCCGGACCTCGGCCGCCATGCTCGTCGCCTACCTCCGTCCTTCCGCGGTGGCGCGACTGGGCGGGGACGACAGCAGCTGCGCGGCGGCGCGCGACCACAACGCCCCCAGGTGGGTTGCTGCGCCTCTGCGGGTGCTGTGGCGAAGCTGTTTGGGTGGCGGGGGTGGAGCAAATACACGCCGCCGCCGCCACTCGCGCCTCGCCGGAGAATCCGCCGCCGCTCGCGCCCTCGCCGGAGACGCCGCCGCCGCTCGCGCCCTCAGGGTGCTCTGCTCGCGCCTTTTTTGTTTTGTTGGAGAAGAGCGAGGAGTTGAGGAAGAGGGTCGGACCCCGTCCGTCAAAAAAACTGGAACGTGGGATTGGGGAATCTCGAGCGAATATACGACCTGGGACGACCCTGTTCCACCCACGACTCTCATCCAAACAACGCTAAACCTGGGTCCATCCCATCCCGCCCCTTCATATCCCAGCAACCAAACAGACGGTTAGTTTACCATGCGCCTCGGCCTTATCCTTCCCGTCCTCAGCCACGGGTTCACCTCTATTCGCTCCCTCCACATCTGCATCGCCGCCTTCGCTCGCACCACGCCTGCCGCCTCCTCCACGACCTCCCCCTCCCAAATCCCTTTCCTTGCGAAGGCTCGCGACTCTCACAGCACGCGAGGAGCCTCCATCGATCTAGCGGCAGCGCAGACGACGGCCACAGGTCGACGGGAATGGGGCGGCCGCCGGTGCGGGGCCACTCGCCGGACCTCGCGCGTAGACGAGTCCGCACAAGCATCCATCCCTTGAGAAGACGATGCGCGTGGGTCTCTTCGCGGCGGCCGTGGCGGCGGCCACCTCGAGCGGTCACGGCGGCGCCAAGATTCCTCATCTGCAGGTGAGCCCCTGCTATGGCGTCCGTGGCGTGACTTCTTCATGCGTGGTGGGCCCCAACGTTGGAGGATCGGCTCCCTGATCCGTTGCGGTGGCGCTGCGGACCCGGCTTGCGGGCTGCTGAATCCTCATTCACGGCAGTAACAATAGTTCGGCCAGCCGACACATCTGAAGGCAGTGACGACGCTAGCAAGGTAAAATTATTCATGCCGCCCGGCTCAGTTGACATTTTGGGTTTGTTTGCAAAAATTTGTGAACTAGGATTTGAAGAATTTGGTAAATAAGCTTTGATTTCACTCGGAATTGCATAATCCCCTATTTGGATGCGCTAATCTGAAACTGTAACCCCATAATACTCGATGCTTATAAGGCAGTCATTGGCTTAATGAAATTATGAAGAAATCAGGTGCTCTCTAAATCCTGTCGTTGGTACTTCGTAGTGCTATGGTCAGAAAATAGTGCCAAAAGGCTCAGAAAATAAGTGACACGGGTATGCTCATTCACTGAGGCTTGGAATTATGGTTTATTGCACTTTTATTCTGAGTGTTAAATATTTATGCAGGTGAGTGGGTATGCTTATTCTTGTGCTATGTTACTCATAGCATCCTTATTTTGGCAACTCAAGTCTGTTGTGCATGTGTTACAGGTACGAGATTCTTAATGTTTTATTTCTACTGCCAGGTTGCAGTTCTATGAAAAAACAATGCCATTTTTTTATGTCAACATAGTTCCATACTTCCATGTGACCATGTTGGTTATCTTGCTTCTTCACTCAATGAAATGCTATAGCTGTTCTATCTGGAAATACTTACACCAGTGCTGAATTTTAGATGTTGTTTTGAGTTCAACTTATAGTTGTTTTCCCTGGGGACATTTGATATCCTAATATTGATCTTGAGGAATCGTTTCGTTCCGAAACAAAATTTGATCCATATTTTGTATCCATTTAATATACTAGCTGCTGTCCAGTTTATTCATCTCAGGCTCATTTTGTTATCTTGTAGCTGAGTGAAGATGATTCTGGTGAGGAACCAAGCGAGGATGATACACTCTCTACCTTTTAATGAGTGGGCTTACCTGCCAAAAAATTGGATGCTTTGTGGGAAAGGTAGATATTGTTTACTGTTTACCATCAACCCCTTCAATCTCAGGGCTTTATACTCAGGCATGATTACTTCAGAGCCTAAATGTTATCATCATGCGCTAATTAGGGATAACAGTAAGCAGTTATGCTCAGACTGACAAATCTGTGTCATGTTCAGGCAATGTTACATGCCATTGCTATTGCAGTGAAGGAAAACTCTGTTTGCAGAGTGTCAGAGCCATGTCATTGAGTTGTGGCACATCTTTTCAGGGTTGTCGGCCAAGGGAACCTGATTTCAATGCCTTTGGTCTCAAGGTTTAAACATGGTGTCACTGTTGGTCTATGCATATTTGAGTTCATGCCAAACATTGTTATCTGTTCTTTTGCAGGTCCCAATGGTCCAATGGATTGCTAATATTGATGTTGTACAGATACAGATCCTACATGGTTATACTTACCTTTCCAAACATCGGCTACATGGCATAGAGGAATCTTTGAGGTTAATATCATGGTATTCCTGCAAAAATCTAATAGTCTAATGTCGTTTGCCCAATCCAAGTTACTTAATCACCGTGTAAAAATAAAAAAAAAATGGCATGCATCTTTTCATCAATGAAATTAGGGGAAAATTGTGGTTCTCTACATATAAGTGTTCTTCCAGGTTAATTTTGATCAATGAAATTAGGGAAAAAAATTGTGGTTGCTATACTTAATTTGATAGCCTACTGTGTGTGCGTTGTGTGTATGTATGTGCTTCCATCAGTGTGTTACTGCCAGGATTTCTAACAATGAGGTTGTTCTCCTTCCATGCAGAGGTTTAAGGTTGTATACAGGATTCACATGCTAAATTTCTTCCTTTTTTTTCCTGATTCTCTACCCCACTTAGTACATAGTTAGCTAAGCTTTGATACAGAATGAGGTTGTTCTCCTTCTATGCAGAGATTTAAGGTTGTATATAGGATTCATGTGCTAAGCCTAAATTTCTTTCTATTTTTTGATTGTCTACCCTACATATTGTGTAACTGTCACCCTACTAATACAAGTATTGCATTTTCTACATGTGCACGACTCCTCACTTTTTTTCTACCGTACACCACCTATCCTTATACAGGAAGTACTGTATTCCTGCAAGTTTTTGAACACTGCAGCGAAAAAATACAAATAGCGTGCAGCTGTCTTTTGCAATAACAATAACTTAGGTTGCAGTCATGTCATGACGGTGGGAGCTCAAATGTACATACTACCAACTTCTCTGTGTCATATGGTCTGGTGACAAAACAAATGCTTACCTAATTATACCTATGCAAATGAAACAAGTATGTGATCGGTATGATTTCAAAGATAGCTCTGTTCCAACACCAATTGTGAGCGTCAATGAAACTCAAACGCACATTAAGTAATTCCTATATCAATGTAACAATGTGATTTAATTCGGCAGCCCGCGGCAACGCGCGGGGTTCCGGCTAGTAATGTTTGGTTACTCGGTCGTACAGTAGCACTGCCAGTGGGCTTGCCCATACAGTAGCGCGGGCAGATGCTAGTTAATGCAGCAAGTGAGCTTGCCCAGACAGGAGAGCTTCACCGGAAAGGAAACACTTGCCGAGCTGAGCGAGTTTGCCAGGCGAAGTGAGCTTTGCCGCTGCCACCAAACAGACATATGGTCTTGCTGAGTGAAGCTGTACAATGCTGGACAAGAGAACCAAGCACGCTCTATATGGGCCTCCATGGTCGTTGCCTCAACTATCTCGGTCGTCCGTTTTTTAAACGGAGGGACTAACGCCCGGATGTCCGGCGCGAACGCGCCTCCGGACGGACGTTTAGTAACAATTCGAGTCAATCCGGACAGTAACGATACGAGCGAACCAAACCCGCACCTGTTCCACGCCACTCACGCGCACGCCACCCATCCATGCTACCATCCATCCCGCGCCCTGTCCCCACCACGCCCCTTTTCTAAGAGCATATAACACTTTGAAATGCAACATTAAAAAATTATGTAGTGCAACATCGAAAAATGTGAACTGCAACCTCTCACACCATAGTACTGCAACATCACAAAATCAATCATGAAACATGAAATTGGGAACATCTCAAATCATCTTTCAGGGATGCAACATTTGAAAAAAGTAATTTCAAAAATTAAAATCATCTGTTGTAACATTAGGAGAAAACATACAAAACCCAACAATAGAACTTCCTTTATGCAACACATGAATCACCCTATTACAACATTTAGAAATCATATATTGCAACATCCTTAAAATTCTATTGCAACATGGATAAAACAACAAGGGTATGTATTTGACATGTCTCCAGTCTCTGGCTCATCGCCTTCAAGCTCACTGGAGGGAAGAGGGAATAGGACCCGTGAGTTCATCGGAATCATAGCCACCGTTGCGTCTCTTGGATTCAAAGGAGGAGGAAGCTCAGATCCAGATCCAGAGGAGGAAGAGGAGGAGGAGGAGGAGGAAGGGGAGCAGGTGGAGGCTTAGATCCAGAGAAGGACCGACCTACCTCGTCGAAGGCGCCGCCATCGTCCTCGTCTCCGGTGAGGGGAACAGGAGCGGGGAGCCGTGTAGCAATAGAGGTCGCAGAGGGGGGTGGGGAGGAGGGAGGGAAGGAGCAGCACCGGCGAGCGGGTGGGGCGGCGTAGAACAGGAAGGACATGTAGCACCAGCAAGCGGGTGGGCGGCGTAGAACAAGAAGGACACGAGCACTGCGGGAGAGAGCGGCCGAGGAAAGGATAAGGAAGAATGCAGACTGGGAGGTGGAATGATGGGTCAGGTTCGTCTTGGGTTAACTGCATCCGTCCCTGGTGGGATAAGCAGGCAAGCATCACCTGAGGCTGGAGGGGCGTCCGACTCGTGCGTGTGTTCCGGACGTCCGTATAGGAGCATTTTCATTTTTTAAATCCATGTATAAAACCAACTTTTAGCCTCTCGCAATTAATAATAACATGTCACTTTGCATCTCTAGTGATTTTGATGACAATTATCCTTTTGGACTTTCAACTTAAGGTGCTTTTAGTAGAGATCTATATTCTTATAACAATGTTTCAGATTTAGATTTTCTCAACATACGTTTTAGCAAACTATTTGGCTGGTGGGCTGGATTTTAATTTTTTTTAAAAAGAATATTTGTTTCAATATAAAATCATATAAATAAAAACATTTTTATGAAAATTCAAAACATTTTGTAGGCGGAGAATATCTTAGATACAATCTATTTTAACTTGTTGCATTTAGAACGAATAACTAGGAAAAAAATGATCACTAGTGTACAGCAGAGAGCATAAACGGAATCACTAGAAGCCAAGGTGTAGTCATTTGTCTTGCCCGGGCAAAAAAAAAGTGTGAAACCGTGAAACCATTCCGAGCCAGAAACGTTTCCACGTTGCAGCATTTGGCATGGTTTCTACCCAATCAGAAGCTGAAAATATTTTACAATCGAAATACACCCTTAGTCCGATTTATCTCCTCTAGTATGACGTCACATCAGCAAAAACTACCATCAAACAATTTCATCAAACAAAATTGAACGGCTTTCAAAAGTTGAAGGAGCAAAAAAAATGGTTAGCAGCTAGAGCCTAGAGCAAGATGGGGCCTGGGGTGGCGTCGACTGATCGCACCTATGCGGATGCGTCAAACGGGCCTGGATAAGGGCCGTCGGCCCAACCAATCACGGCCGCTATCGAATCCAGTTTGGGCCTGGAAAACGAGACACCAAGGTCCAGGTTTGGATCCACCTTCCACCATGTCGGCCATCAAACCGCCGTCTCAAGTTAACGGCAACGCAAGCCGGGTCAGGCTCCTTCCGCCTCCCTTGGCCAGCGGCCACCGTCCCGCCTACCGCGGTGTTTCTTTCCTCTCCTCCAAGCCAGCGCGCGGCGCCCACCTCCGGCACCGGACTTCCTTTTTATACCTCCGCCGCGGCGACGCACGCCAACTTCCATTCCTAATCCTAATCCTACCTATAAGCCCCAAAACTCTCGAAATCACAGGACGCGGATCCAAATCAGAGGCCTGCTTTCCCCCCACCACAGCCTGCTTCCATGTCGGCGACCGCTACGGACGAGGCCGCGGTGGAGGCGCGCCTCCAGGCGCTGCGGCAGAGGCTCGGGAAGAAGCAGCACTTCGAGGAGGCCGTAAACGAACTCGCCGCCGCCGTCCGGGACCGCTACGCCGGCGCCTCCCCCACCCTCCGCAAATCGGTAATGCAGAGCCCCCCCCCCCCCCCCCCCACCCACCCACCTCACCTGCCTTCTAAAGATGGAATTCGGGTGGCCGGCACGGCTGGCTTTCCAAAAACCCAAATTCGATGTTGATGGAACCGTAGGCTGTAGCACTGCGTGCACATGGATTTGCTTCGATTGCAACTGCTAAATTTTAGTCATGATGTTTCCATAGTAGCAATTAACCAGAGACATTCGCACCTATTCGTCAATAGATGATGAAACCAAGGATGGCTTAACTCGCTGTGCCACTATGGTGTTGGTCAAAACTTAGATCTTATTAGCAGCGTGCCTGTTGAGTAATGATATGACTTTGTGTCATGGTCCTAGACCGACAAATCTCAGCAATAGCAGTGATTGGTGGTTTGGGATACAACACAAGAGAATCAGAATGGGATTGAGACATGAAATAGCAATGAATCATAGGCAGGTGGCAAGAACTAGTACATGAGCAGAGTCCAGAGGTAGGAGGATACAAAACCTGTACTTGTTCTGTTCGATCCCCTTTCCTGGCATATGCTCTGATCCTTTATAGCAGCACAACACTAGCCCATTTGGCAGCCCAATTCATGACACTTTGCTTTACCACTGTTATATCAATTAAGGAATGCTCTAACTGAGATCATCATGTTTGAGATCATATAAAAGTGGCATCACAACACCAAGTATTGGTCGCCATCTGAGGAACAAACTTATCTGCATAAAGTAGTAACACATGATGTGGGGCATAGGGAGCCATAAGGCCAAGGTAACTTCTCTTGATGTGCTTAACTAAGAGTACATGAAAGATGTGTATATGCTACTCTATGGCACACACACATATACAAATTGAGATATCTGCCATGGAGCTGCAAAATGCATATCATCTTTCTGTGTCATTTCGATCTATATTAATGTTATAAAAAAGGTACCCTTGGTGATTCTTTTAACTGGAAAGGATCTTGTCATTCAATTTGCATCCTATAGTACAACTGTATGCCTACATTGGTATTATTTTTCATAATCTCTTGTTTCTTTAGGCTGCTATGGCCTTGAATGTCCTTTATGTTCACTCTTGACTGTTACAAGTGTCATCTGGCAAACACACTAGCAGTGTGGGTCATCGAGTAGTGGTACCAACCACCTGGGGTAATGACAGTGGTCACCGACCTTGGTTACTGTATGGTCCTATAGGGTGAGGCCGGGGTTCGGGGTTTTCTGGACCGTTTCACTGAGTTTTTTTTATTGCAAACTGCAAAGCCATGGGGCAGTCCCTCTCCCCTCCCCCCCCCCCCCCCCCCCCCCCCCGCCCGACGCGTGCGCGTCTCCCCCCTGGTTTAATTTTTTTTAATGAATGTCATCTTTTGTCTTTGTGTTTATTTTGAGCCTTTGTTACTTTCCGCAGATGTATTCAACGGTTTGCCGTGTTGCAACAGTGCTTCAAACCAGATATACAGCTCCGGGATTCTGGCATGCTGGTCTGAACCTCTTCATGGGAACAGAGAAGCTGGTAAGTAATCCTGCTGAAAAGGAACACCTGAAGACCTTCATTTCAAGGGCCCGTGAGCATCTTGATGAAAAAGAAATTGAGGATTCCATGCCAAGCAACAGAGAAGCAGGTACATAACATATTTAAAATCTTATTGTTAGATTAATGAACAAAGTCTAAATATTTAGTTAGAATGCACTATGGTGAATTGTTATTTATAATGAAACATCCAAAAGCGTCTATAAATAGTTAAATATACATGTGGACCCTGTATGAAATGTGTTATCACATGGTAATGTTGTAAGAACTACTTCAAATGCCGATCATTTAATTAGATGACATCTGTTGGGTTTATCAAGTTGAGCATATGTAAATGCAAAACAAATGTGGGTCTATTTCTGTTATACACTTAACATAGCTATATTCCTCAAAAGTATTACACTATTACCTATCAATATCTATTTTGTTAGTAAGATATTGCTTTTTCGCAGACACCAGATTTCTTTTTGAAGGGCACCTTACTGTGGGACAGGAACCTCCACCTCCAGCATGGCTTGTTGCCCAGAATTTAACACGGGAATTGAGCATACTAACTGAATCCTCTGGAGATCAAGATGGGAACAGCAATAGAACAGTGCCTAGGGCAGAGGAGATTACAACACCTTCTATATTGGACCTCCTAGAAACCATATCAGGCGACAGGGATCTAGAAACTGCTTTAGAAGAATCACTGCAGGTGTGCATTAACACTTAATAATAATTTCATGAGAATCCACTTCTTTAGTACATTGCTAGGTCTTTTGTCAGCGCACACTGCTAGGTCTTTTAACCAACTAAAGAAGGTTGCACAATTATATGCTTCTGATTTTATTAGTTTATCCAATCTCATGACAAACTACCCTTGCGCTCAAGTGACAGTACTGATTTGCTCAAAGGCATAGGTAATCTCATCATGTTTTGGTGGATGGGGAATTCTCTTTAAATTTATTATTATCATTTGTATTGGCCTTGCAAACTTGCATGTAGTGGGAAGGATCTAGCCGTACAATTTGTAGTCAACTTTCTAACTCTGCCACGTAAGTCTGCTTCAGATAGCTGGAACTGTAATAGGATGTGAAAATACTGATCTCGAGTTTACATTTTAATGCCAGGGAATCATTGAGCATCCACCAAGAGCACCCCCGGCTTCAAAGGAAGAAGTTGCCAATCTACCTGTCATTGCTGTTACCGAGGAATTCATCACTAGATTCGGTAGTGAGACGGAGTGTGCTGTCTGCCGCGAAAACTTGGTTGTGGATGACAAGATGCAGGAGCTTCCTTGCAAGCATCTCTTCCATCCTCTTTGTCTGAAGCCATGGCTGGTAAACTTGTTGTGAACCCTGCAAATAAGTAGGTAGATTTGGAGTTTGTGAATTTGTAATCAGTTTATCTAACCAATCGTGATTTTTTTTTTTGTTTCATTTAGGACGAGAACAACTCCTGCCCTATCTGCCGGCATGAGCTGAGGACGGATGACCATGTGTATGAGAGTAGGAAGGAGCGTGAAAAGGAGGAGGAAGAAGATAGAAGGGGTGCGGCGAATGCTGTCAGGGGTGGGGAATTTATGTATATCTGAACTCAACAGTACCAGAATGTAATCCCTTTGATAACTTCGTGATTATCTGATGCATTACTGTCGTACACCTCTTATTCTCCGCAAATACTAGGTATAACCATGTGCTACATGTACCTAGTTATATTGTGATCTTATACCTCTGATGACCTGTGCCATGTGCTGTTTGTTCATTTATCTTATCATCTACTCCCTCTATACTCAAAAAACTTGTCGTTTTAGAAAACAACACGGTCTCCAAAGTGTAACTTTGACCACTTATTTTTAAAAAATATTTATTGAAATATAATATATGTATACTTTTATGAAAGTATTTTTCAAGACAAATCTATTGATATGATTTTTATATTTTCAAACTCAACAACTTAAAAGTTATTCATAATTTATATTCTCAATGTTTGACTAAAATCTTGTCCTAAATGACAATCTTTTTTAGTACGGAGGGAATAGTTTCTAGGCCTAGATGCATAGCTGGAATCCTAATCGTGGTGACTAGGTCATCAACATAAAGTTGACATGCAGGCTCTATTCGCTCGAACTGTTTCAGCTTGTTTTACCTTATTTCCTCTCATCAAACACTATTTAATCATATAATTATAGTACATCGCTTTTGATCGACAGAGGAGTAGTGAGGATTGGCTAGTACGATAATCGGAGCTATGATTATGTGGACAGAGTCACACAGAGAGACGAAGCGGATAAGCTTGAACGGTTTTTGGAATATGAGTCTAGCATATCTTGCAAAAGAATTAGAGTGATAGAGTGGACATAATCGGTTGTCCGGGGAGTGTATAGGGCAGTGATTGGGGCTGTGACAGGCTGGCCTGTGCACGTGAAACTTTAGAGCTGTTGCAAAGGATGGAATGTGTTTAATTAGGCAAGAGTGGTTCAAGTACAATAGCGTTTTACCTGTTTTTGGCTACGCATTAACATGGATTACGATCCCAGCTTACCAGCAGTAGCAGTTTTGCAATACTTGGGCTTCAGCTCGCCCTGTGGCAGAGACCGTGGTGAATCATTTAGAAAGTTTATGGACTCAGAAGTTCAATCTAGGCCTGTTTGGTTTGTACCACAGTTTGCCATGCCACATCTTCGATAAAGTGCGGTTGCCACAAAAAGAGTTCGGTAAACAAAATTAAAGCCAAATTGTGGCAAGAAAAAAAGTCTATAACATGTGGGACAGTGTGCTAAGAAAGTGTAGCACGCGACACACTATAGTTGTGGCAACGAACTAAACAACTATCCAAATAACTATGTCACACCGAACTTATGGCATGGCACGTTCTGGTCACAAATCAAATAAGCCCTTAAGGGCCAAACGAAGATGTCTGGATTTGTGGTGAATCACTTTAAAAGTTTATGGAGTCTTAAAAAAACTTCAAAAGTTTATGGACAAAAAAATCAATTTTTAAAGTTGATAGACCAAACTGAACCCGCGTAAGCTAATGGATCTATGGTGCATTTAATCAATTGTTTATATATGTTTTTTTTATGGCCGTTGTCTACCACCACCTCAAAACAATTCACGATTACCCCTTTCACGACCTCTTTGTAGTGTATCCTATACACCCCTCGGTTGACAAGTTAATGAACACATAATTCATCATATCCTTCCTGACTTCCGCAAACAAATTGTGTGTGAATTCATTATTAAAGTTCTGTCTTGCACGACATGCAAGCTCACTAGAACAAGGCACCCTTTCAAGCAAGTCAACCTATTATTATTCTCAAATCTCCATTTTCCTGACCCTTCCACCATGAAACATAAGCATGAAACAATCCATCTACAAAATTTCAAATACAATATATGATAGCTTAACATCAAAATCTTCAAACAAATGAGGAAAAGTACCCAGCTGTAATGATCTAGATGCCTATTAAAAAACTCTATAAAAACACAACACTAAGATAAATTGGTTAGTAAAATAGGTGACCCTAAAAGCAACTGCTTTGTCTAGCCTATACACCACTACAAAGCAAGCCTCCTAGATAGTTATAGTAGAAAGTTAACTCTACAACTAGTGCACTCGAGCAACACTACTCCTATTTTAGCCAAACAAGTACAACTAAACTAGCTTTCTACTCAACTAGAGTTACAACTACAACTAGAGAGCTACTCAACCAATCAATAATTGTATAAGTACAAGAATGTAAAGCACAAAGTGTAGAATTGCAAACCACTGGCAAGAAGGTGACAAGATTTATCTCTGAGGTTTGGTTGCTTGCCAACAACCTCAATCCTTGTTGAAGTGACTCTTTTGTGATTGCTTGACCCTCAATATAGGTGTTGCAAGAAGAAAATCGATCAATACTACTCCAACTACCCTCGAGTATTCCACTAGAGTTGTTCTTTGTGCTCTCCTACGGGGCGAGCACAATACTCTCACAAGAACTTGATAAAAGCCACCCAACAATCACCAACAAAGGTGCTCAATGATCCACCTCTAATCCAAGCCATCTAGGTGACAACAATCACCAAGAGTAATAAAAAATTCACAACTCAAACGATGGACTAGTGCCACTAGATGCAAACTCTCTAAAAGAATGCGCTAGATCTCTCCCAATCGCACTTTTGACCAAACTCTAAGCAAGGGAGTGAGTGGGAAGTGTCCTTGAGCACTCCAAGGGTTTGTATATTAGTTAGAATGCTAAGAATGACCCCAAAGTCTGAGCATGCCCCTATTTATAAGCTCCACCAAGAAACTAGCCATTGGGGGTTGCTAAAAACAACTTCTATAGGGGCACCAAAAAGTCTGACAACCACCACAGAAGTACCACTAGCACCACATAAACAATTATCAAGATCCAACAACTAGGTTTTGATCATAATAGATTAGGACTAACACGCTTCTTGATGCTACCGGTGAGGACACCACTGGAGTTTTTTGGTGGCTCCTTAAGAGTCTTGCCCCCAGTCAAACTAGTTGTTGATTCCAACGACTCTTTCACCTTTACTCCAATGCTTCTTCGTTGACACCCATGAGAAAAAATTGGTGGTGTCAAAACCTTTCTATTTCCAATACCAAGAGCTCCAAACCGCCATCAGAAAAAGTCCGGTGGATCTGAAGCCTCCACCATCAGAGAAAGCACTAGCCCGTTCAAAAAATTCATGCACTGCACATGCTGCTGCCACCTATCCTACACCAAAGTAGATCCTTCGATGCCCTGTTAGAGGGTAGCACCGCATAAATCTGATCTATAACACTAGCCTTTGTCAACTATGTACCCCAAGACCACTTTCTCCGATGCTTCCCAGAGGGGCACTAGACTTATGCGGTGAGGGCATAAAATCTACCCTAAGATCTCCTCTCAAATGTTTTTCAAATTACTAACTCTATCAAATGTGTTCTAACAAATGTGTTCTAACAGGAACACAACTCCTTTTATCATTGAGTTACCTTTTCAAAAATATTTTCAAAAGCATTTTCATCTACTTCCTCACCACACCACCAGATCCAATGCATATGCAAAGTTAGTTCAAATCTAGTGCACTAGATAACTGTCATCACTTTAGAGTTGTCCTATAAATAGTACGACTATCTATCCTAATTCAAGCATGCACTTTATTACATGTTAGCTAATGAAATGAAAACCTTAGCATATGCCTTTGCCTTTGTCTTATTTTTATGTCCTCTTCTCTATATGGATGTACCTTTGCTTCATACGGCTTGATCTCCATCACCATCATCTTCATGCCATGCTCATCACCATCATGTGGACCTCAAAGGATCACTGGGGGCCTAGAGATGGTGACTAGGCCCAATATTTTTTTTCAAAAAACTTATAATGGAAATTAGTATGGACTGGATGTTTGGCTTCAACCAACTGTCCAGACACCAGATATCTAAGGGAAACCAAATGCCCAGTCTAAGAGAAAGCCCCTACTAAATCTACAAGAACTACAACTGATATGAGCAACAACTACTTTATCAAGTCTTGCAGATAGATGGAAAAGTTGACCTCCAATGATTCCTGCATGCAAATATACTAGCAAGGATTTCACAATAATATCTCAAATTAATAACAACAAGTAAAGCACAAGCGACAACACATAGTTTAATACAAGGTTCAACCAAACCACAAAGGAATGCCGACACCCTCGTTGTCGAGGTGACCACAAAGGTTAGAATCTATTTCACCTCCTTGCCTCTCTCAAGTGACCATGAAATTCACTTAAGAAATCCACTAAGAACAAATGGGTGATGCACAAGATGGATCCACAAGTTGGAACCTCCCAAACAACTCCTTGTTGGCTAGGGTTCAAGAATCCAAGAGTAATAAACTCAAAGAAAGGCTTGTAGGAGTCTCAAATGCTCAAGAGAATGGATGTAAATGTTATGGGCTCAAATCTCAAGTCTCAAGCAAGTCTCCTCTCAAATCCACACAACAAGTGCTCAAAGTGAAAGCTATGTGTTGTGTGAGAGGGAGAGGGCGAGTAATGGCGCACATGTGTTTTGGCTTGAGGTAGGTGAAGAGTTATAGCTAGAGAGGGAGAGAGACTACATAACACCCCTCAGATCCAACCATTAGAGAGCTGAAATGCTAAATCCCGGACATCTGAAGAACAAGATTTAGAGCAAAAAAATAAAATAAAATCTATGCAGACATCCGCTCCATGTTGTCCTATTTAGAAAAAATAATTTTTGAATAAATTTTCGACATCCGAAAAGTGTTGTAAGCCTAGGAAAATAAAATTGGATTATTTGTATGGACATCCAGTCTGGACCGGGGCATATGATTTTGGATGTTTAAAAGCAAAATTAGTTTTTCCTTAGTCTTTTTTGCAGGGATGTTTGGGCAACTAAAAAGGGTTAGTTGGCCACTCTTTTAGCATTGAGACACCAGCAAGATAATGACTTTAAATCCCTCTTTATAGTGTGGTATTTTACTATACTCAAATGCAAAATATAAAGAATTTAAATTGCTATCAAGCTCCAAATACAACAACTCATGTTGAATAAAATTGGAGGGTTGTCATTCGACAAATGCATCACTTATAGTTAATTTAAACCTGCTCAAACACTTGTCAACGTATGGTCCTTTGATTGCTTATCATTAATCCAACAAAACCATTTAAAAAAGAGTTAAAGTAAACATTCTAATCTATACCTATTAATAAAGAGGCAAAATTTCAGCCCTTTTTTGTTCGTCTTTCCTTAACTAACTCCATGAATGTTCGTCTATGTCTATTTTTATATGGATTGTGTTCTACTCCAATACGAACCCAACAATCCTGTCCGATTCCAAACGAATTGGGCCATGTACGTGTGACCGGACTCAAAACTTAACAAAATTAAGAACCCAAGAGTCACATCCGATTTCAAACAAATTTCTATACCTACCTAATATAAAGAGACAAAATTTCAGCCCCATTTTTGGTCCATCCATTCTTGTTTGACCCGCCTATTTCTAACTACCGAATAATGAAGAGTTTTTTTTTCCATACAAACTTATATATATAACCGGTGCTCATATACGAGTTATAATAGTTCTTGTCTAACACGGTATAAAGTTCGATTACAAATAGAGTTTCTTAATTTAACCTTAAAAGCTATGAGTTCTAATTGTAATACAAATAGAGTTTAAAATTATATTTCCTATTACGAAACACGTGAGACTTTCAAATAACATAAAAAGGAGTTTTAGAAATTTCTCACCATCGGTATTAAAAGAAAACAAAAGAGCTCCAAATCAAAATTAAAAGGACACTACGTTGGCATCCATGACTAAGCATATATAATCAAACAAGTAAGATATTTTTATATGTGAATCTTATTATGACTATGCACGAGGCGGCAACATTATCAAAGTCGAGAGAGAAAAAATCAATTCCCGTAGCAACGAACGTGCATATTTGCTAGTAATAATATAAAGCTTAAATCTTAATATAGGTGACCACTTTATAATTTGCCATTAACCAGATACTATCATGAATAATCTATAGTTAATAATTAATAAATACAGCCCCACAAGACCACGACCAACTAACACATGGGCCGATGGGCCCTATGTCACGCAGATGTCAGTCGGCGCTATAAAAGTTTACATAGCTCCTTTTACCTAGAGCAGGACCCACCAGGCAGTGAAACCAATGGCCATCCTGTGACGCAGACGGCGCGTTAGCTCTGCTGCGTCGCTCCACCGCTGCGATTAGGAACACGCCGAAACGGATCAAACGGGCCATTTGCTCCCACGATCCCACGAACAGCCCACCCAATGGCCAAACCCGCCGCGACCGCGAGCTGCTGCAATACCCGTGGCACGCATCCTAGTTCCGATGCATCTGGACTCCTGGTGGCTCGACCGCTCGTCGAGCGACGGCCGCCAAGCCGGATCCCCCGATCACAACCCTACGCCACACCACAGGCCACACCGAATCGATCTGCACCAACCAGACACATCTATACTACATGCACACCAAAAGCAGCAGTAGCATCCGATATTCCGATCCCGGCAAAAAAACAATTCTCCCAGAAAGAGATTATTTCGCCCTCTCTCCAATCCTGCTCCCGGAAATTCCTAATCTTTTAATCCGCGTTTTTCCTCTGGGCGTCGTCCCCTGGCTTGTGCAGCAGTAATGAAGCGGAGGAGGAAAAGGAGAAAACGAAAAAAGCGCAGGGAAAACAACGCACCAGCACCAGCAGAGAGCAGGCACACATCAACTCCTCTAATCTACTCATCAAGCTGGGCGATGCGTGTGATTGCGAGCGTGTGAGCAGGCAGGCGGACAGGGCGAAAATCCGAGGAGGAAAAGTCCGCGAGAATCTCCGGACTGCCCTCCCCACGCCCGTCAAAAAAAATCCAATCTTGACGCCTCCCTGGTCGAGCCGAGACTGCTCCAAAGTTTCTGCCTCTGTGATGCGGGATTGCTGTCAGTTGGTTGGTTGCCGCTGGGTGATGAGCCACGCTCGCCTGATCCTCGTGGTCGTCGCCGCCGGTTAATCCCGCTTCAGTTCTTGTTCCGGTTCTTGGAGGCAGAGCAGATTTTTTTCCCGCCCCTCTCTCTCTGGGAGTGGGATTGCGCTGGGTGTGTTTGTCTGGATTGGGATGGGGGCGTGGGCCGATTCGCAAGCACGGCTCCTCTTTTTTATTGCCTCCGCACTGGGATTTGCTTTCGCTTTGTTGCAGTAGCTATTTCCGCGAATCGTCTTCTAGGGCTCCGTTTGTTCTCGCGCACTTTACCCTTCGTTTCCCCTTCTCCTCGCACCCAATTCGCCTCCTTCCCGGACCGCGTCCGGCCGCCGATTCAGGCCGTGCCGCCGCCGATTCCGCCGCAAAATCGCGTCTTGGTAAGTCCGCCCGCTCAGATTCGTGGGGTTTCGCTGCGGATTCGGTTGGATTTTGGGGGATTCCTGATCCAGTTTTTGTGTCGCAGGGTTTGGTCCATGAAGAAGCGGGGTTGATTTGGAAGGAAGGTTTTTCTCCTGCTTGGCCGCCGTCGGGGAGGCTCCGGCCAGCCAGCCATGTCTCAAATCCAAAGCTTCTCGCGGAACAACTGTGTGCTCCTCGCGGTGCTGTGTGGCAAGTATGCTGAGAAGCGCGCACCAGCAGTGAGGTCTGGGCTGGAGCCGAAGCGGCCGCGGCCGTCGTACCCGTTCCCGGAGCTCAGCTCGGCTGGGAGATTGGAGGTCAGTTGCTGGTGTCCTCGCTTGATTGCGTTCATTGCAGTTCCCCTCCTTTGTTTGTCAGCTGAGTGAGACGGCTTCTGAATGCAGGTCCACACCCTGTTCAATCCTACACCGGAGCAGTTCCTAGAGGCGCAGCGGGTGGTGCAGCCCAACTTCTTGTACATCCAGGGTCAGCAGCTCGAGGATGAGAAGGAGATTGGCTCACTTGTGTGGGGGGACGCCGATGTCTCTGATCCGCAGGCGTTTAGCACCCTTATCAGCCCACCATTCCCAACGATCGTAAGCTATACTCTTGTGTGTGCAAATACCAGGATGTGATATCAGCATCCGTTTCTAGCTGCATCATGATATGAACATTGTTTTGGTAAATTCTATTGTATGAACTTGAAGTCACTGTGCCAGTGTGTTTGTTTCGTCGTTGTATTATACAACGATTGCTATATAACTTGAATAAGGATCGTCTCGTCTTATGCTACACACGTTTGAATAGGGAAGTACTAGAGCTGAATCCAGTTTGAATAGTTCAATGCAAAAAAAGTACCTGACTGGCCCAAGTATCCTATCCTCCTATACATAAAATGTTTCATTTATGTTAGAGTAATAGGAATAGTACCATATTGTCTAGCCACAAGAGGTGTTAGTCCTATGTACCCTATATAATCAGCCCATGAGACCTAATGCAATATATCCAATATTCCACCAATTATATTATTTTTCATGGTATCTTTCGCCTAGGTTTAGATCCTAACCCTAGCCACCGCCGCCGCGCACCCCCGGGGAGGGATCGATCTCCGCCGGGGCAGCGCCCTTGTTTACGCGCCCGATCCTATTGATCTGGCTGCCATCGTCATCGTCGCACAGTAGATCGGATCTCCCCTCGTCGTCGGGCCGCTGCCGCCTTGTTCTCGGACTCGTCCTCGGGCTGTCGTCGCCTCGTCGTCGGGCTGTCGCCGCCGCCTCGTCGTCGGGCCGCCGCCTCGTCCCCGGACTCGTCGTCGGGCTGTCGTCGTCAACACTCTTGGAGGCAGTCAGATCGAGCATGTCGTTGTTATCGGGCGGATCTGCCTATCTCCACGTCGACCCCATCCGCGTCGACATCTTCGACCCTGCGCATTTGTCGCATGGAGGCAGATGGATCTCGCCCCGTCATGTGCCGCCGTGGTGGCGGCTAGGCCCAGCAACACGCTTCGATCATGGACTGTCTTGGAGGCAGTCAGATCGAGCATGTCGTTGTTATCGGGCGGATCTGCCTATCTCCACGTCGACCCATCCGCGTTGACATCTTCGACCCTGCGCGTCCACGACACGTTGTGCGCCCCGCACGGTCCGATCGAGGCTGGGTACACCCGATCCACTGCTGTTGTATCTTTTTGGTTTGCCCGATCACTGATCGGGATTGAGTCGCCCATCGCCCGTCGACCTCGCACGTACTACTTCAGCATCGCGCCGAGTCGTACATGCATCTTCTCCGAGCAACGAGGCTGCATGCTTGCTGTTGTGTCGCCTTATCGGGCCGCAACATCGCCGCCTGTCCTATCTCCACGTCGACCCCATCCGCTTCGACATCTTCGACCCTGCGCGTCCACGACACGTTGTGCGCCCCGCACGGTCCGATCGAGGCTGGGTACACCCGATCCACTGCTGTTGTATCTTTTTGGTTTGCCCGATCACTGATCGGGATTGAGTCGCCCATCGCCCGTCGACCTCGCACGTACTACTTCAGCATCGCGCCGAGTCGTACATGCATCTTCTCCGAGCAACGAGGCTGCATGCTTGCTGTTGTGTCGCCTTATCGGGCCGCAACATCGCCGCCTGTGTGTCCACTTCGCCGTTGCATCTACATCGTCATCCCCTGTGCATCGATGTCTGTGCTGCGCCGTCCGTCTGCACAAGGTCTTCGTCTTGCTGATCGAGTCTTCGTCATCGAGCTGCCACTACCCGCACTGTCGTTGAGCCCTGCTCGCCGGCCACTCCACGCGTCGTCGCTGGGCCATGCTCGCCGACGTGTTCTCTACCGTATTATTTCTTCTTCGTCCAGCACAACCACGCCACGTTACCGTGGTTGGGGCCCTCTCCCTTGTACGCTCGGTATTGGCAACACCGACGCGTGCTTTCATCCCCGACGCGCTGCTGGGTCTGGCAAATCCAGCCAGCGCATCGGCGCACAGGTGGCTTGACTGCATCGACTTCGGCATCGACCCTTCCGTTCCCGCCACGTCTGCCTCGATTGCATCGTCACCTTTCGTCTACATCTTCGACGGCCTTGATTGCATCGACTTTGGCATCGCCTCCTTCCACGACGACTGCCTCGACGCGTCTCCGTCATCACCATGACGCCCCTTGTGCGCCTACGCCTGCAGCTCCATCGACACGGCAACCCGATCACAACTACGTCGACCTCGGCAATCTTCAGCACGGCTTCTCCGACCATGGCTATTGCGCCCTCACGCTCGGCTACCTCGACATCGGCACAAAGGGCTACCGCCTTGCATGAGGACTCATCGGCTTCTTCTCCACCCACAGCATACGCGATGCATCGACTATTATGACTGCGGAGGATGTTAGCTTATCAGTTTCTTCTCCAGTCTCACCGTCTGTAGCGCTCCCGCTGTGGCTGCGGGGGATGTTAGAGTAATAGGAATAGTACCATATTGTCTAGCCACAAGAGGTGTTAGTCCTATGTACCCTATATAATCAGCCCATGAGACCTAATGCAATATATCCAATATTCCACCAATTATATTATTTTTCAATTTAGACCATGGAAATATATGATCGAAAAAAAGACCATGGAGATATATATGGAGAGCAATGTTCCTACAAAAGAGTTTTGCTTCATTTACTTCACAGGAATGCATATGGAACATTTATTTTGTGCAAATTTTGTGATGTTCCAACATCTTGGCTGTACTGCATTCAACTCTTTAACATTATTACAGTTGCTGATAACCATACTCTGCATACAGGTATATCTGGAAGTTCCTATTGGTGAAAAACTTGCACAAGCAGTTCACTCAAAGGTAGATAGTTTCCCTGTACAGTAATCACATCTCTTCAAACAACTAGAGTATTACTATTTGTCAACAACTCGAGTATTGCTATTTGTCCACTACTCATAGATCATGTTTTCTTGGAGATGGCTGCATAACAAAGTAGCCATATTTTCTTCGGATTGTTCATTTTGGTCTGCTTTTCTTAGTTTGGCAACAATGTCATGCCATACTGCTGTTAGGCCTGTTTGGATCTCCTAAAAAGTAATAATTAGATCCAAACACTCGGATTCTAGAATGAGATTCCTAGAATCCATGTATCTACTACCTAAACCCCGCTATTTGGAGATTCTCACTATGAAAACAATAATCTGGAATCCAAACACCCCTCAGTTTTTCAAAAATTTAGAATCCAGATTCTACATATCTAGAATCATTATGAAAATGAGACTCAAACAGGGCCTCAAGTGTTAGCTTAATTCTACAAATGTATTCAACCTTGTTTCTTCTATATCAAAACAAATTGATATATGTTCTTAATTTATATTGCTTAAAATGTTAGGCAACCAATTTTATTATTCTGAAATCGGAAATTTCGGTAATGTTAATATTTATTTATTTCAGGGGATCCCATATGTAATATACTGGAGAAATTCATTCTCGTCTTATGCCGCATCTCATTTTCGCCATGCGTTGACGTCAGTAGTTCAAAGGTATTCATTCACCCTCCCTCTTTCAGTTGATCTAAATGGAAGTGTTATTATAATTAATGTGCTTCTGGTTGGATTCAGTTCGGTGAGCCATACTTGGGATGCTTTTCAGCTTGCTCATGCATCCTTCCGTCTATATTGTGTAAGAAACAATCATGTGCAAAGTGTTAAGCTTGGTCCTCGTCTCCTTGGGGATGCTCCAAAAATAAATATAAGCCCACCTGAGACTGAAATGGTTGATGAAGAAGGTTCATCTGAAGTGACACCGGCTATAAAAATATATGATGAAGAAATCAACATCAAATTACTTCTATGTGGAGTGCCATGCACCTTGGTAAATAAAAGCTTTAATATTTATGTCTAAAGATTAGTTATATTATTCTGATGCAAACTAATGCTTCCCTTTTTTACTCCCACAGGATCCTTGTTTATTGGGCTCTTTAGAAGACGGTCTGAATGCACTTCTGAATATTGAAGTATGAACGACAGATTCTAGCTAAGCAGTTCCATTTTGTTCGAACTACTTTTTATACAATGAACTCATGGTTTTAAAAATTATCTTACTAGAAATTATAAAACATTTTGTTTCTTAGTGTATGTAATAATACTTCAGACATAAGGCAATGTTACATTTATGCTCTTAATTCATGGATGTTTTCTGTAAGGATCATAGAACAAAATCAAATTAGATGTGCAACACCAAGGCACACTTACATATAGAGAAATACTAGGTAAGCATCGATGGTGATATCCTTTATAGGGCATCATTTACAGCATCCATTGTTTCATCACTTGGTCTATTTCTATTTATCAGATCACATTTCTATCTAGATACCTTATTATCATGGGGCGATAATTGTATGGCACCCAGGGGGGATGTTATCCTCGACATCCAGGCCATTTCTTGCAATCGTTATGCTTTGTTTTAATGGAAGTCTTCATGCTTGTATGGTACATGAAAGTTAAAAATCATGCTGCTATAGTGACACTAGTAGCTACTTTATTCTGCATCACAAAAAGTATTGACATCAGGACATCAGGTAGGAAGTTTTGTACTGAACAACTGGAACTTTAGTTCCTGTCAGTCTCACTCTTAGGTTGATCGAGCCAACGGAAATGGATGGTCCAGACATCCACCCCGTCCCCCCACCCAATGCACTCAAAAACTGCTCTCTACCATGAGTTGTGATTAAACCTGTGAGCTGGCTATCACTTTGTATTGTTTAAAGGATGCTGACACATAAAGCAATGGTGCAAATATTTAATGCTTGATTGTTTAAGTTATTGTGAAACTTTATGACTTTCAATTCGAGTTTCCTATATAAAAGAGCTCATGTTTTTTTGACAGATTCGTGGGAGCAAACTGCAGAATCGAATCAGGTATCTTGGATTGCTTTCCAATTCCTTTAGTTCTACTTCCTTCTATGTTTTTTTTTTGAAACATAATTCCTTCTATGTTTTTTCTTTTGTATACCATGTGATGAGTCCATGAATTACTAACCCAATTCGTTTGACATGCTGTCATGCACGATTATGTTGGTTGATCATGCTTAGTTCTGTAGTGTATCATTCTTCTTGATTCATGAAAACAAAATGTCAAAGCTACTTCTAGGAGATAATTTTAGGGAAAGAAAATGAACAAGTGAGCCTTCATTTATTTATTAAGAAGGGGGCCGTCATATGTACAGAGATTGTTGTTTACTGCCAATGTGCCTTTGTCATAGATTATTATTGTCTTTGTAAGCAGAAAACTGATGTGTTGTTCCTCCTGTCTGATAGTGCTTCTCCACCACCTCTCGAAGCTGCATCTCTACCACGTGGGATGGTTACTATGCGCTGTGATGTCACTACTTGCAGTTCTTCCCATGTATCACTCCTTGTTTCTGGTAGTGCACAAACTTGTTTTGATGACCAGGTATATATATTCCTTTGACCTTGAATAGGTTTTTTGGCCCTGCCGTGCAAAGTCACATGGTACTTTCCTGTCTGTGCAGCTTCTAGAGAGCCACATTAAGAATGAAATTATTGAGAAGAGCCAGTTACTCCGTGCTCTCTCAAGTAGTGAGGACAAGTTACCATCAAGCGAGCCTCTAACTTCCATGTCCACGGCTTGTGGGGCTTCTACCTTTGAAGTTTGGATGTCACTTCCTAAGTGGGCAGCACAGGTTTGTTTCTGACATTGTTTGCTTATAATATGCACCTCCTGGAATTTTATGCTGTTTTGATATGATCTTTCTTGTATATTTTTTTCACTTATGCAATTCTAGCCTTACATATTGAACCAGTAATGTTCATCTTGAACCTAACATTCTTCTTTGAATGTTCATTTAGGTCCTGAAGCATCTAGCACCAGATAGACAATACAGGAGTTTGGTTGCACTTGGTATTGGTTGTATAAATGGTACTCCTGTTGCTTCCTTTGAGAGGCGAGATGCAGACCGTCTTCTTTTCTTTTGCACTAGTCAGTGCAAAGATTTGGCTAATGAAAATGGTCTGTATTTTCATCTGCCAAGATGGTCAGCCTCCCTTACCAAGGACAGAACAAAGGTGGGTTCAGAATCAAAACAAAATCTGTTGGGTGCAAATGGAGTTTTGGAAGACAAGAAGCATATGATGGAAGGGCCTTCCTCATTGTCAGCCATCAAGTCTAAATTAAAACCTGCAACTATGAGGCCCATTCCTCACTCTCGAAAGCAACAAATGCATCCTTTTATGGGTTTACCTGAAACTTCCCTTCATGAAACTAGTATTGTGAAGCCAAGCTTGCCAGTTGCGCCAACTGTGAAGCACAATTCAGTTTCTTCTGGCCCAACCACGCATAGAAAATCAACATCAGGGCCATCTCATACTCCTTCAGTCATTCAATTGAATCCTCTGCCAATGAAGAAACATGGATGTGATAGGTTGCCTATCCAAGGATGCTCTGAGGTACACGTCTTTAACTTTCATGAATCATGATGATTGATATGGTTCTGTTTTCCAATAATCAGTCTAGAAAGTGATCTGTTCCTTATTTTTTTTTTGTAGGAGGACTTCTTGAAGGATGTCATGCAGTTTTTAATCCAGAGGGGCCACAATCGACTTGTACCTCATGGAGGACTAGCTGAATTTCCTGATGCAATCCTTAACGCCAAGCGTCTTGATCTTTATAATTTGTACAAGGAGGTAATTCGTTGCACTAGTTTACTTATGTGAAATAAGGAGGTTCAATGGCATGTATTATCAGCGTTCCCTGATAAATATATTTTTATTTTTTAGGTGGTGTCTAGAGGTGGATTTTATGTGGGTAATGGCATAAACTGGAAGGGTCAAGTCTTCTCAAAGATGCGTAACCATACTGCAACAAACCGAATGACTGTATGTATTTATTGTTCAGTTCTCTGATACTTGATTTCTGCCTTTCAGCTTTGTGCTGAAGAACAGGAACTCCTAATGGAATGCCATGTTTGATATGCACTTCTCTGTATATATTTAGGGTGTAGGGAACACATTGAAAAGGCATTACGAAACATACTTGTTGGAATATGAGTTAGCACATGATGATGTGGATGGCGAATGCTGCTTACTTTGTCACAGGTTTGAGGGCATCTTCTTTCATATCTTTCTGCTTCAATACTAATGTCATGTTAAAATCTGACAGTAACTTTTATGTAATTCCAGTAGCGCACCTGGAGATTGGGTGAACTGTGGTTTATGTGGTGAATGGGCTCACTTTGGTTGCGACAGACGACAAGGACTAGGCACTTTCAAGGTAAACAATAATATGATGGTTTGTTGATCTCACCCTTGCCCGAAATCAATGGCTTGATCTCACGAGGAGCTTTACTTACAGGATTACGCTAAGACAGACGGTTTGGAATACATCTGCCCCCACTGTAGCTTAGCAAACTACAAGAAGAAGCCACCACCACCACCAAAAGCAGCTAACGGTTTTTCAAATACATCATCTGTACCACGAAATGTTTAATTTTCTTGTTTTTTTTTCTTTTCCTTTGGTCCCATGTTTGTGGGAAGAAGAGTCATTAGAGTAGAGAATAGGCTGATGGAAAGATGGGCATGGCCTTCAGGGTATGTAGTATTCGATTGTATCATCTCGTTAATTTAGTGGCTATGAGGTTTATATAGCATGTAACAACAGATAACACAGACAAGTTCCTACAGTAGTTTGTTAGATGCTAGTGTAAGCTTCTTGTTTATATTAATCTCTGCTGTGTTTTTAGTTTCCCTTGTATGGTTCCCTGAAACACTTGACGGAACAGCATGCGAGTGTGAGGCCCTGAAGCTGCTGGGGCCTGGCCGCCTGGGGCAAATGATGCCTTTTCCTGTGACTCATGGATCTTAAAATTGGACCAAATTGCAATGGACCCTCGGAACATTGGATAAATTGAACTCATGGACCTTAAAACTGGACCAAATTGGAACCCTTCGGAACATTGGATAAATAATGCTAAGAGCGTGTGTAGCGGTGGCCTCTATTCTAAGGCCCTGTTTGGTAATCCCCCGACAGAGTAGCCGAAGCCGCAATGGAGAGAAGCGCTTCTGGAGGATGTGGAGGAGCTGGAGCTATTTTACACTTAGGGGACGTTTGAGAGCGTTCTATGTTCCTCGCGGTTAAACCATTTTTAAATGAAAAATAATTTTTTGCTGATTCTTTGAAGTGATTCTTCTCTGAAATGAACTCAAAGGCTGATAGTTGAAAAAAAAATAGCTTCACCTAATTCTGTGAAGTGATTCTTCATGTTGATTTTGGAAGTTTAGACTAAACAATAAAAGAGGATCTTTTTCAGCCACAAAATCACTTCACCAGTGATTCAGCGAGCACAGCTGGAGAATTAGGGAGCACGACTCTATCAAACAGACCCTGATTCTCCAGTTATACTTCATGATTCACTGGTGAAGTGATTTTGTGGCTGAAAATGATTCTTTTTGATTGTTTAGCCTAAATTCTTAAAATCAGCTTCACAGAATCAGAATCACTTTACAGAATCAATAGATATTGACATATCGCTGTAAAATGCGTGTGGTAGCCATGAAGTTACCCACTTTGGCCTCTTATAGCTCCGCTAGTGGATTTGAGGGCCCTCATTTAAGAGCTCCTGCCTCCTATTGGAGTAGATGAAATAATTCGACTCTAAGAATAATGAAAACTCTAAATTAAATGTACGAGCCCTGATTTGAGGCCCATAGAGCATCTCAAACAGTCCCCAAATACCTCACTCTATTCCCAAAATTATCCCATAGAGCATCTCAAACAGTCCCCAAATACCTCACTCTATTCCCAAAATTATCATATCGGAGGTAACTATGCTTTCTTTTTGCTCCAGTAGTTCTCCAATACCATTTCTTTGTTTGGGTGACCAATAATTCTCTCATCTCCCCATGAACCCCCAATAGCATGGGTCCACACCAGCTATCACTTTTCAGCCATTTTTTCCCCAACACACTTACGAGAACCACCTTTCATAGGATATCGGTGGAGATATATTGGGTACTGTTGACAACTATCTTTATATTAACAAAAATAATAGGGCTACCCATTACCCAATACATAAATATTGGTGATAGATTATTCGGAGACTGATGGAGATGTTCTTGGAGTATGTTTTTTTTTCTAGCCACAAAAATTAGGGTAGAGACTCTATTTTAGGTCCTTGTTGAAGATGATTGTCTAATTCTGTTTTCCAGACCTTGGGACCCCCTTCGCTTGTATATGTCCCTCGACCTTCGGAATTGTCGATACTGGATAGCCATAAGTTGGGCCGCCTAACACATATTCCGCAGCCCATTTTTTGAGTGGGCTCACTTTCGTCGACTTTCTGAGAATCGGTCGAAATTGTTGGGTACGCCTACGGCCTACCCGCAACAAACGTGAATACGTGTCACATAGATCCAGAAAAAAAAATGAATACGTATCACTGATACATTGCCTGGACACGCGAAAACGAGGGATCTCGTTGACATAATGACATGTAATATGAGTATTTCTTTTGTTTTTATTTCAAATTGTTCATTCAGGTAATTGCTGACATTGCCACCCATGGTGATGGATGATGACACGTTATTACTCAAATCGCCGCCGAATGACTAAACTAGCTAGTTAGCCAGCGGCTATTGGTGGAACATAAAACATTATTACAGCAGTACATATATAGTTTCTTCAGTAGGGGACACCGCCGGCAGCAGCGTTGCAAGGGCAGGGGCTTGGCTGCCCCAGACCGCACATCGCCGTCAGTTGCTGCGCTATTTGCGCCGCCAACAGCGCCGCGAGGGGGTGGTGCGGCTGCTGCTGCTGGATGGACTCCAGGACCGCGCTGAAGATCGCCTGGTTCCGGTGCAGCGGCTCCACGTGCCTGATCTGCTGGCAACACTGCTGCCGCAACGTCTGGCACTGTGGCGAGCAGTAGGGCGTCGCCGTTGGGCTGCACTGATGCCTCACGAACTCGATGCACTGGCCCAGCATCGGCGGGATGCCGCAGGTTCCGTGCGGCTGGCACGGGCTTGGTTGCTGCGGTTGGCATGGGCATGGGTGTGGCTGCTGAGGCCGGGGCGGTTGAGTTGGGTAGTGGCATGGTGGTGGCACATGAACCGGCGGCGGCAGGTGCACCGGCGGTGGGAGATGAACCGGCGGTGGTGGCAGATGAGGTGTCTGGCAGCCGCAGCCGCCGGTTTGAAGTATGGAGGTGGCAGTGGCACTCGCAGCGAGAGCCAGGAGAGCGAGGGCAACGAGCAACACCTTCATGGTGTCGAGTTCTTCTATGCTCTTGAGTAGTAATAGATAATACTCCTAAGCTAATAAATAGGCTGAAATGAAGATCAGTGGAGATGGAGAAGTGCGCATAGGCGTTCGAGGGTTATTTATAGCTTCGATCAGCACATTTTTTTTCTTGTGTTTCTGTGTGCTACCGATGGCTGTAGCTTCTTCTACAGTTTCTTGCCAGATTTTCTATGACTCATCATTCACTTTATGTAGCATGTGAGGGTTCATTTGGATTCATCCCGTACTTTTGCGTGGCTCATTTTGTTGCCTTTTACAGGTGGTTGATCTACGTACGTATAACGTGTTATTAGATATAGCTGATATATGCATGGCTTTGTAAATTCACTTTACACGTCAAGGATCATTGCCCTCTCCCTCCTACTTTGTTTTTTTTCATGAAACTAACTCTGTAATGTAGTGTAGTATGGGTTGTTTTGTTTGTGATGTCGTGTGAGCTATTAGCATACATCAGATCAGCATGACTCGTGACTCACCATTTTATTGTACACGGAGACGAACTTTTTTCCTGACCCAATCCCTTGACGTGCAATTTTGTGAGTTGTTATGGATAACACCGCCAATTCATAGAGCTTTACATGCCAATGGTCGTTCCGTGTTCCTCATCACTTTACGTGTCAAAATTACCCGTGGATCGAGCAACCTGCTGGTCGGTATCTTCCAACAAGAACGTTGCCATTCCGTAAGACACCGCAAGAAAGAAGGCGTTTGAGAAACTTGTGACTTGTTTCAGACAGGTGGTGGTGCCTTGAGAGTTGAGAGTGAGACCGGTCATAATGCGCCCTACATACTAATCCTATGTGCTACCCCTGATATTTGTGTCGTTCGAGGGTGCCCAATACGCGGTTGGTACGCAATAATAATGCTCCTTTTGCAGTCAGCACAACGTGGTTATCTGGTTATGGCACCGGCCGAGCACGTCCGAGGCGCTTCTAGATTGAGAGAGCTATAGTCAGGGCCTCCTGCTTGCTATGGTAGACTCTTAATTAAGTACTATACCTCCGTCCATAAAAGAATGTAATTATAGAAATCATGTTGGTCAAGGTAGTTTAATTATGTTTAACTAATTTCTTATTAAATAATATTATCATTTATATCTCTAAATAATTTTATTATAAAAATATATTCTATAACTAATCTAATGATACTTATTTCATATGTTAGTATTTTTTATATAAATTTAGTCAAAGTTTAAAGTGTTTGACTTAAAAAACAAAAAATATAATCTTTTAGAGATGGAGATATATAGTAACCTCTAAGAACTCTCGGCCCCGATTAGTTCCTAGAAAGTTACATGAATTAGAAAATAATCTAGTAATAAAATGGGAAATACTTTCTAAATGTCAGTCTCATTTCAAGGATCCAAACATACCCTTAGGTAATTTATCTTAAATTTATAAAAATGCGGCACATATATTTGTTTGCTAGAAATGTTATCTATCTATTGGTGTTATTTTTGGAGTTATTTGACTCGTATCTGTGCATGTTCTTAGTGTTTCAATACGAGCAAGAAGACAATATAAAAAAATCATAAATTCCAAAATAACCTTAATAGATCACCGGATAGATATCATTTTTTTTAAAAATAACTAGTACTAGCTCCATATTTATATGGTCTAAATTAAATTAGTTATGATTCTTCAGTGATTAAACCTGTTTTTATTTTTAGAAAACAGAACCATTATATATTTGCTTATTTAGTAAACTGTTCTTCACTTATGATGTCACTATATGTTTGAAAATTGATCCTTGTTTTATCCTTAAAATCAGGTGTAACATCCACAGACCATGGGCTTGGTTGTCTGACCCCCTATTTGGGCCAAAAACATATAGTTCACATAATCATCCAAACTTGTAGAACTAATTAGAATTAAACCCTATAACAATGGTGATTGTCATTTCATTCTTACTTTATATGGAAATTGACAATCAAATTATTCAAGTTAAGGATCGCCAACATGGAGGTCCAAGGCCTTTCTACCGGTACATGTAGTTCAAACTGAGAAGATGTCTTAGCATAGTGCTTCCTCAGTTGCTCAAGAAGGGCATTCAACCCTCTGATAGATGAAGTGAGAGCCTCGTGCGGGCTGTTAGGACAATGCTGCTAAGCATCGAACCTCTTTGACTCATCTCTTTGCATCTAGATAAGATGACTCTACATGGCAACCATTTTATGCTGCATCTCAACAAAAGATATCGTATGAGAAGGTGTAGTATTTGTCTAGCTAGTGATCATTAGTAAATGAATATTATCTCAAGCTACACCAGATCCACCAGCCTCATTATTGTGAGCTCCCCTCGAAAGTAGAGGAAGTAATACATTAAAGGGACTGTGTAGTCCTTGGCATTCTTATTATAAGAGAGTGAAATTGTAGAATGCTTAGTTCCATTCATCACAGTGTGCCAGTAGATATGGAGGTGCCGAAGCACTGGAGACCGATTGCGAGATCTTGGCTAGCCACCATGCCTAGATGCTAGGATCGTGTACATAGAAATAGAACTAAAGTTAGGAGCCGATGGCTCAACAACAAACTACCCTATTTGTCATGGCCACCAAGACTAGGTCGTTGACACCACAAGCACATGTGACATATGCTCGCTCACTGACTAGTATACGCAACCGTAAAGGTCGTTTTTGATACCGTAACATGCTAGATTTTTGCTTCATGCAAAAGGATTGACCCAAAGGTGACATGCATGGTTGGAAGACAAAGGCTTATAAGCTGGTTCTACCTTGCTCAACTAGCAAGGTGGTAATAACATGTGCACTCCGCACTCATGGGCCACTAATGGTACATATCCAAATTCAGTTAGATGTAACAATGAGAGAAAGGGGAAAACATACTAGAAATATTACGTTTGCATTTTTTCCATGACCATAGCAATTTCAAGCATCCCCTCTCCCTTGTTCGAACAAAGTTTCATAAATGAGCTAGTTGAGCTTACAGTTGCTTCTCTTCTGCCATATGATCACAACTTTGTCTCCACAACTTTGATAGATTTGATCTATATATTTTTTATATGCATAAGGTAAACTATTTTTTTTATCTCAGTGAGCTCTAGTTGACTTGTGAGCGCCCTTGCATATTTGAGGCCTCTCCATAAATTTGGTTTACTCCCTCCCATTACTTACTTCTTCCATTTTCTTAGTGCCATTAACATCCTAACATTCGTATAAGTCAAAAAGTTTTGTCAATCATGTTAATGATTTCCAAATTATAATTTTCTAATTTATTTTGTAGTTCTTTGTCCAAACCCACTAGTTTTGGTGGTGATTGGCATTTAAACCAATTTTATTTTTTTGTAAATGTTGACGCAAAAAGTCGTCGAGGATCTGCGAACACCTCGGGATTATACCCGAATTCGATATCCGAGGGCGTGCCAGTCGATTTGACCAGTTAATCGACAAGGACGATAACTAGAACAAGATCTAAACGAGACAACGGCGATGCGCCTAGATGTCAAGGCTCAAACATGATCAGGATAACTAGAGTAGAGCTGAACGAGACGACAACGATGCGCCCGGACGTCAAGGCTCAGATTGCTCAAACGCGGAACTTGCAAGGGTTGACGGAGGTCGATGAGATGCAGCCCGTCGAAACTTGAAAAACTCGTAGATAGACTAAACCTAATGCGGTAAAGGTAAATTATTGGTAAAGTAGATAAAAAGGTAATTGATTTATTTAATATGCTTGGATATGATCTTTTACAGCACCCCTGGGTACCTATTTATACTCCGGTAGAAGGAGTTGTAGATAGATACGACTCAAACCTTTTCTAAACAAAAAAAACTCCTATTCTCAAGGAAACAACTGACTCGCGTAGGAGCCGGACTCAAACGATAATAATATTTTCCTAAACAAACTCTTTTATTTAAAAGGAAATAAACGACTCGTGCAAGAGTCGGACTCAAAATTCTATAACAATACTGGTATAAGATCATCAGTTTCCTTATGTCTTCTCCCCGATAAAACTTTCCATCGACACATCCTTCCGATCCGCAATTTCCTTTTAGTGTCATCGGCAACTGTATGCTCACGTCAGCCATGTCATCCTTCATCGGCAACATCCGATAACACTTTCCATCGGCAGACTTCTAATCTGCAACCCTCTATCGCTATCGGCAGTTTTCTGCTGACACCAGCCACTTCATCCTGCTTCCATCGACATCATCATTCATCGGCAGCTTTCCGTCCTCATCGGCAACAAGCTTTGGCTCTCATCGGCAACGCTTTCTTGCCTTCATTAGCAGCATTATTACCTTCATCGCATCGATAATGAGCCTCGATTCTCATCAGCAACGTTCTTCCTGTCGGCAACATCCCCTTACTTTCATCAATTGTCTCCCTGCCTCAATCGGCAACAAGTCCCTGTCTTCATCAACAACATTCTTGCCTTTATCGGCAATCTGACCGGTAATATCCCGATGCCGATAAGGAACGGCCACTAACCTTTTGCCGATTGGTACAATCCTTAGATCATATTGACATGTGTCAAAAAACGGTGTCAACACATGCCCCCCAATTTCGGAGTATAAGATACCTTATGCACCGAAATTTCTTCTACTCCAATATCTTCTTCCAAGATGCCTGCACTACTTCCTTGACCATTGCACATAAGCATTGCAAAGCCACTCTCACAATCTTTCGGCCTGTATCAAATATTTCCTTTTGCAGCCAACAAATTCATCGGTAGCGCTGCTCCCAGTGCACAAACTCTTCACTCAGCCTGCCGATGCCCCCCAAGTGCAACAGTTGAAATGCCAGGGTTCACCAAGTGCTGCTTCCAAGTCAAAATGCCCAAGGCCATCGACTCTAGTTACACTATCGACAACATATTGACACCTGCCGATGGATTCTCATCTTTGTGCTTTGTCCTTCACTGCTTAACTGAAGATTTCCCCTCTGGAAGGATTTTCATTGTGACACAAATCTTCTTGGCGTTCGCGTTGGATCCTTCTTTTCTGAGTCCTCGTCAGACCCTCAGGGCACCATTGAGGAAGCCTAGTCTTCCAAACAGGCTGATACTGCTTCTCACTACTTGTCTCTGCACTACCTCTTATGTTTGGATCCTTGGAGAAAATTTCTTCATCGGACATTCTGGCGTTGGCCATCTCTTCAAGCTCCTCCTGATCAACACGTCTGCCAAGCCTGTCATGTGCATTGAGCTTGCCCCCCAGCCGATCATGCGCTGATTTTCTCTCTTTGATCGGCGTGCGATAGCTTAATACCCGATCATTAAAACAAGGTTTCTTTCCTGACTAATCAGCAGAGTAGTACCCATTGCATTCAGGGCAATTATCGGCAGTGGGTAGCTTGATGCCTTCTTCCCAGCAATGAACAAAGAAGGGACACTTCCAATGGTCCTTATGCCGAAGCCACTCTTGGTGCCTTTCTTCCTCTTGCAACCGATATCGCTCCTCTCGTGACTACCGATACTCTTGCCTTGGTCGCCTATGCATGATTACAACATCAGGAACCCTTTTGTCATTGCTGCTCTCATCGGCAACTCTCTTGCCCTTTCTGACATCGGCAAACTTCTTCCCTGTTACTTCATGCGTAGCTATTTGATGTTCAGGGTCCACCGATGTGCTTTTCTTGGCAGCTTCCGATGTCAACACCTTAGTCTTTCCACTAGTTTCCACCATGTTATTTGGAAACGGGTGCTGATCGATCTTCATCGGCTTCTGGGCTTTAGAATTATCAAACTCAATCTCCCCAGACTCGATCTCTGATTGTAACTGCTGCTTGAAGACCTCACAATCATTTGTACTGTGTGAAGTTGCATTATGCCATTTGCAATACCTCATCTTCTTAAGTTCTTCGGCCGATGGAATCACATGATTGGGCGACAACTTGATTCGTTCCTCCTGAAGCAATAGGTTAAACATCCTATCGGCCTTGGTGATATCAAAGGTGAATCTTTCAACTTCTATCTGGTCGAACGGACAAGATACCGGCTCTTTATCCTCTACCCATTCAACTACACCGATACTTGCTTCTTCATCCGAATCTGTCTTCTTAGTTAAAGACACCTCTTTATCCCAATTTCCTCTAGGCTCAAAAATTTTGGTGTCTTGATCGGCAACCCTTTGCATAAGATGACTCAAGCTTTCAAACTCTTGAGACACATACTTATCTTTGATATGCGGCAGCAACCCTTGGAAAGCCAAATCTGCCAATTGCCGATCATCAAGCACCAAGCTGTAACACTTGTTCTTCACGTTTTGCAGCCTTTGGACGAAGAGCTCTACCAATTCATCATCACGTTGCCTCAAGTTGACCAAATCGGTAATCTTCTTTTCATGTGTGCCCGTAAAGAAATATTTGTGAAACTGTTTTTCTAGATCGGCCCAAGTGATCACAGAGTTTGGAGGTAATGAAATAAACCATGTAAATGCCGATCCAGATAATGATGATGAGAACAATCTCACCCTCAGTTCATCCCTGCTGGCTGCCTCCCCACATTGGATAATAAATCGGTTAATGTGTTCCATTGTTGACATATCACCTTGACCAGAAAACTTGGTGAAATCTGGCACTTTGTACCGATTTGGGAAGGGGATTAAATCATAAGCTGAAGGGTATGGAGTCCGATAATAATATGTATCAACCTTAGGCTTGATTCTGAATTGCTCTTTCACTATTCCAGCAATTTTATCGGTCCAACATGCATCTTGATCTTGCCGATGCACAAGCTCATTAACCGGCTGAGCCGGTTGACATACTTGTGATGAATAGGCCGGAGCAATCAGCACATTCGCAGCACCAGTCTGTTGAATATTATGCATTGGCTGATTTGCCGATGGGCAATTTTGAACGCTCACTGAGATGTATTGTGGCATTATATTCATTGGCTCATATGTTGATGTTTCATTGTGCACGTTTACTTACGAGTACTGCGGCAAAGTAGTACTTATCGGCTGATGTACCGATATTTCATTCTGAAGACTCGCCGGCAGATGATACTGCGGAGCTCTTGCCACTTGGTATCCAGGTTGCACAACTTGCTGCTGAATCAGTAATTGACCGATCCAATTTACATTAGATGTCATCGGCATATGACTTGCCGATGGCTGATAACCAGCTGACGCTTGCTGTCCTTGTACCCTTGGATGGTTGCCTTGATTCACGGGTACCACAACTTGATAAGCCATTGCCGATACGGGTTGACTAACAGCTGCCATGCCTTGTTGCATCGGCAAATAACGTGCCGATGGTTGTGCATAAGGCACTCTGAGTATTGCCATCTGAAGATTTCCTGACGGCAACTGCATCGTTGAAGAGGATGCAACATAATGCACCACTGGAATCATCGGCTGTGCAGGTGCTACCGATGTTATGGGAGCCTTCCATGATGTATCTTGCCTCGGGGATAATCCAGGATTAGCAGATGGACTTGGAGGCATACCGTATCCCCACCAGCTGGCAGAAGTCGGCTGACTCTGGGTCACAGGTCCAGACATTGTTGATGCCACCATATTCGCATTCAATTGAGCAATGTTTGCTGGGCTTGATCTTGGCGACATGATCTCATCGGCAGATCGGTTCATATGCGGTGAAGACACCCTTGGAACCACCGATGGGATCGTAACAGATGCCGATCCGAGTTGATACACCGGACCGACATAATATGGTGCTTGTCCTTCCTTAAGAGTTTGCTTGACAGCATTGTATACAGTATTGGACAACACATTGGATTGGTTAATTAACACATGATTTAATGCAGAATTAACCATCTCTTGTAATTTACAAGGATCGACGTCGAAAGCGACCTGCGGTGGCAATGGCGGATCTTGCTTCTGGATGGCTTCGCCGATTCTGTTGAGGCTGAAGGACTTCAGATATAACTGCTTGTACTCCTCCATAGCCCTCTCCATAGCTTGCTTTTGATCATCTCTCAGATTTGCTTCGGAGACTTCAATGACACTCTTCGGATTGATCCCAACAGTATTGTCCATTAAGCTTGTAATGGGCTAAACTGTGGTCAACAGATGTGATATGGTCCCACCGAGCGTGCCAAAAGAGGTGTTGACACAAAAAGTCGTCGAGGATCTGCGAACACCTCGGGCTTATACCCGAATTCGATA
The DNA here is from genome assembly GCA_022036555.1 of Microstegium vimineum. NCBI lineage: Eukaryota > Viridiplantae > Streptophyta > Magnoliopsida > Poales > Poaceae > Microstegium > Microstegium vimineum. Next base: position 48,550,152 of record CM039119.1, on the reverse strand, counting down.
TCTGAGGGTGTGCCAGTCGATTTGACCAGTTAATCGACAAGGACGATAACTAGAACAAGATCTGAACGAGACAACGGCGATGCGCCCAGATGTCAAGGCTCAAACCTGATCAGGATAACTAGAGTAGAGCTGAACGAGACGACAGCGATGCGCCTGGACGTCAAGGCTCAGATTGCTCAAACGCGGAACTTGCAAGGGTTGACGGAGGTCGATGAGATGCAGCCCGTCGAAACTTGAAGAACTCGTAGATAGACTAAACCTAATGCGGTAAAGGTAAATTACTAGTAAAGTAGATAAAAGGTAATTGATTTATTTGATATGCTTGGATATGATCTTTTACAGCACCCCTGGGTACCTATTTATACTCCGGTAGAGGGAGTTGTAGATAGATATGACTCAAACCTTTCCTAAACAGAAAAAACTCCTATTCTCAAGGAAACAACTGACTCGCGCAGGAGCCGGACTCAAACGATAATAATCTTTTCCTAAACAAACTCTTTTATTTAAAAGGAAATAAACGACTCGTGCAAGAGTCGGACTCAAACTTCTATAACAATACTGGTATAAGATCATCAGTTTCCTTATGTCTTCTCCCCGATGAAACTTTCCATCGACACATCCTTCCGATCCGCAATTTCCTTTTAGCGTCATCGACAACTGTATGCTCACGTCAGCCATGTCATCCTTCATCGGCAACATCCGATAACACTTTCCATCGGCAGACTTCTAATCTGCAACCCTCTATCGCTATCGGCAGTTTTCTGCTGACACCAGCCACTTCATCCTGCTTCCATCGACATCATCATTCATCGGTAGCTTTCCGTCCTCATCGGCAACAAGCTTTGGCTCTCATCGGCAACGCTTTCTTGCCTTCATCAGCAGCATTATTACCTTCATCACATCGATAATGAGCCTCGATTCTTATCAACAACGTTCTTCCTGTCGGCAACATCCCCTTGCTTTCATCAAATGTCTCCCTGCCTCAATCGGCAACAAGTCCCTGTCTTCATCAGCAACATTCTTGCCTTTATCGGCAATCTGACCGGTAATATCCCGATGCCAATAAGGAACGACCACTAACCTTTTGCCAATTGGCACAATCCTTAGATCATATTGACACGTGCCAAAAAATGGTGTCAACAGTAAACATATTTTAAACGGGTGAAGTTCTTTCATCAGGAGAGGAGGAAAAAGTGCAGCTAGAGGTTCAACAATGTCATGCTTAGAGGGAAGGGGAAAGCTGTGTACATTACGGGAGCAAGACACATGCTTCATGTTTAGTATGGCCATATGTTTGTGTAATTGTGATTAACCATGAAATAATAACAACCCTACCCAATTCTTAACCAATATATGGGTAGGATGAACATGGCATGTTATTTGCGGTCATAGTACACACAATCATTATCATTATAAATAGTATTCTTATTTAGATATCATTTCCCAAACACCATGATGTATGGTATTTTATTGCTTTACACCGCTATAAGACTATAACGGCTAGCTAGCCACAATACTTTAATCACGAACACCACAATCAACATTGCTGATACATGGATTGTTTTGGTAGCATGAGTGGTACAAGCCACACATTGATGGTAGGTACTGTGCTGCTGTCAATATCGCCACCTCACTTTGAGTAGCTAGTTGAGGTCCACATAACTCGCATGGTTGTTGTTGCTCCTGTTGTTGTTGTTGTTGTTGTTGTTGTTGGATTATAGATTGAACCATTCTATAGATCTCTTGGTGAAGGTGTTGTGGCTCGATCTGCCTAAGCTCTTGGCAGCATTGCTGTCGTAATACTTGGCAGATACTTGGTTGTACCAAACGTGATTGGAGAAATGGCATTACCAAAGGGTTGCACTGTTGCCTTAGGAATTGATGGCAACTTTTTAGATTTGTGCTACCACTACAGTAGATGGAACTACATCTTGTAGTCTGTTGTTGCTCACACCCTTTTTGGCATGGTTGTTCCAATGGTTGCTCCGGGCAATGGCATGGCTGCTGTTGTGGTTGCTCCGGGCAATGGCATGGCTGTTGTTGTGGTTGCTTCGGGCAATGGCATGGCTGTTGTTGTGGTTGCTCATGGCAATGGCATGGCTGCTGTTGTGGTTTCTCATGGCCCTGCTGACATTGTTGATGTTGCGGCGGATGTTGCTGCACATGACCCTGACATTGTTCTTGGTGTGGCTTCTCATGACCCTGAAATTGTTGTTGATGTTGTTGCTGATGGCCTTGTGATTGTTGGTGATGCTGTTGCTGGCCTTCACATTGATGTTGTTCTTGGTGCTGTGGTTGTTGTTTCACATGGACTTCTTGTTGCTGATGAACATGAACTTCTTGTTGTTGGTGATGTTGTTTCTGCTGCATGTGAACTTTTTGTTGTTGGTGTTGTGGCTGCTGGTGATGTTGCGGAGGTGGTGGTGGTGGATGTTGTTGTTTTTGTGGATGTTGTTTTTGCTGCTCATGGCTTTGTTGTGGACCACAGCTACAACCGCCTGTATGTGTGCAAGCAGCACTCGAAACTAGAGCCATAAAAGCAAGAACCACAAGTAGTTCCTTCATTGTTGTTGATTTTGGTAATAATGGATATTGCGGATCTGATTTGGTACCTGTACTACTAAGCAGAATGGTTATTGATGATAGCAATAGAAGGATGTTTTCTGATGAATGAAAGTACATGAGTGTTACTTATAGCTTTGTTGGTAGAATTTCTTGCATTTATGGGATGACAATGCTTGTACGATACTACTTTCATTTTATTGGATAATGTGACTCATTTCTCACTTTACGTGTTGATTTATCGATTGATGTGGATTTTTGTACCTTTGTGCAACAATTTTTGTTGTTTGTGTAGGGTTAGGTAATCTAATAAGCTTCACTTTACATGTCAAAGATTATCGTCCTTTTGTGCTTTTCATAAAACTAATTCTGGAATATTATTGTGTTACTTGTTTGTAATGTTGCATGAGTTGTTGGAATACTATGGATCGATATACAGCTTGAGACAACACCCTAATTTTGTGTACACATAAAGGATTTGCATACCCAATGCTCTCAAGTAATTAGTATGCAATGTCATGTGAATTGTTAAGATAACATCCATTTGTGGATAGAGCTTGGATGCTTTTGCTTTATGTGTCACAGATAGTTGTTTTGTAGCCCCACTAGGGATGACAACCCTATCAAGTTGACTTAATCCACCATATTTGAATAAGTGTTTTCTTATAGCTTTTAACAGTGTGATCTGCACTCCACTCTTGCCCATCTCAATAGTTGGAAATGATTAGCTGTTTGAAGCGCTAAAATATTAGTTTAATTAATTTGAGCTAAGTTATCACAAGCTTCTTTTAGATCTCACTTTAGAGTTGTACTAGGCGATGGGAACGTGGGTGCCCATCAGTTGAAGATAACTCTCAATTTGGTGGCAATTGGCATACACTATCTGACTTAGTGGGAATAATAGTTCCAGTCTTCTACTATGTGAAGATAATAACTTTCAATTTAGTAGATAATTGACACACATGATCTGATCTTAAATCATAAAGACCTAAAACCTGCAATCATAGCACCACATCTCCTCTGGTTATCAATCGTGCTTTACCCGATGACATAGCCACGAAGGCCAAATCCTGCATATGAATCAAGGACACAAGTGAGAACTAGAATGTCTCATATCAAATTTAAGAAGAATGATTAAGTTCACAAGTTAGGGTTCCTAAAACTAGTGTATGATGAAACTATTTGATGAAAGATTAACCTAAACAAATCCAAACCCAAATTTGGTTAGTGGCTAGTGAATATATAGTGTAGGGGGCGGTCATTGACTCTTTATGCATCCCTAATGGACTTTGATATGATAAATGGCTCAATGACCTAGAAGACGATGACATAACACCTTGACAGATTTTGGAGTCTCACTTATTTTGAAGATTCTTAATGACTTGTAAGAAATTGGTATGTGAGACTGTACCATTGGACATCTTATCTCACTGCTGGAAACTAAAAAACCTTGTCGGTACAGCTTGAACCGACAAAAAAAAATATTATTATCCTGTCGGGTGTAAAAGAACGACAGAAAAATTAGTAAACCGACAAAAAAATTGTAATTATACTGTCGGTTTTGAATACCGTCAGGAAAATTGTAATTATACTGTCGGGTGATTTTTTTATCTATCGGTGTTTTTCTAACACATAGGATTATTTGAGAAGAAAATCAACGCGCGTAACCGCCAGTCTGAACATTAGGCGCGAAAGAAAAAACCCAAAAGGCATCCGGTCCAAACATCAGGCCTCCAAGCGGCAAAAGAATAAAAAGAAAGGCCCACAACTCGTACGCGATATGGTAACTTAGGCTAATAAAAAATAATAAACATTCAAAAATATCCCAGGCTTTCCCGCATCGTGACCCGTGAGGCTGCATTCTCTTCCACTCCACGTCTTCTGAGTTCCTATACGGGCAACCCTCTGCTGCGTCGCCCGTACGTCGCCTCTCTCCCGCGCCACCTGTAGGCTGCCCCTCCCGTACCACATGTCGCTAGGGTGCTCGGGTGCTCGGCCTCGCACAGCCCATCCCGCTGGGCCTCGCTCCGCCGTCCACCCCAACGCCATCTCCCTCACTCCAACCCAAGGTGGCGGCCGACGGCTCACTCCCCTGCCGTTACATTTGAGGTATTATCCTCTTCTTTACTCTCTACTACTGCTGTATTTATGGGATTGAGCCGCGACTAAGTCGCTAAAACCCATAACCCTAATCTCCAGATCTGCTTGTGGAGGTGTATGTGACCACAAATCTGTAGTCAGAGGAGCCCTTGACGAAGGCTAGGTGGAGGAGAAATAGAACAAAGGAGTCAAAGTAGCCCGCAATGAAGGAGCCGGAGCAGCCTGCAGCATCGACTCAGATTCTACTACTTCCACCTCAAAGGGTAAGCATTATTTGTTTTTCGTTTTGCTGCGGTTAATTGGGCTATTTAATTAGTAAAATGTACAATTTATATTATCTGCAGCATGTTTGAGGGATTTATGGAACTGAACTAGGGCCTGAGCACTATGCTTTGATGGTTACACAGAGTGTGCTCCTTATTATGGAAAAGCAGCTAGCTTTAGTTCACTCTTGTTAATATTAACATTAATAGATGAATATTATTGTTGATAGTTAGCTAATCTGTCAAAAAAATAGTATAACAACTGCTTGGTTAAATTTTATATTTTGTGCTTTGATTAATGTGTTGTATGCATCTGCTTGTTTCTCTTTGTGTGTTTGTACTGTTTTCTAAAACACTACAAGATAAAAACAATGTGATGATTGATAATTGTGATCTTTCTAATACAAATAGTTAATATGTCACACCGCACTTGGATGTATAGTGGCTGGCAGCATGGTAAAGCCCCCTCTAGTGAATGGATTGGTCAAACTACTCAATTCTTAGACCATGCATTTTCAAATATGGAGGTAGCTACAACCGACACCATCAAGTGTCCTTGTGCCATGTGCCGAAACTATTTTAGACTCAAAAGGGATACTATAGAGATACAGTTGTGCAAACATGGTTTTAGAGAAGGTTATGAAACATGGACGGAGCACGGAGAGAGTCATATTAGGCATGATGAAGGTGATAGCATAACAAGCGGGGAGGGTTTTGATGAGGTTGATCGAATGGATCAAATGCTGATTGATCTAGCTGGGGACAATCCACCTATGGTACACTAGTATAAAATTTCTTTTAGAAGACATTGCATTTTAGTGATTGGAGGCGGTCAGATCTCCCGCCCGCCTCCATTAAGCGAGGCCCAGCTGCCTCCATTTGTGGAAGACGGTCATAAAAAAACGTCCGCCTCTGTTAATGCTTAATGGAAGCGGTGAAAGGTCCTAGATGGCTAGAGGGGGGGGGGGTGAATAGCATATTAAAAATCTACAAACCACTAGAGCAAAGGTTAGACAAACACTTAAGCGAAGCTTTTTGCTTTAGCTCTACTAGGGATGCAAAGCCACCTATCCAAGCAATTCTAGTTAGTTAAGTGCCTAACAAACAATAGCAAGAACCTAAGACACTTAACACAAGCTAGGAAAACAACTAACAAGAGAGCTAACTACACAAGGTATAAACAAATGTAAGAACAAAGGAGATACAGTTGATTATACCGATGCCTTGTGATGGATGAATACCAATATGAAGACCAATCACAAAAAGATCACCAAGAGTAGCCGGAAAACAAGATTGACACAAAGATTTTTCTCCCGAGGTTCACTTGGTTACCACCAAGCTAGTCCCCGTTGTGTCGACTACTCAAGTGGTGATTTAGTGGCTAATAGGCAATCAGAAGCCTAGCCCACTACTCGGGCGCCACAAGAATCCACCCAAATGAGAGTAACTCAATGACACGAGCAATTCACTAGAGTTACCCTTTGGTGCTCCGCCGAGGTGGGTACAAGCCCTCTCACAATCGTCGAAGCCGGTCGCGAACAATCACCAATACACGCCGAAGCTTCCTCAATCGCCCAAGCCGTCTAGGTGTTGGCAAACACCAAGAATAACAAGAAATCCCGCGGCGATGACGATGACCAAGTGCCACTAAGATGCAATGCAATGATCAAAGCACTTGGATCACTCAAACTCTCAAGAATATGCAACACAAAGCAATAGAGATGAGTTTGGGGGCTATCTCAAGCAATCACAAAGAGTGAGAATGAATGGGAGGTGCAAGAGTTAGCCCTAGGAGCCAGCCAAAACATTTAAATAGCAACCACCAAGCAACTAGTCATTTTGCCCCTTCACTGCAGCTTCCTGCGTAGCTCTGGATGCGCCGATCACAGGGGGTCTAGACCATTGGCTGTGCGTCCGGACCCTCTGCGTTTTGAAATCGCCCATTGGCGCGTTCACCGATCGCGACCATGTGTCTCCGGACGCGTCCGGACTGTGCTCCGGACCAATGTGCGCCAGTGTCCGGACCCTTTGCTAAACGAGTCCAGACAGCGCAGAACCCCGAACGCTGCGTCCGGAGCTCCACGTCTGGACCAAGATCACCGTCCGGTCCCACTGTTCTTCCACGGCCGAAGCTAGGGTATGCCTCCAGACGCATGTGCGATTGTCCTGACCAGGCATTCCTAGCGTTCGGACCTTTGTCCGGAGCTCTGTCTCGATTCCAAAAGAGCTTCCACTTCTTCTCCAAGCTTCCATATGCTAACACAATGTGATCCAAACACTTGTGCTCAGTGTTAGCCTTTGCATCATATCTTTCTTGGATTTTACTTCACATTTTAGTCACTTAGGTTCATTTTATATATGCAATGCAAACCTAGTGGCACATGATAACCGCAATCGACATGAGTTTTCCCTTCTTGATAGTATGGCTATCTATCTTAAAGGTGATCACACTCTCTATAGTGTCTTGATCACTAAACCAAAAATGGCCCTATGTTATACCTTGGCCTTGAGCCTATTTTTGTTTTTCTCTTTCTTCTTTTCCTTATCATGGAGCACTTGATCCATCATGATCCTTCACCTAGCTCCATTTGTCAAGGTGGATTACCCTAGCTTGATCACACACTTAGCAAGTAGGATTAGTCCATAGGTTTCATCAATTAACCAAAACCAAACTTTGGCTTTCAGGCGGGCATATAAGGTGCGATCGCCTTGGTTAATATAGATTAACCGAGGCAGTGATCATAATGCGCCCGCCAACGTTAATAGATTAATGGAGGCGGGCGGCATAACACGACCGCCTCCGTTAATCTTTATTAACCGAGGCGGTTTTGTTACATTTGCCCGCCTCCATTGTTCTTTGCCTATTTAATGCTACAGCGCCGCCCCCCTTCTTCCACCTCTCGACGGCTCCTTCCATTTTTTAGGGTTTTAAGATTTAAAACCCTAAAAAATTAAGGAAAACTTAGGGGGAGAAGTTTTTCTCTTGATTTGTTGGAGGAGCACATCCCAAAATGTACACATGCTCTCCAAACATCATTTACCCTTCTATTTGGGCTCTTTGAGATCTAGATCTAGATCTACATTAATGGAGGAGAGAGAAAACTGCTATTTTCTTTACCTCTAGATCTAATATCTTCTTTCTAATCCTTTGTTCTTTGATGGTGACATGATTTGTTGAAGATTGGACCCCATAAATTAAGGAAAACTTAGGGGGGAGAAGTTTTGCTCTTGATTTGGGAGAAGACATCACAAAAGGTAAACACATGCTCTCCAAACTTCATTTTACCCTTCTATTTGGGCTCTTTGAGATCTAGATCTAGATCTACTACACTTTGTTTATCTCTAGACGATCTAATATCTTCTTTGTAATACTTTGTTCTTTGATGGTGGTCATATGATTTGTAGGCGGGCAATATGGAGAGGTATGAATGGATGTACCAGATAAATAGAATGGAACCACAATACCTCCTTCATGTTCGGAAGTTTATTGCAGCTGCAAAAGCTCATCGTGAGCGTCTGGATAGGATGACAACTACTTGTCTGTGTTCTCACTGTAAGAACATGAAAGCCCACAAAGATGGAGAGGTGCAATCTCATTTGATCATATTTGGTTTTGTTAAGGATTACACGGGTTGGACTTTTTATGGTGAAAAGGTAGTAGATTCAACTGTGGAAGATGCATCTGGAGGGAAATCAATCAATAATAACGTAGAGTTCGTAGGACGAGCTGAACCAGCTGCCTCTTCATCGGTGCCAACAGCAAGCGATGATAATGCTCATGATTACATCACGATGGATGACCTTTTCGAAGATATGGGTGGTGCTGATGACGATGGAGGTGATGAAGATGCTGTTGTGAGAGACGTAGAGGGTGCAGAGCTCATGGAGGAAATAGCTAACCGCCTTGACGAAGATGATATTACGTTTGGCAACCCTCAATGGCTTGAGAATTTTAGGGAGATGAAGCAGGCTACATTGGACCCTCTTTATAATGGTTGTCCAAAGCATTGGACGACACTGCGTTTTAACCTCACGATGCTGATGTTGAAGGCTAGGCATGGCTGGTCAGACACTGGCTTCAATGACCTCATGACCGTCCTTGCTGACACATAACTAGAGGAAAACAAGGTGCTTGCAAATACATATCGAGCGAATAAGCTGATCCGACCAGTGGCGATGAAGCTTAGAAAATTCAATGCCTGCCCTAACCACTGCAGCCTTTATCGAGGAGAGAAGCATGAGAAGTTGGATCGTTGTCCAAATTGTGGTGCGAGTCGATATAAGAGGAATGCTAGTTGTCGCGTGGATGAGAACGACGAAGGACTTATGGGTGGGCCGAAGAAGAAGAAGAAGGCGAAGAACAACCAGTTATCGGCTCAACTAGACGAGGAAGAATTGGGTTACATGCAGAGAAAAAGTCCTGCACTATCGATGTGGTACTTGCCTATCATTGATCGTCTACGAGCTATATTCGGGAACCCTGAAGGTGCTAAGCTGATGTCCTGGCACGCATCTGATGATCGCACGAGAGACGATGGCAAGCTGCGTCACCCTTCCGATGGCAAGCAATGGAAGGCTTTCGACGCCATGTTCCCAGAGTTTGGCAAAGAGGCACGAAACGTTAGGTTTGTGCTGAGTACTAACGGAATGAACCTGTTCGGTGACCTTAGTAGCTCGCACAACACTTGGACAGTCATCCTGACCATCTAAAACCTACCCCCTTCGATATGTCAGAAACGTAGGTACCTTTTGCTGACCATGTTGATTTCTGGACCGAGGTAACCCGACAATGACATAGATGTGTTCCTAGAGCTGCTCATGGAAGATATGAAGAAACTGTGGGAACAAGGTGTTGAGATGGTCGATGCGTCCGTAAAGAAGAAGTTCACTCTAAAAGCCATAATCTTTGTGTCCATCACTGATTACCCTAGTCTCTTTTCGTTGTTGGAGCAGATAAAAGGGAAGACTGGTTGTACTGTTTGCATCAATGATATTTGCTACACTTACCTCAAGGGATCTACCAAGATCGTGTATATGCGTCATAGACAGTTCCTTATCAAGAAGCATAGGTATCGAAAGAGTACGATGATTAAATACTTTGACAACAAGACGGAGCCGCAACTTGACGAATCTAAACAATCAAGTTATGGCGAAAAGGTGTTTAGCATGGTCAAGGATATGGATCAGGTCGAGTTTGGAAAGAAGAAGAAAGATACAACAGGGACAAAAACAAGGAAGAGAAAGCGGGGTGATGAGAAGGAAGAAACATCTCCCATCATTCCGTTCAAGAAGAAGTCGATTTTCTTCAAGTACTTGTTGTATTGGAAAACACTTAATACACCTCATGCGATCGATTTCATGCACTTGGAGAAGAATGTATTCGATACCACGATCGGCTTCTTGATAGACATGAAGAAAAAGACGAAGGATGGTCTAAAGTCGTGGATGGATCTTGTCAACCTAGGTATCAGGGATGACCTTCATCCTAAAGCATCCACGCAGAATGGGAAAGTTGATCTTCCGTGTGCGGGCTACAACCTGACAATAGACAAGAGAAGGGATATGTGTCAGTGGCTTAAAGGTGTCAAAGTGCCAGCATGTTTCTCTTCCAACATCAAGAGCCTGGTCTTGATGAAAGACCTCACATTGTCCAACTACAACTCACATGACTGTCACGTCATGTTGATAGTGTTTCTTTCGATTGTGATCCGGAGCATCGGTCCAGAGTATGTGAATATGGTGATCACACGGATGCCCTACTTCTTTAATTGTATTACCTAGAAGGTCATCGATGCTCACGAGTTGCCTGCCCTAAAACAGTTCATTGCGGAGACTATTTGCCAGCTCGAGATGTGCTTCCCACCGTCTTACTTTGATATGATGCCACACCTAATGATGCACATGGTTTATCAAATAGAACAGCTGGGGCCCGTCTACCTGCACCAGATGTGGACCTACGAGCGGTTCATGTCAACACTCAGCAGATACGTCCTCAACCGTGCTCACCTAGAGGGCTCTATGATCGGAGCCTATACAACCGAGGAGGCCGTGAACTGCTGCACTAGATACATTCAAGATTGGAGGACGATCGGGCTACCCATCCATCAACACAAAGGCAGAACCTCGGGGAAGGGGTGCACGGGTCGAAAAGTTCGCACAGATGTACCATACGAGACCATTCAACAAGTTCATCACAACATCCTTCATCAGTTAGTGGTCATGGAACCCTATGTTGACAAACACCTGGAAGAGATTCGCGGCGCACATGATGGGCAACGCTCGGAGGCATGGGTCCAAAAACAACATACTAACTCAGAAGAGCCGAAGAAGCTACAAGCGGGTAAGAGAAAGTTCAATGAGCAGCATATTGAGGATGCTGAGAAGAGAGATCTTCAAGGTCGCTGCTGCTGCCAAGAAAGGGGAGTTCGAGCCTCGCAGAGAGAAGGACATACTAACTCTGGCGTTAGCCAATGCTGAGCACCGCGGCCGCATCCATGGCATGTCCTCAAGGAAGAGCTAGAAGAGCTAGAAGACCATGGAGTCCTGGCAATCTGACGCCAACACTCACATGAGGCAAAGGTACAAGGAAGAGCTCATTCATAAAGGTAGAGATGATGCAATCCAAAAGATGATCAACAAGTCCATACTAGACGCATTCACAAGCACGGACCCTAGGATTGTGAAGATGAGGAGGAACATGTTTTGCCAGGATGACATGCTACCACAAGCGGGTCCACCCACTGTACAATGCTCGATCAATGAAATTGTATAAGACACTTATTGCATATTACATATGCCGTTCGACAGAGCTGGGAAGAAGAAGGATGTGACACAAGGAGCGGTATACCCTCCCAACAGCGATGCAACGTACTATGGTAAGCCCATCTCATCTGACTGTGCCTTGGTGGACGTGGCCTGGGTGAACCTAGAATTCGAGCAAGAAGAACTTGACTATCCGACTGAAGAGGGTATCACATTGATAGGCCCTGCACTAAGTTTGACCGTGTTGTGGCACAAGGCAGATATTTTGCTAGAACTAGCGACACCAGCTTCACAATGTACACAACCTGGGTCATCATCCCAACTGAGTGGCGATCCGGGTGATGATGACGATGACAATGGCGATGCCAACAGCGGCAACGGGAATGCTGGTGGCGAAGGCAGCACTCCTCGGGATAGTCAACCTCTCGACGACGACTGTCAACACGGAGGCACAGGGGTAGCTACTGGCAATGTGACACCACCGTTTGGAAGTGGTTCAAACACGCCCAACATGTCCTCCCGCGCCGAGGAAGCCTGAAGATGCAGAGGAATGTCATCCTCCCACACCGAAGAAGACTGTGGAAGAACCGGCAGGGGAGGACATACCTTCAAACCACACCAAGTCTAGTTGGGCGGCCTATCAAAAGGCCAACAAGTACCCGTACTCAATTACGTTTGAAAGGTTTGCATAGTTCATCTATAATTCAATTAGAGTACATGCATAGTTCATCTAACATCTAAAGCTTTGAGTACATGTCACAGGCCGAAAACACAGATACAGATCTGGGATCGGTCAGATGACTGCCCTAAAAACTATACCCATGGCAAGTTCATGTTGACCTTGGGCGAGCTCGTTGCAGAGCAGTGGGAGGTCAGGAGGTTCCACCTGTGGTACATGGAAGCGGCGAAAGTTGGCTTGCGTGATTTTCTAATCAAGATTCCGGTAGACCTATTCCACTTGATGGAAGATTATCACGTCGTCGTAGATTTCCATGACATGCATAGATTAATGAGGAGAAAGGACCTCGACATACAACAAGTCACCTTGTTTGCCATGTAAGTTAGTTATGACTTTTATATACACCGCTGCATGTTTGGGAGTACTTTAGGGAATATATATGAATACTAATAATGCCATGGGGGACTTCTCCTTGCAGGATGCAAGCCTATGTATGCAAACAAAGGGGCATAAATATCGTCTATCTCAATCCGATGTTAATTCCTGAGAGATCCCTCGTGGGTTATGATATACGTGACGAACCTAGCGAAGTTGTCCGAAGAGGAGAGAAAGCAATACAAGAAAGATGAGGTGGAAGTTGTCCGAAGAGGAGAGAAAGCAATACAAGAAAGATGAGGTGAACGAGTATAAGTACCGGGGGACATTGTACATACTACACGCCATGAAGAAGCTCAAGGGACGTGGGTGTATCTTGGCCGCCCACCAATTTGGGTAAGTCAAATTGGACATTCTTAATGCAATGGGATCAAGACTAGTCATATATATATATATATATATATATATATATATATATATATATATATATATTTAATCATGTCAATTTTAATTCGTGTGAATGGTGTAGCCGTGGTATCATGAGCCACTGGATTGCTTTCATAATCTATCCTCAGGACAGTGGTGGAGCCATAGGGTATGCAGGGTATGCCCCGGCATACCCTGTTTGATCGGCTAGTTGCTAGTATAATACATGTATTATACATATGTATTTACATAAAAAAATAAAAAATCGCCTGAATCACGCCATTACGGAAATAGGAAGCCCAGGCCGTGGCCCACGAGGCAAGTATCCACTACGTACATATACCCATGCTCACTATTTGGCTTTTCGTATTCTATCTAATCTCAATCTCGATAGCAGATCAGAGATTTGGAGGCAGCCGCCGCCGGCCGCCCGGACGCCGCGGTGCCTGCGAAGCGTGACGCTGTCACCGTGACTGGTGCCCTCTACCTGTTGTCAACCCTCCTCTTTCGATCACTTGTCTTCATCTACGGTTTGACAGTTCGCACGACCAGAAAATCATGGAAGAGGATTTGCTATTTCTCTAGGTAAATTTAATTAATATTTTGCTCTTCATCTTCTTTTAGAAATTATCTGTATTTATTTAGCATTGTGTTTCATAATATTTGTGCAGTTATGATGAGAAACTCATATATGGCATCTTCTTCGGATGATTGTCTAGTTCTTTTCATTGGACGGGACATTTTCTTTGAAGTTGATAAAGATGATATACTCAAGAGATTCATATTCCTTGAGAAAAATAGCATTGTAACTATGTAAGTCTCTGGTACTTTTTTATGTCTATATTTGGATTATTGGTGTAGCTTTTGAAATATTTATTTTATATTTAGTGGATGGTTTCAATTTAATTCATAGATTTAAGTCTCATCGTGTTACTGTAGATTTTATCAATTTTGCAATTATTACTGAATTGCATATGGAATTTTTTTAATGGCATAACCTTAGGTAAAATCCTAGATTTGCCACTGCCTCAGGATGGAACAGCCTGTATATTTGACTCTCTATGGAATACAAACAAAGAAGGCTACAAACATTTTGAATCTTGTTTGAGATAGTAAGTGATGATACCTACCCATTTACAGTTAACATATATGTTCAAATTAATTGTTGCTGACACTACGATTTCATACAACGCTTACAAGAAGTACTAGGACGATCCCTAGTCCATTGATCGGAGATCTAAGAAGAAAAAGCAGAAGTATGGCACAAAATTGCAACTTAGCCGTGAGTTTCCAGTATATTGTACTTCGTCCTCATAACTACTACTACTCTCCTCCTACTATTATCCTACTACTACTCTTCTCCTACTACTACTACTACTACTCGCCTTACTTATACTACAACTCTCATAATACTACTCTCTTTACTACTACTCTCTTTACAACTATACTACTTACTACTCACTACTTAACATACACTACTAACTAATATATATCTTGCAGTGCGCCAAACAACCTGAGAACTCAGTTATGTGTGGCTTCTATGTCTATGAGTATCTGAGGAGGTGCGTCAAATTTAACATGAGCTGGCGGCAACTCAAGACCGGAAAAATTTTTTGGGGGAGGGAAGGGGTTGACCAAACATTTAATCAAATGGTCGCCGATATTTGCAAGTTTGTTACAGAGGCCGCGCACGAAGGGCGAGATCCATTCTTTCACACCGAAAGCGACCTAGCTACCCATCCAAAATACAGGAATATAATAAATTGGAGCAAGGGGGGATAAATCTCACTGATTACGTGTTGGCAGATATAGTGTAAGAGTTAAGTGGCCGAAAAAACAGTTTACATGGTTGTAATATTGCTAACTTCAAATTCGAACTTGTGTATGTGTGTTGGACAACATCTATTAACGTGTTATCGGTTTATTTTCGTGTTTCTATATGTACTTCTGCTTGCATTCTTATTCATATATATATATATATATATATATATATATGTTTGATTTGCAAAAATATAATTCAAATTCAAATGAAATATGACGTCAAATTTATTTTTTTAAATAGTACAAACATAACAGAGGCAGGTAAATAAAAACAGCTCGCCTCCGTTAATAGATTAATGGAGGCGGGCATGTAACGGTGGCCGCCTCCGTTAATCGTATTAATGGAGGCGGTCGGGTTATGGCGTCTGCCTCCATTAATAACAGTAATGGAGGTGGGCAGGGTGACCGTCTTGGTTAATCAATGGCCTTCCATTGGAGACGGTCGTGTTTGCCCGCCTCCATTAAGCAAAAACGACTGTCTCCATTAAACGTTGTGTACTAGTGGTAGATGAGCAACCAACACCATTTGCCTCATGTTTTTATATAGTGCTAGTGAGTTGGTGCACGAGAAGACCACACACTCTAGGTTATATGATGTTGCTCGCTTTCTTGTCATAAAGTCACGACATAAGATGTCAATTGCAGAATATGATGATATCGTAGGCATAATACATGAACTTCTTCCTCCGTATTCTAATGTTCCTAATGACTTCTACCAATCAAGGAAACTACTAGAGGGTGTTGGTATGCCATATGTGAAAATTGATGTTTGTTATAACAATGGCATGCTCTTCTACAAAGATAATGCAAGTAAGGAGATATGTGATGTTTATGGTGAAAACCGGTATGAAAAAGGTCACCGAACAAAGGTTCCACACAAAGTTCTGCGGTACCTACCCATTACAGATAGGTTGTAAAGGTTGTATGCACATGTGGATACAACCAGGTTAATGCAATCACCTAGTCCATCAACATCTGGTAAGATGGTGCACCCTTGTGATGGAGAAGCTTGGCAGCAATTTGATCGAGCCTTTCCAGAGTTTTTAAGGGATAGAAGAAATGTGCGGCTTGCTGTAGCAACCGATAGTTTCACTCCATTTAATATAAATGCTGCCCCATACTCATGCTGGCCAGTCTTAGTGACACCATTAAATCTACCTCCTGGCACACTCTTAAGGACGGAGTATATATTTCTTGCCCTTGTTGTTCCTGAACCTAAGCATCCTGGTAAAAAGTTGAACATTCTAATGCAACCCTTAGTTGATGAAAAAAACACTATGGGAAGGAGATGAAACAATTGATGCTTCGATTAAATTAGCTTTAAAATGAGGGCAGCATACCCTATGGTCTGTACATGCAATATTTCTCTAGTTTAGCTAGATGGCTGATCAGCTTCCCTCATTTTCCTTATAGTTGGTCAACTATATGACTAAAATTTTGATGTGGTATTCAGAATGACAACATGCAGTCCACCAGTGATGAAGTGGCCTCATCTTGATTTTTGCATAGCTACTGGGCTTAAATTGAATTAATTGAGTACTAATGGTAAGGTAGATATTTGCATTGGTTCAGTTCCCACGGACTGGGACTCAGTTGACATCTCTCCAGATTTCTCCTCTCAACTAATTTTTGAACCAATGTTGTTATCATGCACTTATAATTACTACCTAATTTTGATAGATATTATTCCATTCTGTTCTCACATGACTTGATATTAGGACATATTTTTCTAATATTGTTGAGTGCTATTGATGACAATTGGGAATTGTGCATGTACTACTCTCATGAATATTGTATAAAATTATAAATGAGGTTCCTCGTGACAGCGATGGCAGGAAACACAATTTACTTTTTCTGTCGGTATGTCCTATTTTTTCTGTCGGAGGGAGTCAACATGAAAAAATATTATTTTTTTTGTCGGGCCGTAATTGACGGGAAAAAAATTCCTGTCGGTAAATTTTGTTTTTTATGGTAGTAAACCAACAGGAAATATTATTCCCCGTCAGTATACCATTTTTTCCTGTCGTAATCTACCGACATAGATAGAACTCTAGACCTGGCGACTAATGATTTTCATGTTGAATTTATACCGACAAGAAATATGTAATCCCTACAGTAATTTAGTCACACTGACAGAAAAATGACATTTTGTGTCTCTTTTGCCCTGTCAGAATTATCGATTGATTTTCTATTTACCTTGTCGGTTTTTTGCTTTTTTCTATCGGTTCCGTACCGATAGGATATTTTCTGTTTCCAGTAGTGTCTCCTTAGCTTGCCATACAAATGTACACTTTCCATGAAAATGTAGAACATAAAAAGGCAGTCCGTATGCGATCTGGATGACGATTTAATGTGGATTACTCTTGGAGTCTAAGGTAGACTAGAAATTTATATGGTTTGGGCCTCTAACTTGTCTTGGACACCCATTCTAATATTCTCCACCTCCATGTATCTCTCTAAGTACCTCCTTTACATCTCCATAGTTCCTAAGAATAAAATATCATTAGCTAGAAAACTATCTTGCTCAAACTCTTGTAATTCACCCTTCTTGAGGAGGGATATTTGTATCCAGAGGGCTAATGTTATATCATTCTCCTCTTCTTGATAAAAACTATCACATGGAGAATTTTCTATAGTTAATGACAATAACAAACATTGTCCCCCTTCTTCCAACTTATCTTTCTTCTTTGAAACAATATTGTAGAAACATGACATGATAATATTAGTGCTAGTAATGCCCTTATTGGTGGGTCTTATCACTAAATTTTTAATACCAACATAACAAGAAAATGACATATTCCATGGTCACCTCCATTGTTATAGTGTTTATTTGAATCGATTCACAAGTTTTAGTGTATATTTGACCATAGGTAACAAATGGAACAAAAATGAGCAAGATGGGTCCATTTGGGGATTGACCGATGTTGACATTTCTTAGCATCACTACTAGATATAGAGTTAGAACCATCCCCAAGAATGATGCTATAAATGCTTGTTGGTATAAATAAGTCTTAGAAATAATATATATGATTGCATAATTTTATACCATTGCAACACTTCACTAGGAGTGTTCTAGGTATTGTTATTTATAATTTTACCATAGGGAAGGACTGAAAAGATATATTGATAGCTTATACTTATGATGGATGAATAAATTCAAACACTTACTCTAGTAGGGGTAAATCTAGAGATAGTGTATATATATGATAACTATAAAACTTAATTAGAGCACTGCTTATGTTGGCAGTATCATGTCTAAGTAGATTCAAGAGAAATTAATTCCTAAGTTATTCTAGTCACAAGTCAAAGCATACATTTATGTAGATAGTTAGTAGTGGTTTAAGGATCTTTATATCTAAGCATAAGGGACATTACATAAGAAGATCAAGAACAGAGCTTGATATTCATAGCAACCGGGTCCTACTTGACCTATAAACGGGAGGTGTAGTATAAAAGACCCAACGAGGCTGTCACCCTTGTGATCTACCACACAATCTAGAATGTAGGGTGCATCCATAGGTAAACAACATATAAGAACCACACTTACACAATGTCCATCACTCATCCCATTCATCAACATGAATGAGCACTTTTGCATTCTTAAGCATAAATATATTATCAATTCTACTAAGCATATAATTGTTGATGGTAGATAACTACCTAATTCAACCATAAACTAATGGAAAAGGGTATAAATGCAATCACTAATATAGACTTAGGGGTTAAACTGATAGAATTCCATAAGTTTTAGTGAATTTACGTTTCTACATGACTTTATTAGAAAAGACGCAAAATAGGTTCCACACGTTAGGATTAAACACAGATTAGATACTAACTCTAACTCTAGAATATTCTAGAGGACACCAGAGGGTGACCCACCAAAGCGGGGGTGAACCGCGTCAAGGTGGGTCTAGCTAGGCCGATTGTCCTCCCCTGGTCCTACCTGGTTGCCGTTTTCTACTCCCACCGCCTTAGAGATTAGATCTAATTCATTGATTAAAGTCGGTTCGATTCGAGGGTTGCGATTCATCTCAAGGGGCTATAAAACCATGCCTAGACCTCCCCCTAGGGCATAACCTAATTTATTTAGAAGGATAAGTCAGAGCATTAGCCAGAAACCTTTATTGCCAAAGGTCCTTCTAGGTCATAGCTAGCTAGTTAGAAATAGAGAGAGGCAAGCTTCGTTGGGATTCTAGATCTTATCAGGAGTGTGGATCGATATAGTTTCTGTACCTCCTCTCCTCTTTGTATCTTACATTATATGCTTTCTACAATACATATAACATTGTTCTTCATCTTTTTATTCATAGTCTACTTTGATTATATGCTTAGGCCTTGTTTGGATGCGCATGCATTTACCTCAAACCACATGGATTGGAGTGAAAATTGTTAAACTACACTCCAACACATGTGATTTGAGGGAGATACATGTGCATCCAAATAATACCTTAGTATAGTTAGATTATCATTATATTTATTCATGGGTCATATATCGCTCACTCTAAGGATCCTTGGGTGAGTGGTTAACATTTTGTAAGCATGTTGCTTATACGTTGTTTACTTGTGGATGCACCCTATATTCCGGGCCATGTGGTAGATCTTGGGTGTGACACTCCTGTTGAGTCCAATTTTGTCCACTCATCGAATATAGGTCAAGTAGGACATGGTTGCGATGGAAGACAGACTCTATTCTTAGTCTTCCTTAGTAACATCCCTCATGAGTAGATATGAAATAGAATCTCGCTATGGATACTAGGTGTAATTGCACTAATCAATGTATACCTGACTGGTAATTAGAAATAACATAGAATAATCTCTTGATGTTCTACTAGTAATGCTAATGCTATAGAAAGGAATGTTATGAATACTTATTGCTGATGATCAATACTTATACTATATTATTTATCCTATGACTTACCCTTGTTATGAGTAGATTAGTGGGAACATGGTTTGACTCATCCATCATAAGTAGAGTTCTTATGATATTCCTAGTGTCTGTCTTTCCCTGAGGTAAAAATATAAATTCGACATTGGGCTTACTCTCGGTAAAATGCTACAATGGTATTTTATCTATGTGTGTGCGCATATTTTCATTCTTATTCTAAAGTTTAGTGAATACTCATAAATACTAGGAAACATTTCTAGCATCAATGCTAGGGATGACAACTTAGTGTTCAAGTAACACTAAGAAATGCCAAACTATTGTGTCATTGCTAGGGGTGGATTTAAAACTAAGAAGTATTTTTGGTGCCATTGCTAGGGGTGGATTTAAAACTCCATTCCTTGTGTGTCATTAGGAGTGTTAACAAGCATTTTTTGTGCTGTTATTGGGAAAGGCATTAGACAATCAAAATGAATATTGATAAATCTTTTACTCACTATTGTGATCAAGGGAACCTTTGACCTCTACTCAAACAGGCTTACCCTTGTTTTGTCTACTCTTATATATTATGCAGGGTAATGAATGATCTTTTTGACCTTCTAGACAAATACATTAAAAATCTAGAGAATCTCTTCCAAAGAAAGAAGTTTCAGGAATCACAGGAAATATTCGAATCACCATCAAGAACACCCTCTGCTGAAAGAAGCCTCTTAGAAGTATTAGCTCCATTAATGGAAAGAGATCAACAAGAAGGCTGCTTAACATCAGTTTTTGAAGCCATGACTGACAAGTCACTTTGTGAATTCTCTGCTCCAACTACTGCCAATATCCATACTAGATCAAATTTCAACACTAGGAGAAAGGATTTGAGCTAAAGCCAACCCTCATCAACATGGTGCAAGCAAGACAATTCTTTAGGAAGGCACATGAAGATGCTAGTGCTCATCTCCAGCACTTCTTAGAAATTACAACACTTTCACCATCAATTGAGTCCCAAAGATGCCCTATTACTTTGCCTTTTCCCATTCTCACTCTTGGGATAGGCAAAACAATGGTTCTATGCTAACAAAGATAATCATACTTCATGGGATAAGTGCTCCACTACCTTTCTTGGAAAGTTTTTTCCCCATGGGCAAGACCAATGCCCATGGGGATAGGTGCTCCACTATGTGGAAATATCTTGAGTTTTTAGCAACAACATGATGAATCTATTCCCATGGCATGGGAACACTTTTAAGACTATATATTAGAATATCCTCATCATGGCATGGCAAATTGGCTCCTCATGTAGACCTCCTATCATAGGTTCACCAATAGCACCCGTGAGAACATGGATGCTACTGCTGGAGGTGCATTTCTCTTAGTCACAATCTCACAAGCCACAACTCTTGTGGAGAAGATGGCCTCCAACTAAGATTGGAATGAAGAATGTCTTCAACCCCACAAGAGGGGTGGAGGAATGTACCAGCTCAAGGAGGTAGACATGTTGTTTGCCAAGATGGACCTACTCACGAAGAATCTTGTAGATTGAGCCAATGAAAACCGAGAAGTCATGCACATTAATGATTCTCGCATAACATGTGAAGAGTGTGGAAACACTAGACACTCATGAAACAACTTCCTAGAAATCCACAAGGATGTACACTTCATCATCAACAACAACACTATCTCCCTCAATAGAATCAAGGATGGAACCAACAAAGGCCAAATTATCAAGGTAATAATTTTAATAATTATAGTCAATTATCCTTGAGAGAAGTTCTTTCTGGCTAATCTAAAATCATGGAAACCTTATCTAGGAGGATGGATTCTAATGATAAAATACTAGAAAATATAAATACTATAATGGATAGCTTTTCGAGTGCCATGAAGAATCAGTTTAGCTTTAATAAAATGGTAGAATCACAAATAGCTTAGCTGGCGGTTGTTGTTCCACCCATCGACCAAGGTAAGATTATGGGGCAACCGAAAGAGCTTGAAACCGCAAATCTTGTCTATGTTCACAATGCATGTTACTACATAGAGCCGTCAATAGGAGGATGGAAGGATGATGAATCAAGAAAGGTGATCTAGGAAGGCCTGTCATCCCCATCCCCATCAAACAACATAACTTTCTAGAAGTCATATGCGATCTAGGCACAAGTGTCAACATTATGCCAAAGGTGATATTCCAGTGTATCTTTCCATATTCATCTTTGCTATACACGAATATGTCTTTGTAGCTTGCAGACCAGACACTCAAGTACCCTGAAGGAATCATAGATGATATATGCATCCGAGTTGGACACTCGTACATGCCTATAGACTTTGTGGTCTTGGAAACATGAGGAGATCCTAAGTGTCCTATCATTTTGGGCTGACATTTTCTAAGCACCACAAAAGCCATTATCTACACGGATATTGTGAAGATCTATTTCACCATCAAGAATAACAAGGAGAAGTTCACTTTTAAGAATAAAAGATTAGAATCTCCAAGTCATCCACAAAAGCCATACCTGCCATATGTTAGTCGTGTATGAGAATCTCCAAGTCATCCCCAAAATCCATACCTGCCATATGAATGCCATCATGAAGAAGTTGATGCTATAAAAGATATCAAAGAATATTATTCGTGTATCACAAGTGAGGTGAGTCATTCCTTGCTCCATCTCTACTTCTTTGCGTGAAGTAATTGGGCACCTTTATCTAGGCGTTTCTCTCTATTACAGCTGGCACAAACTACGTCTACCCTCGCAATACTCCATTGACCACCGTTTCGTTGCCCATCATTTGACATCATCTATAGTCATGGGGAGTGTATGAGACATGGTTGGATGAGAGGTATCTAATGGGGGTGTGCACCACTTTTATGTATCATATAACATCATTGAGTATTGATTGCATTTTTGTGTTGTTGTATGTGACACTCTTAGGAGGGGTTATAAACCATACACATCGGTTTTGTTGTAGTATTGGGGCGTCAACTAGACGTGATTTTTATCTAGTTTATCTCTTGGCAACAACAATATGCGTATGAGCGATATCATAAGAATGATGATGACCCCCTTTTGTTGGTAGCAGATGGTGTTTGGCTAAATGCCATATATATTGGTGGTATAAAATAGATCAAAGACTATAAATAGTGTGTCACAAGAGAGGTGAGCACTACTTGCTCAATCTTGGATTATTTGCGTGAAGTAAATGGGCACCTTTCATTTAGGTGTTTCTCTATCTGGCACATCTATATCTATTATCATCAACACTTCACCGAGTACCGTTTCATCGTCCAACGGTCCATATCATCTCCAATCACATGGAGCCCATGCAAGATGGTTAGATGAGTCGTGTCTAATGTTGGTCCGCGTAGTTTTACTTGTCTTGGTATCAAGAGAGTGTTAATTTCTTTTTTCTTGTTGTAAAATCAGTCCTCGTGAGATAGCTGTGCGGCATTTGTGTATGTGTAACGCATGAGAAATTATAGTTTTTTTATATATGTTATTACTCTCTCTAGTTTAAATTGTAAGTTGTTTTAGATTTATTTTAGTGCAAAACTTTTACTATGTATTTAGATATATAATTATATACATATAAATAAAAAATTATGATTTTAGAAAATAAATATAATTTACAATTTGAAATGGAGAAAATACAGTAGTCTAATACGCGTGTTGTGAATCCACGACAATTGCATGGCTAAATGGGACCGGCCCGTAAAATTATTTTGCCAACGGGTTTGTGGGGTCCACCGGGGCGTTCCACAGATTTTCCGGCCCCATCTGGCACGCGCTTGTAATCTCGAGTCGGCCCCATCTCTTTGAGGGGGGAAAAAAAAAACTCCGCGTCGTCCCATTCGAGTCCTTCATGCCGAACTGAGAAGCAGTGAGATGGCGCCGCCAAGCCCACTGCCGGCGTTGACGGACGACCTCATCGGCGAGATCCTCCTCCGCATTTCGCCGGATGAGCCTGCGCACCTCTTCCGCACCTCCCTCGTCTGCAAGTCCTGGCGCCACCTCCTCTCGGACCTCGGCTTCCTCCGCCGCTACCGCGAGTTCCACGGAACACCCCCCGTGCTCGCCTTCCTCAACTACAACAGCTTGGTGTCGGCCACGAGCGCCGCCTGCCCGCTCATCCCTCCGGCGTTAGACTGCTACGGCTGTGTCGCCCTCGACTGCCGCCACGGCCGCGTGCTCCTCCACACCATCAACCCGGAAGGCCTCATCGTGTGGGACCCCATCACCGGCAACCAGCAGCACCTGCCTGACGCGCCGGAGGACCCGTACAACCACCTCACCGGAGCCGTCCTCTGCGCGACGGACGGCTGCGACCACATCGACTGCTGCCGCGGGGGCCCCTTCCTCGTGATCTTCGGGGGCACCGCCGTCGCCGACGACGAGAACCTCGTGGAGCTGGAGGACGACGTCAGTTTCACGTGGCTGAGCGTTTACTCGTCGGAGACCGGAACGTGGAGCGCGCTGGCCTCGACTCACCTCGGGCCCATCTCGAGGTCCTGCGACGTGATGGGGCCCAGCCTGCTCGCTGGAGGCGCGCTCTACTTCCTCCTAGAGGACGGTCGCAGAGTCCTCAGGTACGACTTAGGCAGGCATGAGCTGTCAGCGATGACGAACCTGCCACCCTTGCGCGTGGGAAACATGGCCCTCGTGAAGGCGGAAGACGGCGGGCTGGGAGTCGCCGGCGTGGAGGGCTACAGCCTCCACCTGTGGTCCTGGAAGGGCGCTGCCGCCGGATGGGTGCAGGGCAGGGTGATCGAGCTGGATATGATGCTCCCCATGACCATTGGTGACCCCTCCACCAGACTCCTTGTGGTCGGCTTCTCAGAGTGTGCTAATACCATTTTCATACACTCAAATGACGGGATCTTCGCCATTGACTTCAAATCTGACCGGATCAAGAAGATATGCGAGAGCCGGGACTTCCAGGCAATCACTCCCTACGCAAGCTACTACACTCCTGGTACTAGCCTCGCTCATACACACTCTCATCGATCTATAAGTTTATGCACCTGTGATTTTTGAATAGTTAACGTATCTTGTTAGAATGTCCATAGTATTCCAGTCTTATTAGTGTTTATCTTAGTCTCAGTTTAGTGACACAAAAGTATGGTTGATAATATACCTGCCGGGATCGAGGAAAAAATGAATGTTTATATCTAAATGCCTGGAATTTCACATGTACTAGCCAGTTGCCCCAACTTTGTCTTTGGTTGGTTCAACTTGCTAAGGACTAGGGGTTGTTTGGATGAAGGCTTCAAATATTTGCCTGGACCTAGCAAACACTCCCAGCGTCTCAATTTGGAGAATGCATTTGCGTGGGAGGGCCTCTATTCAAACAGCCCCCCTATATATTTTTGAAACTGTCTATATGTTGAATATGCTCCAAATTCAGTTGCACATTATATTGGCTGACTTCTGACGGAGCGAAACAGAGACCCGGTAAAAGCCGGAGATAAGGTACGGTACATAAACCCTGATTAGGGTTTCACCTTTGACACGATCTTGTAAGTCGTCATATGACGTTGTAATCTGACTTTTGATAATAGTGACAGAGTGATTGCTGGCTTGCGCCTGTGGTTTTTCCCCTTCGCATTGGAGGGGTTTTCCACTTTAAATCTTGTGTCCCTGCTGTGATTGATCTTGTTCTTTGTTGTTTATCCGCCGTCATTCATAACACTATACACAAAAGCTTTTTATTATATTGTTTTGTTCTCCGCTTTGTAGCAAATCTGAACTCTGAAGCATACTCCCTCCGTCCCTTTATATGTGTCGTCCGGAAAACATGTCTGTGAGGGAAACACGGTTTTCTAGAGATAGACATTAAGAGACAGAGGGAGTATATCTCAGTCTCAGTCTTGTAATTATATACTCCTCACCTCAAGAGTTACTCCACAAATTGTCTATACACCTGGAGCCTATGTACAGTGTTAAAACTGCATGTGCCACATGCCCACATTTGTGGGATTTCTTAAGCTATATCATGCTTTTAAGTTTTCTATGCGCTGTATGTTTTCAGATTATGCTTGGAAAAGATTTGCAGCCATCGGTGAGGATGCAGTGATGTACAACTGACTTGTGAGCATGCTGATGTGGGTCGATTAAAGGGGAGGGACAGTATTCAATTCCCAAGCACTGAACGACTACTGATCACCTTTGCGCACTGCACTTAAAAGTCTTGATCACAGTGAGGGCTCCGACGAATTCCGGTCTAGGCACCCGAAGTTCCTCAAGGAAGAAATATGCCTCAGGAAACTTAACATATGACCTATGGTCAATATGTTTCTTAATGTAGCTTTGAGCTTATATGTTTCAAGACATCTGGATTGAGTTTTATCTCCTTTCTCCTTAAATGAACCAGCAGTGTTTAAGACATGTTTTTAAGCTAAGAGGTTGACTTAATTTGATTATTGTTTGAGACATGTTTATTGTTCCTGTCATGCTTGGGGCCATGGAGCCCACTTGGAACCTGCAATATTGTGATATATTTTTCTTTTTGTGAATTGTTGTCGGATACTTGGAAATAGGGTACCCTAAACAACGTACTTCGCAAAAACAAAATCACCCTCGGGGGCTCGCCGTCCTGTCCGAACCGGGATAACATCACTACCCTCGGGGGCTCCCCGCCCCCAACCAACCAAATCAACAGCGCTCCCTCGGAAGGACTTCCGACTCGTCCGAGCCAGGGTGACGTTAACCATGACGCCATCTACCCTCGGAGGCACTTCCGTCCCGTCCGAGCCGGGGGAATGTCGTCCGTAAAACGCTTCCACCCTCGTGGGCTCCTCCGCCTTGTCTGAGCTAGCGAGACGTCATCCGTGACGCCATCTGTCCTCGGAGGCGTCGCCGCCACAACCGGCCCGTGGCGCCCTGGCTTATAGTCAAAAGGTCCACAATACCCTTCGTCCTTAGGGATGGGGATTCGAGGCGTGAGCTGCCATGCTTGCCCCTGTGCACTCCCTACGGTACAGGTTCTTGTGCTGCCTAACCGCCGTTTGACACTCGCTATGCTCACGCCATGCCTCCGACGGACACTTGAACAGGGATTAGGGCGCTCTCAGCCCTGTACGACGGAACGCGGGGGTGCCTGGCCCTGTGCTGCCAACCCCCGCCCATGCCCAAATCAGGGAACAACGGTGTTCCCGGTCATGAGGCGCATGGCTACAGCTCCATCAAGGACAAACAGGACCTGGGCGGCGTGCCTACAGGCGCAATCTTCCCAGGCAAGGAAGGCGAACAGAAGCTAAAGCACTCCCGAGTCAGCAGCCTCAGCCGGCCCACGTTTTCTCTTTCTCTATAGTGTAATCCTCCATCTCTCCCTACGTATAAAGGGAGAGAATGAACCTCCAATCTCACTCTCTAAATTCTCGCGACTCATTCACACGCACACATACTCGCATTCGCGCGAGCTCCCATCAGAACCAAGAACCTATACGCACGAGACCTGGGAACCAACTTCCCTCTCTCACCATTGCTTGTAGCTCCCCTCTACGAGCTCTCCACGCTCGGTAACACGACTCCGCAACAAACTGGACGTAGGGCGTTCGTGCCTGAACCAGTATAAACCCTGTGTTCTCCGAGCGTAACCATCCGATCTCCGATACGCTTAGAAATTTACTCGTTGGTTGTCTAGACTCCGCCATTTTAGACACCGACAACTGTGCGCTGTCCGTCTTCAGAAGCTCCAGTAACATTTCACAGTTGCATTTGAGGGAACACGGTACTGCTTTTCGCTTTGCATTTGAGGGAACACGGTACTGCTTTTCGCTAGAGAGAGAGAGAGAACACGGTACTGCAACATGGAGCTTGTCTCGGCAAAACTAACAGGTGCAGCTGGCAATGTGAGACTTGATAGAGAAGCTAAGCATGTTTCTCTGTAGCCTCAATCTGGTGCCATTCGAAGCTTGAGGTTGTTGTGTTCAGCCGAGGTTTCGAGGTCCATAACTTTTTTATATGGTCAAAGAGTTCTCCACCGTACCCGTTTTTTCATTGATGGTGAGATGATATATATGGTGGATTTGTGTTCATATCAAGAATGACAGGTGATAATAATCGAGTTTTTTTTTGGTTGAGTTGGTTCTAGCGTGACTTGAGTTAACGAATGTGGAGTTGACGTGTGTAGGGTGCATCATGCATTGTCATTTGACTTATAACGTGTATGCATTGAGTGCGTCGTCAACGTACATGGCCATTGGCAATAGTTTTTTTTTTTTGCGACGCCATTGGCAATAGTTAAGAGCAGTGGTTAATAGTTAAGAGCAGTGGTTAAGATCAAGCGGGAGTATGTATTGACGAAATGAAACATCATAGACAAGTTTCATAGATGAGTGTTTTTTTATACACTCGACAAAGAGCTCTTTGCCGAATATTTTGTTTACACTCGACAAAGAAAATTTGAAATAAATTAATTAATTCAAATGAAAAAAATTCAACTAAAAAATAGTATAACTCATCATGATATATATACAATGTTTGTTTTAGTTATTTAATTTTTTCATATGACAAAGTGAAATTAAGTTTGTTCACAAATTTTATATATTTATGTTATAGTTTATAAAACTATAAGAGAGATATAAGATTTGTGAACAATGTTAGAATGACCATATTAGATGAACAGATGACCAGTCAACTAAAATAAATTATGTATATCTCAAAAAGTTATGAAACGTTATAGTTAATAATTTTTTTATTTGAAATCATCTTGCCATGCAAAACTGAGTTTTAATTCCAAATTTTAAAACTTGATTTCAAACGACCTCGGATAGAAAAAAAACCAAAATAAACTTTGTATATCTCAAAAAGTTATGAAGCATTGTAATTGACAACCTTTTAATTAGAAATCATCATGTCATGCAAAACTGTGTTTGAATTTCAAAAATTTTAAAATTCAAATTTTATAAATGACATGAGTTGGAAAAACTTCCTATAAGAAAAGTGTAGATTTCAAAAAGTTATGAAACTTTTTAGTTGGCAACGTTTTAATTTAAATTTGTTTAGGGCCTTAAATAAATAATTTACACTCAATTTAGTATAATACGTGAGAACCAAAACTATATCTATACACATGAAGTGTGTAGTACAGTGGTTAGTGGAGGTCCACGTGAGAGAGAGGTTGCAGCTTCGAATCCCGCAGGCCGCATAGTTGCGAAAAATACTATGACTTGCGATTAGTGGACGCTGGCCGGTGGGGCCCTCTCCAGATTAAAAAAATCTATTTTTTCTTATTTTGTTCAATTTAAACTTTACCGAGTGCTCAATAAAATGCACTCGGTAAAGACAACTTTGCCACCCACCTTTGCCGAGTGTAATGGGTCTTTACCGAGTGCGCGCCCAACTCCAGTAAGGTGGAATCTATCGTGGCTTACACCATGTCATTATCATTTGTTCATCTTATGACGTGGCTGACACCATGACATTTTGCTGAAACATTTCATTAGGGTCCATAATAATGTTTGTTATTCAAGAGGCAAAATTAAAGCTTTTTTTCAATGAATTCAGGAGGGGTTACCCCTACTGTTGATTATTATAAAACAAAGCAACAGAGGTTGGCAGACAGGCAAGCAAGGCATACAAACTTCAGATAATCGTAAAAAGCACAATAGATATATTCCTAACATTCAGCTTAAGTTTAACCAGTATAGACATAAACCATATCACTGTAGCGAGTCAAACAACAGAAGTGGGACTGGGAAATGGGCATAGCTCAACTAGAAAGCAAGAACACTAAACACTTAAGTACAAACAACTCCGCAAGAGCTCAGACACCCTAATTGCTTATGACTTCAGATTCATCATTCACATCCCTCGGTCTAATGGTACCATGGATCGGCATCATCAACGGCGGAGATCCTTCATGCGCTGCTGAGAGCCCCGGAACTCATTCATGAACTCCTTATGGAATTCCTTGAAACGTGGGATCATCGACGCGATTTTTCCTTCATCAGGAAGGATCGTGCAACGGATATGGGTCGCCCCAGAGGCCTTGTCATTGCATTGCACAAATAAGATTAGACAATAAGATAGCCAAAGAAATGCACTAGATCGGTACATAAATCATCCACCGCTATCTAAAAAATCTAAAAGAACTCTTTGATCTATATCTAAACTACCCATATGTATTCTAAAGTAAACCTCTAAGTTTCAGTATAAATTGACCACCTTCATTGTTATTAAAATAATAACCTATGGTAATACCTAAATCTACCTCAAAATTAAATACCCCTATAGTCATGAAAAAATCCTAGGGCTATTATATACATGGGTGAGCATAATTACATATAACTGAAGAAGCAAACTAACCAAGACCAAACCAGATACTTCGTTCATCAGTCCTATATATGGCCACAGTTAACTGGACTAACTGAAATAGTTGTTATTTGAATGATGAGTTGTTATTTGCAAGTTTGTAGGCTATAATAATGGTTGAACTTTCAACAATTGACCATTATGTTGAGTTGCAACAATTATATTGGTATTGGTGTTATATATTATTTCTGTTCATTTTTGTTCATCTTGTGACACTTTGCTATCAAAGTGGCTGCTCATCTGCTGTAATTGTAAACAACGACTGCAGCTCTCTGCTGCTGATTTTACAGTATTTTGTCAGCGGGCTGCACCAATAGCAACTGTAGAAGCTGTTTACAAAAGCCGAACAAGGCTCATGCTGCATACACAAAATTTAAAGGCGAGGAATCATCCAAGAGGAGCCCCTGACTCACCTGGTGGAACCCAGAGCCCGGCACAACGGCAATCCCGGTGGCGTCAAGCAAGCGGTGAGCGTAGAATGTGTCAGGTGAAACTCCCTCGGACTCGGCGGCCCTGACCGCAGCAGAGGGAAGGTGGAGCCGTGGGAACAAGTACAGTGCACCCTCTAACTGGTTGCAGCTCACGCCCTCCATGCTGCTGAAAGCTTCCTCTAGGATCTGCAGTTGCACGGAGAAGAGGGATCATACCATTGTCACCACAATATAATGCAAGGCATCTCGTACGCCGATCGATGTGCGTGAAGGATGATGCCTGCACACCTTGGCACGCTTGCAGAAAGATAAACGGATCTTTTCCTTCTCATCATCAAATGACTCGAAAGACTCATCTCCTAGCTGCATACATGTCACAAGGAAAGTTCAGTAAAACTACTAATTAATGAAGAGAATTTTGTGATGATTTAGTTTTAAAAACCTTTGGCGGATCCATTGCAAGGCTGATAAGAATTTGGCCAGTTATGTTGGGGCAAATTGTTAATGAAGCCACTTTGTAAATCTGATCCTTCACATCAGCTCCAAAACCAGTCACCTCCATGTAGCCTCCTCTTCTTCCACTTTCCCCATAGCCTGCCAAGTTCAGAAGACGGAGAACAGACAAACTTCAACGACCTGGACCTACCAAAGATTAAAGATCATATTTTTATATATATATATATAAAGGAAGACTCACTCATTGAAACGGAATAAAATGATACTATGGAGATGTCATTTTCTTCATAACCAAGTGATCTGGCCACTTTCTTGAATGAATGGAAATTTTTGTTCTCTGCATAGATATTTTCCTGGTATACCTGCAAATATATTTCGGTACTTGATTTGCAGGACAGAGTGTTCTTTTTTCTTCTTAACGTCGTTAATGTGATTTGACAATGCAAAAAGGGCTACATTTTGACTTAGTACAAACCTCATCAGCAAGTATAACCAGACCTTCCTTCCGGCAAAACTCCACTATCTCCTCCTGGTTGGTGATGGAGAGCACCTATAATAAGAAAGGAAGCAAAAAACTCTGGTAATTACCTTATCTTAGAATCTTACTACTACTAAATGGAGGTTGCAACAAAAGATTTCACATTAATTCTCACGAGGCGCGGCAGAATAAAAAAAAAAGATGAATCCTAGAAATTTTTGCAAAAAACAGAAAGATCTAGTCATCAATCCGGTGCTCTAATCACCATTGACATAATATAGTTATCACATCTTTAAAAAGTAGCATATATGCATACCTTCTAATGGCATATATGAAAATAAGTGGCATACCAGCAAAAGTTAACGGTGCAGTGCATCATTTAACTCTTTATTTTTGCTAAATTTGACCGACTAAGATGTGGGGTCTTGCTGCAGGTGAGGGCAACACATTTCCTCATCACTGCCTAGTCATTTATGTTTCAGCAAGGAAGCTTCATCACTTATTTATTCCTACTAAAAGCTGAACTGAAATAATGTGATTGAATATTTTTTTTCCGATAATCAGATCATCACTGGTAAGGACAACCCTTCAAAACATCATCTGGATGTTTGTTTTCTCTATTTAACATGTATGTAAAGGATTTAGGAAAATCATGTGCCATACCTGTCCAGTAGGATTGCCGGGATTTATTACCACCATAGCTCTAACAGTCAGGCCAGCTGAACGAGCCTCTTCCAAGCATCTCTTTACTTCAAAAATCTCAAGACCCCAACCGTTATCTTCAGTAAGATTGTACGGCACCTAGTTAAAGTTCAGTTTGTAGTTATTTCAAGCATAGAGTACACGTATTTTATCTTCTAATTTAAGAAACAAAAAAATTGATTAAAATTGAAAAAACAATGAATCTGATGAGAAGTTTGGGATTGAACATTTTAAACAGGCCACTTTTACTGCAATTTGCAAATGTTGCTTGACTATCTATTCAACTCTACTAGTACTGTACCATCGTTCCACCATGAAGTATGATAGAAGCCGAGTATAATGGGTATTCTGGTAGAGGGCTCAAAATGGCATCTTCATGAGACCTGATGAGTATTTGCATCAACAAATTGATCTGAAATAGGCAGAAAGGATCGTGGTCAAATTGAAGATATTCACACTGATTTTTGTATTTGTGAAGGACCCAGTTTCATGTACATCTGTGCATGTATGTTCTGAAATGCAGAGTACTACCGCTGAGCTGGCCCCATCTGTCAGGAATATATCATCTGCTTTTGATGGAAAACCATCTCTCGCTGTAATCCCTTCCGCAACTACTTGACGTAGACATTTTATTCCCTGATCATATTAAGCAAGTGTCAACAAAGTAACCAATAATTGTGGAAGGAAGATATATATACCATCCGGCAAACATCATAACAGCACCAAGTAAAGAAAGAACACGTTTTGAGTTGCATACTGATCCTCAATAGTTCTGACTTGAGAACTCTGCTGCTGCATACATGACTCAAAGTCCAAATATTTTCAATAATTAAAAATCTAATTTCCGTTGGGTACCTGACTATCAGTATATCCACCAGTGTCGTTGCCCGGAACCGAATTTATGATCCTCCTTGCTCTTCTTATGCTACAAGGACTGTGGCAGTAGATTGAAACGTTATCAGTCAAGTTTCTGCTAAATTATCTATCATTAAAAGTAGTTCTCACCCGACCAGCTTTGGTGCTACAAGTGAAAAAACAAATCCATACCCAGTTTATGAAGCTCCACGTTAATACTACAGTAAACAGAGTTCAACTATATAGTCCAACCTGAATAAGGCACAAGCTTCATCTTTGTTCAGGAGGGTTGGATTGTCACACAGGCAAAGAACCTAAAACCAACAATTTGGAGCATGAAACAGCAGCATCTTTGCATCATCTTAGAATTTTCTTTATGGAGAGTAAGGATGTTAACCTCACGAAAGAAAGTTAATGGTGGCTGACCAAGAACCTGGGGGTTCCCAAGATTGCAGTATATTATCTGTTGGACAACATCAAAGACTGGTCAATGGATATAAATTGTGACATACGCACTTGCAGAGAAAGAGTTTCACCTCTTGGAAAGGGAAAGAACCAGGGTTTTCCTCCATCTCCTGCTCCAGCCGCTGAATGTAACATATGGAAGACAATATTTTGTCCTTTTAATTTATCATTCGGTAATTTTGTATTTTTTTTAAAAAAAAGAAAAACTCGACCCCTAAGAATAAGATCTTTCCTAAGGTAGAAGATTCTCTTCCGCGGGGTTGAGAAAAGGCCACGAACCCTGGCTACTCAGGACGTGCCACTAATGGCTCCGATGTGGCTGCGGCCATGTATTATGCTGCAGCTGCTATTGAACCACATATTTTACCAAAACTAGCACAAGGAGTGGCCTTTTTTTTTTTTAGAACGGGGATTTAAACTCCCGACCGGTAGGTTGCGCTTTCCCTGCCACTGCACTAACTTGCACGTTCTCAGGTGATGTTATTGATTGAGATCTAAATATCTGTAACGAAAGATCTGAAACGTTGAGGCACCATTTGTTACTAGAAATAACAATAATGGTACAATTTAAACTAGACCAACAACAGTTAGATCTCATTTTTCTTTCTTTTTTTTAAACAAAAAATCGGTACATTTTAAATAAAGAAGTTTATCTTTGCAACTAATCTAGCCAAATAAGTACGTGAATTGGTAAGCTTGTAAGTTGTCCCCCTCTTTTATTTTTAATATAAAATTCCTTACTGTGGGGATCTCCCCCACATTCTTTTGCGGTAAATAAAAAACTAATCTAGCCAAAGAGAAATAATCAGAAACGTAGCATACAAATGCTGAATCTACTAGTTTCTTGGCTCTTGAGCTTCAGCTGAGAAGGCGTAGAGCCGGTCGGTGGGAACGTTACCTCTGCGTGCTTAAGGATCTCCCCGCAAGGTGCGTAGTTGCAGATCTTCACCTTCAAACGAACGGGACACGTACGTCAGTCACCTCAGCTTTTCAG
Organism: Microstegium vimineum; assembly: GCA_022036555.1. Classification (NCBI taxonomy): domain Eukaryota; kingdom Viridiplantae; phylum Streptophyta; class Magnoliopsida; order Poales; family Poaceae; genus Microstegium; species Microstegium vimineum. Next base: position 48,515,609 of record CM039119.1, on the reverse strand, counting down.
TTAATAAATCGGAAGAATATATATGCACGATTGTATATATATAAACATATAATTTCTGAAGAAGAAATGACGACGATGTTGTGCAAAAGGCGGAGGGACGGGGAGCCTCGTCACCCTCACCCTAGGATTTATGGTCTCGGCGGTGATGGACGGGGTCTTGTTGTACGACATGGCGCGTCTGGGCACCGGGGCGACAGGGAGAGGCAGGCAGTGGGAGACGAGGAGGGAGCGAGAGCGAGAGGACTGAATAGTGAGGAGCAAGGACGACGGAATTAGGAGGTGCTCTCTGGTAGCTCGGTACTTGGCGTCCGCTTGAGCGGTGCTCTGCCACGTGCTGCCCTCACCGTCGGGACCATCCAGCCTCATGTAATCCCCTCACGCTTTGATCCGTGAGGGAACACGACGCGTGCTTCCTCAAGGACGACGGAATTAGGAGGTGCTCTTTGGTAGCTCGGCACTTGGCTACCCTCACCGTCGGGACCATCCAGCCTCATGTAATCCCCTCACGCTTTGATCCGTGAGGGAACACGACGCGTGCTTCCTCAAGGACGACGGAATTAGGAGGTGCTCTCTGGTAGCTCGGCACTTGGCGTCCGCTTGGGCGGTGCTCTGCCACGTGCTGCCCTCATCGTTGGGACCATCCAGCCTCATGTAATCCCCTCACGCTTTGATCCGTGAGGGAACACGACGCGTGCTTCCTCAAGGACGACGGAATTAGGAGGTGCTCTGTGGTAGCTCGGCACTTGGCGTCCGCTTGGGCGGTGCTCTGCCACGTGCTGCCCTCACCGTCGGGACCATCCAGCCTCATGTAATCCCCTCACGCTTTGATCCGTGAGGGAACACGACGCGTGCTTCCTCACGTACGAGTACGTACGACCCAACAGCGTCTTGGAGAGGTCCTGAGTCTTGCTTGACGCACGGCACGGTGCGCTCGCGGTCGCGGCCGGCGAGGCGACGCCCACCCACGCTTCGGTGCCGTCCGATTCCGAGGAAGGGAGAAGCGTGAGGGGATTACATGAGGCCGGACCACCTCCGTCACACCACACGGCTCCCGCGCCTCCCGGCTGTGCTCACTGCTCAGACGATCGACTTGCAGCATCGCAGGCCAGACAGCCGCCAGCCTGGATCACACACCGAACAGCTGTCTTCGACCATCAACTTAACAGCCCTAGCAGCCGGCATGGAGGCTGACGCTGCTTCTAGCGGTGAGCGGCTGTCGTTTATGCGTGAATTGTGCGTATGTCCAAAGAGAAGCAGACGCATCAGGTGCCAGAGCTCAATAATGCAAGGGGCGCACACGCAGACAGACACTGAAAGCAGAAGCCATGCATGTCTAGACCTTGCCACGCCTACGAAGCACCGATCGTGGCGAATTGGAGCTAGTCGCAGGGAGCCGGAGGATTTGAATCTCTAAATCTACGTTCATCTCAGGTCGCGCACATGTTATTGTCACGCACCTCACAGCGTTTGCTTCATTATATTAATCACGTTGATGGCGATTTGTCATATATGAAAGTTAGATTTAGATATTTATTTATTTTCCAAAAATATATATCTCACCTATTACACATCTTACAGGGAGTAGTACTAATACATGATAAATGAATTCTAGATTAACGACCCATAGTTATTTTAGAGTATTTGATTTGTTCAGTTCGTTGAAATTTGGTGCCTCTCAGTCTTACTGCGTTCTGTTATTGATTTCAGCAGATGGTAGGCTGCTGGTCCATGTTAGCCACCGCTTCCTCCGGTTTTCGTGTCGTCTTGTCTGTTTGCGTTCTTCAGTTCTTGTCTGGATTTCAGCGATGCGAGGAGCCCTTCCTCTAGCGCTGGATCAGCGCAGTGTAGCTTCCGGTGGTGGTGTTTCCTTCTTAATCAGTCCAACAATATTTTCCTTTTTTTTTCCATGAACACGAACAAAATCGAAGAAGGGACTGATCTCTTATTCTTCCTCTAATCTCTCTATTTTTTTCTCCATTTTTGTTCTCCCTCAACCTTTCACAACAAGATTGAATGGGGGCTGACATCTTCTTCTTCACCTAATCTCTCTATTTTTCTTTTTTTTTCTCTCTTTTGTCTCCTTAATTTCTCTATATTTCTATAGATACAATGGGAGTAGGGGGGCTGGAGCTCCACCAACCCCCTTAGATCCGCCCCTGAACACACCATCATGTATATATCTCATGAAAAAGAAAAGAGTGTTACTAACTAGTACAAACCAAGCGACACACAGGCACCGGCATGAACAGCATGCGAAGACAACGCAAGCAGGAAATTGAAGCTTGCAAGTTCTGAGGTAACTATAGAGATATAGGGATGCTGCCCTATCCAGAAAACAAAACTTTTGATCCTATAAACCAGAAACTACTACTAGTTATGAATCACAGAATTACTACTAGACATGTAGGTGCAGCGGAAGCGTCTCAATGTAGATGTGCGTGTCACAACAGTGCCAGGTAGTTGCTCACGTCCGTCCTTCACGTGCGGTTCGTCCGTACATGATTTGTATACAGACTATAACAACATCTCAGGTTGGGTCAGTCCAGCCCCATATCATACATGTGTCCATATTTTTTAGTTTGACATTTCTATGTCTATGACTTATGAAACATAGTCATTAACTAATAATGCATTAATCTAATATATTTATGTACGTCCTCACACGAACTCTGATCAGGGACAACTTTAGAATAACCATACAAGTAAAAGAGTTTCACAATCAATTCATATAATTACTAATTGATACATGTTGCCTTTAATGGATATTCAATAAACTTATAATATGTCATGGATACAAGACAACACAATCATCTCTATAATTACCTCTAGGGCATACTCTAAATAGTAACTAGATCATCTATTGTTGATTGTTTGTATCAGAGTTTCACGACGTCCTTCCCTAGCAAACATAGCCATCAATTTTGCCAGTTCCGAATTCTCAGCTCCGCTCTATGCATTGTCTTACTCAATGATGACGCTGGCAAGCTCTAATGGGCACCGTGACAGGCCCCAAATACTAGAATTCTGCTCCTTCCAAAGAATCCAAACGACTAGCACTCCAATCCAGTTGTGTTTCTATTTTCTATTCCTGCACCCGCTACAATGGTTAAGAAAAGCTTAAGTTTTCAGCAGCGTGTCATTCTTTGGATTGTGTATTTGTGCCATTAGGTAATCATTCATTTCTTGAATGAATTAGAAGAGGCAAGAAGCCCCTCTGGTTGATTCTTGAGATATCTTATAACTTGAGATGGAAGGAGCACTATATTAAAGACAATGCTTGAGCTAGTGCTCACATCAACTTCATTTAACACTGGTTTTTAGGTTGTAGTTAGTGACATGTACAACAACTTAACATGTAGTGACTAAATGAAACATCATGGACATGTAAATCTCTTTTATAATACTTAAAGCCAAAATAAATCATCACAATATTGATAAAATGGTGATGTTTATAATCGTCATTAAATAGCTCTTCGACAAGTAGAGAAGTAAATCTCTGCCATAATACTTCATAGCAAAAAAAATGTCACATCATTGATAGAATGATGACATTTATAATCATCATTAAATAACTCTTCAAAAACTTTACATGCAACAAGTAGCATGTAGTCATGAAATGAAACATCATGGACAAGTAAATTTGTCATAATACTTCATAGACAAAAGAAACCGTCACAACATTGATAGAATAGTGACGTTTATAATCATCATTAAATAGCTCTTTGACAAGTTTACATGCAGCATGTAGCATATAGTGACAAAATGAAACTGTCATGGACAAGTTTCACGTTAGCACTATTATGTCAGCTTGGTGAGGTGGAATCTAACATGGTTGATGTGATGACATGCTGATACCATGACATGCCAATATTTGTTCATCTTATGACATGGTTGATACCATGACATTTTGCTAACACATTTCATGAGGGTACATAGTAGTGTTCATCATTCAAAAGAAGCAAAACTAAAGCTAGCTTGACCGACGTGCAAGCAAAGCATACATACTTCCGATAATAGTAAAAACCACAATAGATATATTCCTAATACTCAGCTTAAGTTTAACCAATATAGACATATGACGTATCACTCTAACGAGGCATACAACAGAAGTAAGGACAAATGGGCACAACTCAACTAGGAATCAAACACTAAACACTTAGACTTAGGTAACAACAACTTCGCCAGAGCTTATGCACCCTGATTGCCCATATAGGTAACACACACATGACATGACTTCAGATTCACCATTCACATCACTTGGTCTAACCATACCATGGATCGACATCATCAACAACGAAGATCATTCATGCGTTATTGAGATCCCCAGAACTCATTCATGAACTCCTTATGGAATTCCTTGAAGCGTGGGAGCATTGATGCTATTTTTCCTTCGTCAGGAAGGATTGTGCAACAGATATGGGTCATCCTAGAGTCCTAGTCATTGCATTGCACAAAGAAGATTAGACAATGAGATAGGTAAGGAAATGCACTAAGCTAGATCGATACATAAATCACCCAATTCTATAATGAAAAATGTAAAATAACTCCCTGTTCTTATCTGAACTAACCATATGTATTTTAAAGTAAACCTCTAAGTTTCAATATAAATTAACCACCATCATCATTATTAAAATAATAACATATGGTAATACCTAACTCTACCTCAAAATTAAATACCTCTATCATCATGGAAAAAATCCTAGATCTATTATACACATGGATGAGCATAATTACACATAAGTGAAGAACCAAACTAACCAAGACCAAACTAGATACTTCGGTCATCATCAGTCCTACATGGCCACAGTTAACCAAACTAACCAAAATAGTTGTTGTTTGAATGATGAGTTGTTATTTGCAAGTTTGTAAGCTAGTGGTTGAACTTTCAACAATGGAACATTATGTTGAGTTGCAACAACTATATTGGTATTGGTGTTATATATTATTTTTGTTCATCTTATGACACTTTGCTATGAAAGTGGCTGCTCGTCTACTGTAAACAACGACTACAACTATTTTGCTGCTGATTTTACAGTATTTTGTGAGAGGGCTTACAGGCACAACAAGTGTTGCTGTTGTTTACAAAAGCACAACAACTCCAAACATACTTTGGAATAGGAAAATTGATGCGAAAATTTACTTTGATAGCATGTCTTGTAACTTTTTAGCTAGTTTGGTCTAAACCAAAGACTAAACCAGACTGAAACTGAATTGTTTGGTATTCAATATTTTTTATTATATTTTGGTTTTCAGTATTGGATGACCGAAAACATGAAAAGGTCGAAAGATAGATTACATGTTCTTATAGATGCTTCTAAATTATTTGTTTTTAATATTGTTAACGTACAAAACTAATTCAGAATATACATGTTTCACGTGTCACCATATAAGCCACATATACATATACAAAGAGAACATATACATATATGTAGAAAACAATGAAACATATGGCTCAAGATAAGGTTTCAACTAAGGATATATCAAACATCTAGAGTTACAACACAAAAGGTTAAAATGTAAATGACGATAGAAAATCTTAGAGAAAAAGTCTCACATCCCAAAGACATCTATATAAATATTATATGATAATATGGAAATAATTAAAAAGCGCAAAGGTAAAAAAACTTGAATAGCTTTAGACGACATGTTTATTTACAAATTTCTCGTACTTATGTATTTTAAAATAATATAAAGCCTTTTATAAAGACACTTTCACTTGTTTAGGGTATATCATTGTCGCATTGCTCTATTTCATAGAGATAGGTTCTACCTAGTCATGCACTTATTCCGTTATTTGTTTTCTATTTTAATTAAATAACATTTGTTTATTTATATAGATAGATTATACCTAGTCATGCGCTTATTCCTAGTTTTTGCTTTAATTTTAAATCATATAAGGGCGGGATAGTAGAAAAGTATGTGCGGAACAAATTTTTCAATGAGAAAACTAGATACACTATAAAATGAGCACGTTTGTGTTTTGGACATTTTTGCATAACTAAGAGTACTGGGTAATTTATTTTTCTTGTATCTATGATTAACGATGTTGTACTTTTTTTTAGATTTGTGAGTAAACATAGAAGTTTCTTTATTAGATAGTTAATATAAAGATATAGCTCCAAGACTAATAAAAAAATTGCTTATATTGTCTTTATCTTATTTATTTATATTCTAACATAAAACTTATACAGATAATGATTTTATTTGGTTATTAGGCTTTGGTTATACACTGGTTTATATTTTTCTCATTATTTTTAATAAAGTGGTAACTAATTTACAAAATAGGTATAGTGTTATTATGAAGTACTTTTCCATGGTTAAAGTATTAGGAAAATTCTTTTCTTTTGTATACTAATACCAACGTGATAGTTTCTTGGCCTTGCAAACAAACATGGAAGCTTATTTTAATTTATTGGCCAACTAAGATAATATATATGGGGCCAATGATTAATCAAAATTGCTTATGTTGGCTCTATCTAGTTCCTTCATATATAACAAATTATTTACTATATAGATAAGTTGTGATCTTTATTTGGTTATCCTTTTCAAATGATTTTATGCTCTTTTTCATTCTCATTCTCCATTTGTTCATAGTGCCTTCTCTTGGCATAAAATATCCATATGTATTTTACATATATTGAGTTGAAGTCTTAGCTTGAACTTTGTGTTTAATATGAAAATTAATATGCCCACCTCTTCTTGCATAAATGTACTTGGTACATATAGTGACGCACATTACACGTGTATATATTTATTTGTTATTGCTATATAAACAATGATGAAAATTCATAATTTGGGAGCATATATATGGGATACCGTCAATATATAGCAGTTGTAGGTAATTTAGATATAGTTATTTGATCGATTGTTTGCGAGTAGTTTTCATCATTGCAAAGGTGTGTGCCAAATTAAATCATTTTCCATAATAACAGTAGAAGATAACTTAGACAAAGATTTTAGGGGGTAACGACAAAGGTTGATAATTTAGATGAAGATTTAAGATTTTAGGGGGTAATGACAAAGGTTGATTTTAGAGTAATTTCTACAGTAGTGGTGTGAGTGGGTACATAATATAGTTGATGACTATTATTGCCAATAGTTAGACCCTACTGAAAATCAATGGCTGATTGTTTCTTAATTAATCATAAGATTTTACTTAATTTATTAGGTATCAGTGAGAAATTAATAATTTATTAATTAAATCATTAAAATAAAAGTAAGATAAGTTATCACTTTGAGCATTATAAGTACGAAAGGTTCACGGTGCATACACAAAATTTAAAGGCGATGAATCATCCAAGAGGAGCCCCTGACTGACCTGGTGGAATCCAGAGCCCGGCACAATGGCGATCCTGGTGGCGTCAAGCAAGCGGTGAGCGTAGAATGTGTCAGGTGAAACTCCCTTGGACTCGGCGGCCCTGATCGCGGCAGAGGGAAGGTGGAGCCGTGGGAACAAGTACAATGCACCCTCTAACTTGTTGCAGGTCACGCCCTCCATGCTGCTGAAAGCTTCCTCTAGGGTCTGTAGTCGCACGGAGAAGAGGGGATCATGCCATTGTCATGACAAATATAATGCAAGGCGTCTCGTACGCCCGCCGATCGATGTGCGTGAAGCCGTGAAGGATGATGCCTGTACACCTTGGCACGCTTCCTGAAAGATAAACAGATCTTTTCCTTCTCATCATCAAATGAGTCGAAAGATTCATCTCCTAGCTGCATACAGATCACAAGGAAAGTTCAGTAAAAACTACTAATTGATGAAGAGAATTTTGTGATGATTTAGTTTTAAAAACCTTTGGCGGATCCATTGCAAGGCTGATAAGAATTTGGCCAGCTATGTTGGGGCAAATTGTTAACGAAGCCACTTTGTAAATCTGATCCTTCACATCAGCTGCAAAACCAGTCACCTCCATGTAGCCTCCTCTTCTACCACTTTCCCCATAGCCTGCCATGCTCAGAAGATGGGAGAACAGACAAACTTCAACGACCTGGACCTCCCAAAGATTTAATATCATATTTTTTTTTTACATATAAAGGAAGACTCACTCATTGAAACGGAATAAAATGATACTATGGAGAGGTCATTTTCGTCGTAACCAAGTGATCTGGCCACTTACTTGAAAGAATTGAAATTTTTGTTCTCTGCATAGATATTTTCCTGGTATACCTGCAAATATATTTCGGTACTTGATTTGCAGGACAGAATGTTCTTTTTTTTTTCTTAACGTCGTTAATGTGATTTGTCAATGCAAAAGGGCTAAATTTCGACTAGTACAAACCTCATCAGCAAGTATAACCAGACCTTCCTTCCGGCAAAACTCCACTATCTCCTCCTGGTTGGTGATGGAGTGCACCTACTCAAAAGGAAAAACAAATCGGTCAAGCTGGAACTTCGTAACAATAGTTGGATCCGATCACTTAATGGTTGGATCACCGCTGCTGACCAAGTGGAGTAATTTGTATCCTTGTGGATCAGAATCCAAAACATTCACCTCACACAGTCGTACGAGACTTCATTGTATGGAGATGGACAACTGATGACACTTATTTCACTAGGTCAGCTTATAGGATCCAATTTAGTGGTTCCTATGAGGGCTTCCGGAGCGACCTCATATGGAAAGCGCATGCTGAGAAGAAGTGCAAAGTGTTCGCTTGGATTTTGGTGAGAGAAAAAAATACTCACGTCGGATAATTTGCAGAAGATAGGTTGGCCCCATCAAGACCACTGTGCTTTGTGCAACGGACCGCTTGAGACAGGACTACACTTGTCACTACTTTGTCCGTTCGCCAAAGTAGTATGGAGCTTCATTCTATCCTGGGAGCACTTCAATGCCCTGTTGATCCTACCACTTCAGGAACCGGCTCATTTAATCTTATGGTGGGAGAAGGCCGAAATCAAGATAACCAAGGGGGAAAGTAAACGCTTCAACGGAATGGTGATATACATATTATGGAACCTTCCAAGGAATAGAAGAATTTTCAACAATGCTCATGAATCGAAAATGCAATAAGTGGCTTCAAGAGTCAAAGAGGATATTGAGCAAAGGAAGAGGACATTAACTTGGACGGGGTAATCAACTTAGAAAATATGTAATATTGCGGCTAGTGTTTTTCGCTTTCTCTCTCTTCGAGGAGAGCGTGCCTCCTTCATATGTACATATAAACCTCTTTTTCTCTCTTAATTGAAAGGCAGAGCTCCTACCATTGCCTTAAAAAAATAAGAAAGGAAGGATAAAACTAGGGTAAATATCTTATCTTAGAATATTACTACTACTAAATGGAGGTTTCAATAAAAGGTTTCACATTAATTCTCACGAAGCGCTCTAGAATAATAAAAAAAGATAAATCTTAGGAATTCTTGCAAAAAATAGAATAATCAACTTAGAAAATATGTAATATTGCGGCTAGTGTTTTTTGCTTTCTCTCTCTTCGAGGAGAGCGTGCCTCCTCCATATGTACATATAAACCTATTTCCCTCTCTTAATTGAAAGACAGAGCTCCTACCATTGCCTTAAAAAAATAAGAAAAGAAGGATAAAACTATGATAAATATCTTATCTTAGAATATTACTACTACTAAATGGAGGTTTCAATAAAAGGTTTCACATTAATTCTCACGAAGCGCTCTAGAATAATAAAAAAAAGATAAATCCTAGGAATTCTTGCAAAAAAATAGAAAGATCTAGTCGTCAATCCGGTGGTCTAAATCCGGTGGTCTAATTACCATTGACATAATAGCTATCATATCTATTCTCTTTTAAAAAAGTGGCATATATGCATACCTTGTAATGGCATATATATATGTTTGAGGAAAAAAGTGACATACCATCACAAATTAACGGTCGATTGCATCATTTAACTCTTTATTTTTGCTATAAATTTGACCAACTAAGATATGGGGTCTTGCTGCAGGTGAGGGCAAAGCATTTCCTCAGCACTACCTAGTCATTTATGCTTCAGCAAGGAAGCTTCATAACTTATTTATTCCTACTAAAGGCTGAACTGAAATAATGTGATTGAATCAAAAGTTTTCCGATAATCAGATCATCACTGGTAAGAACAACCCTGCGAAACTTGATCTGGATGTTCTTTTTCTCTATTTAACATGTAAAGGATTTAGGAAAATCATGTGCCGTACCTGTCCAGTAGGATTGCCGGGATTTATTACCACCATAGCTCTAACACTGAGGCCAGCTGAACGAGCCTCCTCCAAGCATCTCTTGACTTCAAAAATCTCAAGGCCCCAACCGTTATCTTCAGTAAGATTGTACGGCACCTAGTTAAAGTTCAGTTTGTAGTTATCTCAAGCACAGATTACACGTATTTATCTTCTAATTTAAGAAACAAAAAAATGATAAAAATTGAAAAAGCAATGAATCTGATGAGAAGTTTGAGCTTGAACATTTTAAACAGGCCACTTTTACAGCAATTTACAAATGTTGCTTGCCAATCTATTCAACTCTACTAGTACTGTACCATCGTTCCACCATGAAGCACGATAGAAGCCGAGTATAAGGGGTATTCTGGTAGAGGGCTCAAAATGCCATCTTCGTGGGACCTGATGAGTATTTGCATAAACAAATTGATCTGAAACAGGCAGAAAGGAACACGGTCAAAGTTGAAGACATTCACACTGATGTTTGCATTTGTAAAGGACCCAGTTCCATGTACATCTGTTCTGAAATGCAGAGTATTACCGCTGAGCTGGCTCCGTCAGTCAGAAAAATATCATCTGCTTTTGATGTAAAACCATCTCTCGCAGTAATCCCTTCTGCAACTACTTGACTTAGACATTTTATTCCCTGATCATAAAGCAAGTGCCAACAAAGTAACCAATAATTGTGAAAGGAAGATACATACCATCCGGCAAACATCATAACGGCACAAAGTAAAGAAAGAATACTTTTGGGTTGCATACTGATCCTGAATAATTATGATTTGAGAACTCTGCTGCTGCATACATGACTCGGAAAGTCCAAATTCTACAATAATTAAAAATGTAATTTCAGTTTGGTACCCGGCTATCAGTATATCCACCAGTGTCATTGCCCGGAATCGAATCTATGATCCTCCTAGCTCTTCTTATGCTACAAGGACTGTGGCAGTAGATTGAAACGTTATTAGTAATTTTCTGCTAAATTATCTATCATCAAAAGTAGTTCTTACCGGCCAGCTTTGGTGCTAGAAGTGAAAAAATAAATGCATACCCAGTTTATGAAGCTCCACGTTAATACTACAGTAAACAGAGTTCAACTTTTTTTTTTTGATAAGGGGGAGATTCCCCATTTCCATTCATCGAACGGAAATACAGAGTTTTAAGATGTTTTGAGAAGCTGGAAAGAAATTACAGAGATGCGTTTGACCTTCAACGCAAAAGGAGACCTTGGCATACGCCACTATGCAGAACAGCTATCCAACATTCCAACGACAACAAGAACCGTTCAGAGACAGAGTTCAGAAAGTACTAGAAAACACCCACTCCTAAGACAGCCATGGCACCAGCAAAGATGCAAAACAGGATCATGTGAGTCTCGAGTGATAGGATGAACGCACAACATCGCAGCTTTACTGTCCATCCAAGCCACCATCACCCCGCTTATTAGCTGCATCCGAGTGCTTGTTGCGTTTGGACGCCAGGATCCCTAAGGCCACTTTCAGCATCATGTTAACACCTTTTTTCAGCGAGTCTTTATCAGCCTCTGCAAACAAACCTGCCCATTGTTTCATTAGAGCACTAGCATGGCAAATAATTTCCACTGAATTTTTGATCAATTTCTTATCAAAACAAGCTTTGTTTCTGGCTAGCCATATAGCCCAACAAATCGTTGCCACTCCCCAAACATGAATTTTCTTTTTCCCCGGAAGCCACTTCTCTATCCACCTCCAGCAGTTACTAATATTAACTGGAATGCTATCAGCCCCCAAGCATTTGGCAATACAAGCCCATACCACCTTAGCTACAGAGCAGGTGAAGAACAAATGGTCGACAGTTTCAAGAGAATCACAGAAATAGCATCTAGGATCCACTTTCCAGTTATGTTTGCGCATATTATCTTTAGTCAGTGTAGCATTGTTTTCCAGTAACCAAAGAAAGAATTTAATCTTGGCAGGAATCTTCCCTGACCAAATGTGTTTGAAATGATAACCAGAGTCATTGCAAGTCATAGAGTCATACAGTGATTTAACAGAAAAGATCCCATTATTACCAAATTTCCAACTAATTTTATCATCAGAGTCACATAACTGGAATAAACTCACCTTATCCCAGATAAGATCCCAAACTTTTTGAAGATCTACAGGTAACCATCTTCTAAAAGAGAGCTCAACATTGTTATTTTTAACTTCAGCAACATTGATCTGCTTTTGCTCACACAGGATATACAGAGTCGGGATCAGCAAGTTAAGAGGAGTATCAGACAGCCAGCCATCCTCTCAGAATCTGGTAGATATACCATTCCCAATTTTCACAGTTCTACCGTGAAGATAAATACTTTTGACCTTAAGCAAGTCGCTCCAAATAGGTGAATCACTAAGTTTGTGAGAGACCATATGAATATTTACTCTAGACAAATATTTTTTCCTGATTATCTCCTGCCATAAACCAACATCGTGTTCCAGCTTCCACCATCACTTGCATAACAAACTGATATTCAGTTTATACAAGTCTTTAATGCCAATGCCACCATTCTTTTTACTCCTACAGACTTTTGCCCGTTTAACTAAATGGTATCTTTTTTTTTGTACCACCTCCTTGCCACAGAAAGGTTCTTCTAATAGTATCCATTTCATTTAAAGTAGTTTTGGGTAACAAATAAACTAACATATGATACAAAGGTGAGCTATTTAGACAGACACATATAAGAGTAGTTCTCCCAGCCATTGTTAAATTTCCACCCCTCCAAGCCCCCATTCTTTTTCTGCATTTTTCCACTAAAGGTAGCCAATCAATGACATGAAGCCTGCTAGGGCTCACTGGCACTCCCAAATATTTAATAGGAAAGATGCCCAATTGACAATTAAAGATTTTAGCATACTTATAACCCCACTCTTCATTATCATTAATCATCAGGATTTCACTTTTACTAAAATTGATTTTCAGTCCAGAAAGCATCTCAAAAAGGTATAAGAGTGTTTTCATATTTCTAGCCCCCTCAAGATTATGCTCAAGGCAAATGATAGTATCATCAACATATTGTAAAACAGCAACCCCATTGGGAATAATATTTGCAATTAAGCCTTTAAACAGATCATTAGCTTGATCCTTTAGAATCATTCTAGTCAAACAGTCAGCCATAAAGTTAAAGAGAACAGAAGACAAGGGATCCCCTTATCTTACTCCTTTAAAACTTTTGATGTAAGGTCCAGTGACATTATTAATTTTCACACTCACAGACCCTCCTGCTACAACTTTCTCAGTCCAATTCCACCAAGTCTTGCTAAAACCTCTCATAGATAAGCAATCAAACAATAACTTCCATCTAACCTTGTCATAAGCTTTCTCAAAATCGATTTTAAAAATAACACCAACACATTTATTTCTTTTTGTTTCATGTAAGATTTCATGAAGGCACATGATACCAGAGGTAATGTTTCTTCCTCTCATAAAAGCAGTTTGAGTTTGATGAATGAGTTTATCAGCAAAGGATTCCAATCTGATTGTGAGAATTTTTGTGATAAGCTTATACAAACAGTTTAGAAGGCATATAGGTCTAAATTGTTGAATTCTAGTAGCATCTTTGACTTTGGGTAGAAGGGTAATGATCCCATAATTGAGTCTACTAATGTCAACTTTGTTTCCATGAAAATCATTAAACAAATCCATAATATCATATTTGATCACATCCCAACAGACCTGATAGAATTCAATTGGTATTTTGTCAGGGCCCGGTGCTTTATTCTTCTCCATTTGGGACAGTGCCTCCTTGATCTCTGTCTCAGAGAAAGGTCGACACAGGAAATCATTTTCTAGATCATTAAGATTTATAGAATCAACCCAAATAGAAGGATCAACATTAAAATCAGCATCAGGCTCGGGCCCAAACAACTTTTTGTAATAGTCAGTAGCATGCTTGACTAAATTTCCATCTCCTTCTATCATAACCCCATCATTTTCTAGAGAGAGAATTGTATTTTTTCTTCTTCTCCCATTTGCACACTTGTGGAAGTATTTGGTGTTCAAATCCCCTTTATGAAGCCATGTTTCATGGCTTCTATTGTGCCAATAGCATTCTTCCTGTTCTAATATATCAAAAACTTCTTTTAACAAGTCAACTTTTGTTACTAATTGGGATTGAGATAGCCCAGAAAATTCCTCTTCTTCTTCCAGAATCCTTAGCTCTTCTTGTATAATTCTTCTTCTTTTCTTCAACTCTCCCTGAAGACTACAACCCCATCCTTTGAAAAATTGTTTGAAGAGTTTAATTTTTTGTTGTATTCTATCCAGGGAAGATTTAGTATAGCATGGTTTTGACCAAATTCTTGTCACCTCCTTCAAGAAATCAGGGTTATTGAGCCAACTCATCTCAAATCTGAACTGTATAAAAGCAAGTTTGGGTGTACTGCCAGTAAGAATAATCAAGGGATTGTGATCAGAAACCTCCCTTGGAAGTTTCTTGACCATAGCCTGGGGAAAAGATCCTCCCAGTCACTTGTAAAGAGAAGTCTATCCAATCTCTCTAGAGTAGGAGGGTATTGATTATTAGACCATGTGTATATTCCTCCAGTCATTGACATTTCCCTAAGCTCATAAAAATCTATCAGAGAATTGAAGAGACTAGAATGTTTATGTACCCCATTATTAGAATTTCTTTCATAGGCATATCTAATGATGTTAAAATCCCCCCCTATGAGTAAGGGATCTCTGTTCTCACTACAAAACTTGGAGAGTTCAGATAAGAATGGAATCTTCCCATCTTCCTGAGCATCACCATACACAATCAATAGATTCCATTTGACTTTCAATTTTTTGTCCCAAAGATTAACTTGAACCATATAATCACCTTGCTTAAAAGATCCTACATCATACCAATCAATTCTAATTCCTACCAGAATACCCCCAGACCTCCCTCTAGATGGATTCCCAATCCAAAGGTAGTCTTGCTGAGTATCAAACTTTCTAATCAGAGAGTCATCCCAATGATCAACCATAGTTTCTTGAATTCCAATAAAATGGAAAGAATATTGTTTTAGGATGTTTTTCAGAAAAGAAGAGGTACTCTTTTTCTTGATACCTCTGTAGTTCCAAACTAATCCCTGAAAATCGATATCAAGTTTTCTTTTTTCCTTCCCTTTTTTAACAAGTCAGGAACTTCCTGAGCTTGTTTTCCCTTAAGCTTTAAGGGAGTCATCCTGTTCAATTTCCTAGTTCCTTTTTTCTTTTTTTTAGATTGGGCAAGAAAATTTTCATCAGGCTCTGATGAACCCACCTGAATCCATTCTAGATGATTCTTAGCTCCATCATCATCATCCAACACTTCCTCAATAGTAACTGTAGATTCTAATTCTTTTTGTTTTTTTGTACAAATTAGCTCTAACATTCTCAAGTTCTCTTAAAATATCAAAGGGATTATTATCATTATTATTCACATTAACCCCCATCTTACTAGATAAATCACACAGAGAAGTTTTGGGAGCATCAGAAAACATAGAACTAATGAGAGAGTTACCTTCAACATTTCTCTTTTTGGCGAAAATCTCCACCTTTTCTTGAGTAGTCAGAGTAATATCCTTCTTGAGCCTATCACTCCTCCTTTTCCCTTGAATCTTGTTTTCATTTGCACCATCTTGCACCAGCTTTGCCTCTTCATGAGAAGTTTCCACAAGAACTTGGGTTGACACATCAATAATCTCATCTCCTGACACAACACTCTCTTGGTGTTGATTATGAGATCCTCAGTCATGAAAACATCAGGAGAAGTGGTATTAATAGGAGGAATAGCTTTCAGTAATTTTTCAGGAATCATTCCATCTTTAGGTAGAGGATCTTTGTCACTTCTAACCATCTCCTTTATGTCTGAAACCACATCACCAGACAGAGGGATCCCCACATTAGGGCCTTGTATAAGCCACAAATGTTGAGAATCATTTCCATCAACATTCTTTGAGCACCCTTGGCCTCCATCTTCATAAGCACCAATTCTTCTTAGCTTCTCACTCAATGATTCACTTTCAGTGTCAGAATCATCAAATGTTTCAGGAATGTGCACCTTCACAGGAGCCTTTTCACCATCATCACTTTTCTAAAACACTTTCTGAGCATCTGCCATTAATTTACCAGAATTCTTGTCATGAGTGTTATCACCTTGAGAGCATTTAGATTCGAACTTCCTTTTGCTCTCCACATCAGGTTGATTCTTCCTTTGACCAGAACCCTCAACCACTACTAGTTCCTTGTCTTCTTGACCACACCCATCCTAGAAAACTTGTCATTAGATTTGTTCTGCTGAGAGGAAGATGTCTGACCAAGATTTTCAGCAGCTTTGTATCTTTTTGGTGGTGGTTGATGATCCTTATCACCTACCTTTATGCCACTAGATAGAACCTTTTCCTTTCCATCTATCAGAAACTCCCTCTCAAATATGAAGTCAAGTATGAACATACCCAGGGCACATTCAGCAGTTCTGGGAACCATAGTGACATCTCTACATGCAATTCTCATCCTCACATAATCAAGTCTAAATCTAGTAGTTTCATCTATTTCCATCACCTTCCCAACAAGACCCCCAACCTTCCCCAAGGTTCTGACAGACCTTTGGTCTACAGGAATCTTCTTGACCCTGAACCAGGCTTGTTGAAGCATACCTTTAGCCTCCACACTAGGAGACCACTGTTCAACCTTCATTTGAGCATCCACACTTCTCATCTCTAATGATTTGAAATAACTCTATTCCTTGATCATTTTGGCATTGGGGAATCTCATCACAAATTTCTTTTCTCCAATCTGTTTTGCTTTCCACTTCTAGGTCACAGATCCCATGATATTTGTGAATTCCTGCTCAATATCTTTGCCATTAGCCACACCTTCAACTATGGTAATGACAGAAGAGCTATCCTTTTCTCTATTCACTCTTGGATCTACATTTTCTTCTATGAAGAAGAAGCTTTGATCTTCTACTTGAGTTGCACACAATTCAGAACCAAAATTCCATGGTAAGCATCTCTTACAGTTGTAAGTCACATGATTGGTCATGCCACAAATTTCACAAATCATGCGCCTACAGTCCTTGGTCAGGTGATTAAACAGACCACATATGTCACATGCAACTCTATTCTGATTCTGATATCCCTGATTCAGCCTATTCTGATTCTGGTTCCCATGTAAGCTTCTATTGAGATTAGCACCAGTATGATCCAGATGGTTACCTTGAAGGGGTTTGTCCTGAACAGCTTCCTTGGTGGCCTCACTCTCCTTCTGATTGCTTCCCTCAGTTGTAGTGTCCTGCTTCCGCCCTTATTTTTCGACAGCAGTGTCTGGAGGGTTGTTATCCACCTTCTGATCCTCTTTGCCAGCTCCCTCTGATCCTCCTCCAGCTTGTTTTGCTGCGCGATCCCACACATATTCTCGGGGACCTGATCTCCCTCCGCCTTGATTCTACCGACCAGCCCCGAAGCCCGGCCTTCCTTGACCTGGGTTGTTCCACCTCCCGCCACGATCCATGATGAAAACCTTCGGAGCAGGCTCACTTCTTACTGCTGATGCGAAGGATTTAGTTGGAGCACCCCAAAGGTGTCCAACGAATTTGCGTAGAAAGGGGTGGAGATTCCGGGGAGGAACCCTAGGGTTGTTGGATTTGGGATCAGGATCGGGATCGCAATGTGAAGCTTTGCCCAGATGGCTGGGTGGGGAAAAAAGGAGGTGGTAATCTGACCCCAGCTCACCTCCACTTTTTTGCACATCCTTCACTAGATCAAGGGCACGTGTCTCGTGATTGGGTTTGGGCCCTAGGATTCTCGCGGTGAGCTTCACCTTGGGAGGTGCTCTAAACCAGCGATCATGAATCCTGTTCTTCTGAATCGTTGCATTCAGAGCTTCTGAATGTTCAGATTCAGAAACTAAATTCTCATTGCCTCTACTAGCCCATCGAAATTCAATTGGAACATCCTTCAGTTTAACCTTCGACTGATCTATGAAATCGATAGGGAATAATTTCCCCACAGAATCCCGTTTGAATCTCTTTGTTGAAGTATCCAGCGGTAAACTAACTGCTCTGCCTTTCTCATCACGTTTCATACTTTCACCCAGAGCAGGAAAATTCTCACTTCTCAAATTCAGCACACCTCTACTTGCGGAATGGTAAGCAGGAGAAAGGTTTTTCTTACGCCATTCGTCTCGCCGGATGATGAGGTCATCGATCGACGCCTCCGTTGCCGATTCCGCCGTCACCTTCGAGGTCCCCTGCAGCGGTACACCTGTCACCGCAACATCGCTGGGGGATCCTGGCTCGTGGGCGTACGCGGCGGCGACAGGATTGGCGACGAGGCCGCATCCTCCGTCCGGCGGCGGCTCGCCGGAGATTGCCGGGGCGAGGAGAGCCATGGGTCGCCGCGCTATGCCTCACGTATCGCTTCTGTAGACTTCGGATCTCGGCCGATCAGTTTATGATCTTCACTTTGCCAATTAGCCAACCGTTTCCGAGATGACGTAGAGGTCGGAGACGTCTCAGGATAGGCGGACGACGGCAACCGCGGACGGTGAACTCGGACGTGGCCGGCCACGATGTCTCTGTGGCCACGGTTAAACAAATTGGGGAATGGGGTTAGGCTCTAGATGGTCCAAACAGAGTTCAACTATATAGTCCAACCTGAATAAGGCACAAGCTTCATCTTTGTTCAGGAGGGTTGGATTGTCACACAGGCAAAGAACCTAAAACCAACAATTTGGAGCATGAAACAGCAGCATCTTTGCATCATCTTAGAATTTTCTTCGTGGAGGGTAAGGATGTTAACCTCACAAAAGAAAGTTAATGGTAGCTGACCAAGACCCTGGGGGTTCCCAAGATTGCAGTATATTATCTGTTGGACAACATCAAAGACTGATCAAAGGATATAACTGTGATATCGCATTTGCAGAGAAGGAGTTTCACCTCTTAGAAAGGGAGAGAACCAGGATTCTCCTCCATCTCCTGCTCCAACCGCTGAATGACACATAGCCAAGACAAATATTTTGTCTTTTTTTAGTGAGTAATTATGCATTTTTTTAAAAAAAAAAAGAAGAAGAAAGAAAACTCAACCCGCCGAGATAAGACCTCCCATGAGGCATTGATGGGAAGGTAGAAGATTGTCTTCCGAGGGTCGAGAAAAGGGCACGAACAGGGCTACTCAGGATGTGCCACTAATGGTAAGGACGTGCCTGTGGCCTCGCATTATGCTACAACCGATATTAGACCACATATTTCAGCGTAAATAGCAGTAAGTAGTGGCCTTTTTTAGAACGGAGATTTGAACTCCCGATTGGTTGCGCTTTCCCTACCACTGCGCTAACATCCGCGTTCTCAGATGATGTTATTGATGGAGATCCAAATATATGTAACACAAGATCTGAAACGTTGAGACACCATTTGTTACTAGAAATAACAACGGTACAATTCAAACTAGACCTACAACACAGTTAGATCTCATTTATCTTTCTAAAAAAAGAAGAATCCGTACATTTTAAATAAAGAACTTTATCTTTTCAACTAATCTAGCCAAAGGAAAATAATCAGAAATGTAGCGTACAGATGCTGAATCTACTAGTTTCTTGGCTCTTCAACTTCAGCTGAGAAGGCGGCGAGCCGGTGGGTGGGAAAGTTACCTCTGCGTGCTTGAGGATCTCCCCGCAAGGTGCGTAGTTGCAGATCTTGACCTCCAAATGAACGGACACGTACGTCAAGTCACCTCAGCTTTTCAGTTAAATCGGAAGAATATAGGCACGGTTCTATATATAAAAACATATAGTTTCTAAAGAAGAAAGACGACGATGCTGTGCAAAAGGCGGCGATTTATGGTCACCCTCACCCTGGGATTTATGGTCTCGGCGGTGATGGACGGGGTCTTGTTGTACGACATGGCGCGTACGGGCACTGGGGCGACAGGGGAAGAGGCAGTGAGAGACGAGGAGGGAGGCGGGCACTGCTGCGACGTCCGACTGCGAGAGTGAGAGTGAGAGCGAGAGGACTGTCCGATTGTGAGGAGCAAGGCGCTCTGGTAGGTAAGCTCGGCACTTGGCATCCGCTTGGGCGGTGCTCTGCCACGTCCCGTCCGCGCGTCAGTCACTGCACCGAGCAGCTATCTTCAACCATCAGCAGCCCTTGCAGCCGGCATCCAGCTAGACTGGCCCTGCTTCTAGTGGTGATGCTATCGTTACTGCGTGAATTGCAATCATGTTTGTTTCAGATTTTGGATTTCCGTCTTTCTCAATTTTTAAGAAATAATTTTAATTCATTTTATATAAAAATATATTTATATTTATAATATATAATTGATATTATCAGATAAGTCTTTGAATCTAGTTTTTTTTAAAAAATTATATAGAGATATAAATATTATATGTATTTTCTATTATTGTACTCCCTTCGTTTTAAATTATAGTTCGTTTGACTTTTTTAACCCCAAATTTAACCACTCATCTTATTCAAATTTTTGTGCAAAATATCGCTTCTTTTGTTATGGTTTACTTATTTAATGAATGGTCTACAAAAATAACTTAAATTCGACTATGTTTGCATAAATTTTTTGAATAAGACGAGTGGTCAAACTTTAGGTAAAATGTCAAAAGAATTATAATTTAAAATAGAGGGAGTACTTAGTTAAAGTTATGATATAAAAACTTAAAATGAAAGATAATAAGAGATCGAGGGAGTATGTCTGCTAAAATTTGAATCGATCCTTTCATATCGGTAGGGGTGGATTTTAACACTGTTTTAGTTATTACCTCTCTGAATTCGCTACCAAAAAGAGATATACACTGTATTCCGCACATCCTAACTTTATTTTAGAACGACGAAATTTTTTTATTTTGGTACAGATCAAAGAGAATTGTACATTGAAACGATATGAAGTTCATGTATTTCAGAACATGCAGTACAGAACATCCTTTTCATTTTTGAACATTCAGGACAATGGTGACTCAGCTCCTCAGTGACCGTACCGTGTGACTGGTGTTAATGATGAAACACTGACTCACGGCACTGTCTTTCCGCATGTTCTTTTGTTCGTTTGGATTATCAGTTATGGTATAGTGTTTTTATCTTATAATAAAATAATTTAAAAAAGTATTAGTCAGCTTATCAATTGTAGAACAATCAAGCGAACAGACCGAATATCGAAACAATCAGGTGATGGTTTAGGCACCCGTGTCACTCTATTGTCTTTGGTCGGTAATAACAAACAAACCTTATGATTGGAAAAGACATGGTGTCCGCGTACCGATGGAACTCCAAAATAGATCAGAGAGTTAGGGCAGTCTCAATAGAGTATTAATAGCAGTTTCTATCTTTATCAATTATTATATTAAAATGCTGATGTGATAGTTCAATTAATGAAGAAAGAGATGAATTTTTGATGAATATCGCTTCTTAGAAGAGAAACGGAAGTTTACACAAGAAACGATGTAGGTAGAAACCGCGAAATTACCGCTGGGAGAAAACTAGATGTCTATGCAGTGGGAGAAAATTATGTTTTTTCAACTGATACGGTGATATCATGGGAGAAATTCATTTGTCTCTCCTTTATGTCTTGAGATTTAAGCTAAGATTGTCATGATATTTTTTTTATATAGCCCCAATTCAATGCCTCTTAGGATCATTATTCGATCCTTACACTAGTTTCAAACGATATATGAAGTTTTTTGCCACTTATAAGTATGATTGAAAACTTTGATTTTTCAAAACCGAAGGTTGCCTCAAATAAATGTTTCCTCTCTATAGGCATTCAAGAAAGGACTATTAATATCTTTTCAAAAAGTTTGAATTTTTGAAGAAGCAAACGCTAAAACGACTGGCTTCCAAATAAGGTACTGGGGCAAAACCAATTTCCACCACAAAATATCCAAATTTCATTACGGCAACGTCATCAGATTCATATACCAAACAGACAGAGGGACAAATGTCTCTTTGTAATATATTATATTCTTTTTAGCAAAATCATTGAACAGGATCTAACATTCCACTTTCTTTTTTTTAATCGTCAGTACTATACTATTGTGTAATTGAGAAGAAAGAGTAAAATGCATGGACGGTCCTTGAAATTGGCATGAGGTGTCATCTAGGTCCTCTATTTTTCATAATGCTAATTCCGGGTCCATAAACTTGACTTCGGTTGTCATTTAGATCCAGATGGATCAAACGAGCTCGGACGAAGATAAACTTTACATTAAAATTATAGTCCTTAATACGATCTACAACTTTTTAGTTGACAAATTTTTGAATTCAAATTGTTTAGGGTCCCAAAATACTATTATAAGTACGCAAATTTTGAAATCTAAACTTTAAAATTATCTAACTAATCTCGCATGTTGACATGATTTATATAAAAGTTATAGTTATCAAAACAATATACAACTTTGTAGTTGGAAAGTTTTTTATTTGAACTCGTTTAGTATCTCAAATATGTGTTTTAAGTTTTTTATTTCAAAATCTATAAACTTAGAACACATATTTGGGACACTAAACGACTTCAAATAAAAAAACTTTTAACTAGAATTTTTTAGATTTTATTGATAACTATAACTTTTATATAGATTATGTCAATATCCGAGATTTTTGGATAATTTTAAATTTTAAATTTCAAAATTTGTGCACTTATAATAGTATTTTGGGACCCTAAACATTTTCAATTTAAAAACTTTTCAACTATAAAGTTGTAGATCGTATCGACAGCTACAATTTTGATGTAAAGTTTGTCTTCATCCGAACTCGGTTGAATCCACATTTAGACTTAAATAACACCTGAAACCAAGTCCATGGACCCATAATTAATCTTTTGAAAGTAGAAAGAGACCTAAATGATATATCTTGATAACTTCAAGGGCCGCCCATGTATTTTTCTCTAGAAGAAAAAATAAAAGCCTCTATCCTTAGTTGTCTACTAGTGAAAAATAATAAAGCTTTAAATGTATTGAAAATAATAACGCTTGCCTTCACCAATGATTGGCAGGATCTATCTCTTCCAAGCTACTGTGGTCTATGGGTCCCAAAGTTTCGCTAAAACATGCGAGACAGTGAGTGCAAGTGTGTTGTCTCCAACATCACGATTGCGAAAAGCTAATTCACGAAAAGATTTAGAAACCTATCTAGATGCTATTCATACAGCACTATGGGAGCAGATATGAGCGTTGGCCTAATATTTTTTTGCCATTACCGATAGAAACACTCCTATATGAAAGCTGCCTTAACAAGAGCGCTTTTGCTAACGCATGGCATTAGGCACATATGCAAAGCCAACAAAGCAAACCGTCAGATACAGGCTCTGCGCTATATTGAGCAAAATCACAGGAGGGGAAAGGATTTTTTTCCCCTGTTTCGCTAGGTACACTGTATTATCCCTGGGCCAAACACAGTTAGTTATACGTACAATTACAGTGAATAGTGATACATACTAATAACTCCCTCTGTTTATAAATATTTGTCGTCAGGGTTTGCGAGTTCATAGGCTAGACTAGAATTGTATAAAATACTAGCAATAATATTTATATCTCTAGATAATTTACTATAAAAATAGATTTAACGGTCTATCTAATTATATTAATTACGTATCATAAATATTAATATTTTTTATATATTTTAATTAAAGTTATTTTTTGAAAAACAAGAAAGATAGTTAAAAATAGAAGGAAGGAGTATATGTATGAGTGCTACTAGTACCCAGACAATTATAGTCACTACTTAATCTCTAAATATCTATCGTTTCGTTTATCGAGAAACAACTTTAATTAAATATATATAAAATATTAATATTTATATATGGTATATAATATAATTGAATCTAGTTTTAATGTTATACATATTTTTTACAAATCAAGCTAAACTTTTAACATGGAAACCAACTGACAGTTGATTTTGAATACATAGGAGAGGGAGTATTCATTAAGCGCTAGCTAGTGCCTTGTTTCTTGTTTCATAGCTGCTTCTAAATCGATCGGCAACTGTTTTGCAGCCCCATGAATGGAAGATTCCATTTTGGTGCCATTTCTGTCCCCCATCAATCTGCTAGATGCCAGGGTATTATTCTCTCTTCTCTCCCTAGTTCCTTTCGGCATCAATTTCCGGTACAATTAA
Source organism: Microstegium vimineum (assembly GCA_022036555.1). NCBI lineage: Eukaryota > Viridiplantae > Streptophyta > Magnoliopsida > Poales > Poaceae > Microstegium > Microstegium vimineum. Next base: position 48,491,356 of record CM039119.1, on the reverse strand, counting down.
TGTGATACTAGCGTGATGCATCAGTAGTCAGTACTTGTCCACAGTTGCTCCACGAGTTCAGTTCAAAGAAATTGGTTCAATTACAAGAATAGAGACTGTTCTGTCTATTCATATATTCTCAGATATACATATGTTCTCATGTATATACAACTGTCATATTCTTCTTCCTTCCATTTGATTTCAACCACAAATGTGACGAGAGAGCAAGTTGCATCGTCATATCGAAACTGCCAAGGCTTATACGCACTGAAAAACTGTCACTTGCTTTGACTTTTGTGCTTATGTGATTCTCACAATCTTACCATCTCTATATGCAATATTCTGCATATCTCTCGCTTTACTTTACACAAACAGCTAGACAGCATGGCAGTTCTTTCTTTATCACTTCACTCATATAGTATAGTATATAGGAAGATATATAGGCGGTTCTCCCGTGATTCCTTATAAAATTTTGCACCTCGATTTGCTCAGTTTTTTTTCCCGTCTCTGTCCTCTGAATACAAGGATACCTTGGTGCCTATAACATCACCAGTACGCAAAGAGTACCAATTGCAATTTCTATGCATCAACCTCAGATGGACATCGACGTACAGATGCTAGATCCTAGTAGGCTATGGCAACTAGTCTCCTCGACGCACCACCGATCGCCCCCATTGCCGACCGTGGCCCGTGGTGGATATGGTAAGGCAATCCTCGCCGCATGCGCTCCTTCTTGATCATGGCTTCACGCTCCGCCGCCTCGTCTGCGAAGATTTGCTGACACCTGCACTCCTCGCTGCAGAACCCCTGGTCGCCTCTGCACAAAGCACAATATGCAACAATTCGACATGAACGGTTTCGTTTCAGACATCTCGGTCTTGGAGTTTTTGTGTTTGCTATAGTTGCTAGTCACACGCACCTGTACATGTACACGTCCTTGCTGCTGCTGAGCTCCCTCCTGCAGCGGGAGCAGGCGTTCAAGAAGCTGCTGCCAGGTCCACGGCGGTGGCGTGCCACGGTCGATGGTAGGACCACCACCTGCTTCAGGACGATATGCGAGTGCGGCGGCGCCCGCGTGTGGTGGCGGTTCTGGACTAGGATCTGCAGCCCGACGCCGACCGCATCCACATCGATGGCGGCGTCTTGCTTTTGCCGTTGACGGCCGTGGTGTCGGCGCCCTGCGACGATACGTGTAGTATCGGTGTTCTTGACATGCTCGTTGGCGCTGCGGTGGCCCTCGACACCCTCCTCCCCGAGGTGGAAGATGCTTCTCTGGCTCGGCCTCGGAAGCATGGCGGAGTGGAGAGCTCCGGGGGAGGAGGGTGGGGCTCGATCGTGACGGCGAGGCGACCACTGACCGCCCCTCCCTTTAATTTGAGGTTTTCAGTGGAGGAGAGGTGTGTGAGGGGGAGAGGAGTGAGGTGTATATAAAGACATTTGGCGCCACAAGAGGTCAAAGCTGACAGTGAAATGCTTGATGAATATGCTAGTGGTACATTTTTGTGCTACTGTAATGCACTCTGTCGGAGGAGATTGATCTCTGTGGTGGCTGTGATGAGGCAGTGAGGCCGGTGGGGAATCGAGAGCAATAGAAATATGCTTATATATATATATATATATATATATATATATATATATATATATATATATATATATATATATGTATATGATGCAGAAGTTTTGAACTTGCTTATGATCAACCATGATCTTTCTAAAAGTGAGAGCTCATCATCTTGCCACCAAGCAGTGGCTTAATTTGACATCCTGGATTCCTGGTTTAACAACACATGAATGGTTCATTTTGTCTTGTTTTTAATGTTGAGAGGGCCTGGGGTTTAAACCATTGTCTGAAGTTCGTTTCAGAGCTTGCAACATCCACTTAACTCTGTCCTAGTGCTGCTGCCATCCTTGATTCCTTGCTCCTTTTTTTTGGACAAAAGAAGAATTATATTATATGAAACCTGTATACATCGAAACGTTACCAGCACTTTGCAATACGAAATAGTACCCACACTATGAATAGCACACCTCAAAACCTAACTTGTTAATCGCTTTGCAGTGTAGATGACCGCACAGGCAAACACTCGGCAAATGTCGACAACTAGCATTCCTGTAGGTGGAATTAGAGATCTTGTTCTTCTTTCTAGTGTCTTCCTTCTTCTTCTTTCTGCCACCGACGAACGAGGAAGATTGCTCTGAAAAATATTCTCTCTAGTCTTTCATCGTGGCCAGATCTAACCACAACAAAACAAAGAAGAGACCGGAGAAAATTATTCCATGGCGGCGACATCATCTCCGCCTTATGCCGCCGTCCGGAAACAAAAATCTCCATATCGTCATGTCGATAAAGATGGTGACGCTAAAGTTTTCGTCCTCGTCTTCAACGAAACCGTCATGGAGAAGACGATTCCATACTTCTCCTTCACTATTATCGAAGAAGAGGAGAATGAGGAGATAAAACTCCAATACCAAGAACTTTGGCATGGAAACCCTAACCCTAACGACTCAATCTATTAGAGAAACTTATTAAAAACAATGGATCTCCACTCTTTTCAACCCCGGCTAGATATCGGAGAAGAAGGGAGGGAACCAGCAGTGGTGGACGGGTGAAGAAGACGGCAGCGGCCGCGGCTCCTCAGGCCCCTCCTTTCCCGAGACCAGCCTCTGGGCTCACGGGCTTGATTCCTTGCTCCTGCGACCCTCAAATGATACGCATCATCAAGTACTAGCTGGTAAGTTCTTAACATCTCTCGTTTTTCACCATTGTGTGAACATCACTCAAAATTATGATGATTTGTCCCTTAAAGGCAGAGAAATATGAAATAAGATTAGTTATGAGATTTTTTTATCCACGGCTCAGAAATGACACTAGCTATTTATTTGGATTTATGTAAATAAAAGAATTACCTATACCTGTTGATACTATTATTATTTCTCCATTTTAGTTCAGCAACTGTTTTTGCCTTCTTGGGCCAACACCATGGAAGTTGTAAATATACTCCCTCCACACTCAAAATTCAAATCGTTTTGAAGGATGAGCCTATTATTCACAATTCAAGTCGTGTTGTTTTGTATGCTTGAACAGTGTTTTGAACATAGTTGCCCCTCCCCGCTTGTCGTTGAACAAATGCTAGTGCCCCATCAGAAAATCACAAAATAAATTCACGCAAGAGACCGACGCAAGACATAGCCATGCAAAATTCATGGACCACGCAAAAGAAGACAACCAACAAGAGATTGAACCTAGGACCTCTCACCTTGAGCTTCACGGTGCTAACTTGTCTAGCAAGGAGTGCTTGTTGTATGGGAGAAACCTGAAATCCTATTGAATAAAGGCAAATAGAAAATATACCTTAATTTATCACTCCTTGATATCCTAAATCATGTCCGAAATAATTAGAATTTTGAGTACGAAGGGGGTACTTGGGTTGATCGACATCAGCAAGTTTGATTTAGGTAAAGTTATTATCTTGACTTGTTGGCCAATTTTTTTTTATCCGAAAAAAAATATTAAGGTACATGATTTAGGATAATTTCATCAAGTAAATTTTCAATATGAGATAAGCTTCTTGGATAATTACTGAACACTACTTGGTCACTCTATACTTGCTAATTATTAGAACATGTAAGTCTGTACTTGCGGTACTTCGTAACTGAATGTTATATGTCTATTAGTATGCATGCCAGCTGAATTTGGAAAGAATTTTTTTGCTTATATGGTGAAGACATAAGATCTCATTTTGCAATATCTATATCTATACCTAATAATAAAGAGGTAAAATTTTAGCCTATTTTTTGGTTTAGAATTTTTTCGTCTGTTAGGGCTAATCTATTCGCAACACTTGTGTTCCAGTTTCAATCCATTGCCCTGGCAGCCCACTCAGCCAGGTACAACACCAGGCCCAACCCACCAGGTGGACTGGTAGCCCACTCGGCCCAGTGGGGATCAACGAAAAATAATATGCTATGTACAACTGGTAGCCCACTCGGCCCAGTGGGGACCAACAAAAAATAATATGCACCAGGTGGACTGGTAGCCCACTCGGCCCACCATGGTCTCCTAGCCCACAATATCAAGGCTTACCACCACACCACAATAACATATATGACATTTGATGAACTTTTCTTTATTTATCGTTGCAACACTTTCAAGCTTTTTAAATGGACAATGTCTTTTCAAAGATTGGCAAGACAAATAAATAAATAAATTTGTCTTTCTTTACTTAGCGGACAATGGACAATGTCTTTCGTTCGGACTTATAAAGTTTGAATAGCACTTGTTTAATTTGATATCAGACTCAAAAATATAAAAGTTTAAATAGCTCTTATCTAACATGATATAAAATTTATTTCCAAAACCTATTAGGTCGTGTATATTATTGGACTCAGAAACCACCGGCTTTAGAATTCTATTAGCAAACGTGCCCGTGCGTAGGGTTGAAAACGGATGGGAAAAAAATCCCGTTCCCGACCCGTTCCGTTTTCTACTTTGTTCAGTTCGTTTTCGTATTTTTAGATCTTGTTTCCGTAAAATTCCGTTTTATATGGAATTGAGCGGTATTTATTCCGGTTTTATCCCGTTTTCAATCTCAAGTGAGATATATCTAGAAATTTATATGTTTATAAATCTACTAATCATAAATTATATATGTTAACATGTTAACACATGGTATGCTAGTGAATATTTGACCAATAACTTCGTACGTGTATACTATTTATGTTCTTGTTAATGTATATTTAAGAAATTTTGGTCATATTATTCTAACTTAATTTTTCGATTCTTATCCGATCTTCGTTCGTATTTGTTTTTTTTCCTTATTTGTTTCCGTATTTCCACATATTTCTATCCATTTTTAACTCCGTTTTTTTCTGGATCCAATCCCGTTCGGACAAGAAATATAGAAACGGAAGTAGAAATGGGGTTTTTCCGTCCGTTTTCAACACTACCCGTGCGATGCAACGGGAGAAAAAAATTGAACGTTACTAAAAACACAAACAAGAATAGGAAGAATATAATATATTTATCTTCCGCCATGAGCCATGTCGGAATATGATTCGTATAGAAAGTCGGTTGTTTCCGGGTCTGGATCACATACAAGACCTAATAGGTTTTGGAATCAAACTCCGTATCATACTAGACAAAGAAGTACATTCAAACTTCTTTGCACGAATACGGGTTACATACACGACCTAATAGAGAGTTTTTGAATGTATATATCGAACTTAATTGTCCAGTAGTATTCATATAAGTCTGGACGGAAAAAACTCTCTATTGTCCAATAGCTAGAGGAAAACGAATAAAAAAATGGATGGATGGAAATTTTGCCTCAGGTATATAGATTTGATTGATGCACGAATCGTATTAGTCTTTGCGCGACACAAATTACTAACTAAATCTAACTCATCACGCACTTAAAACTGATCGGTTAGGACTCTAGTACTAACCAGAGTCGAGCACGGACGTATCTAGGGGACGTCTATATATGTCATTCTCATATATATATAGACGTTAAAATAAAGACAAAAACAGTTGTAGGAATTAGGAAATACCTCTTTGGTCTCCTACCCCCACAATATCAAGGCTTACCACCACACCACAATAGCATATATGACAATTGATAAACTTTTCTTTATTTATCGTTGCAACACTTTCAAGCTTTTCAAATAGACAATGTCTTTTCAAAGGTTGGCAAGACAAATAAATAAATAAATAAATTTGTCTTCTTTTACTTAGCGGACAATGGACAATGTCTTTCGTTCGGACTTATAAAGTTTGAATAGCACTTGTTTAACTTGATATCAGACTAAAAAATATAAAAGTTTAAATAGCTCTTGTCTAGCATGATACAAAATTTATTTCCAAAACCTATTAGGGCGTGCATATCATCGGACTCAGAAACCACCGGCTTTAGAATTCTATTACAAGCTCACGACGAAGATACATATATTATATTTTTCGTGTCCGATTTCACTAATGTTTGCATATTTTCATTTACATTCGATTTTTTTTCTCCCGTTGCAACGTACATACACACGTTTGCTAGTATATCTTAATGTGTGTAGTTTGTGCAAGCTGGATGTGGATTGCATTGTCTAATAGTGAGATGGTTGTCTTCTTCCCTTGTCATTTTAATATGGACATGAACCCATAATGGTGAGGGTTTAGCCATGTTGCCGATGTGATTTTGGTTATTATAACCTAAAGTTTTGGTATGATTTAGGCGATCTCCTAGAACAACAATTGACTTAATTAAGGATGCATGATACTGATCTGTATTTAATATGTGAAATTATGATTGTCACTTCTATTGCTTGATTTGACTAGGACAAATTCTATAATAATTGTAATATTTTTTTGGACAGAGGAAGTACCCGGCAAGGCAAAGTCATCATTGTTGTGTCGAGCGAATTAAACAAATTTCCGACGTCAAGAACTTTTGGTTAGGATCGGATTCTACCAAAGTAGCCAGCCAAACGTGTGGTTGCGAAGATGACGTGTCAAGTGGAAGTGGCAGTTCGATCAGTGTTCATTAGCAGCCAGCGGGTATATACCATCGGAGATTCGGAGGCACGGGGCACGGCCACCACCAAATCAGCGAATCCAGCCACCTTGGAAATCGGAATGGTAATATGCTCTCTCTGCCTACCGGTGCGGCGGTGCCAGCTCAGGGGTGGCCGGGTGATCGCGTAAATGGCTTCTGGAAACTGAACCTTTCGTGCTGCCGTGAGCCCGTGAGCGTCGCCATGTACGTACTCCTCGTCCAATGCCTAGATCATCGTGAGTCCGTTCGTCGGCAGTTCAGTTCGGCAGTCACGGTAAGTGGCAGCCGATCTCAAATTCTCAACTGGGCTCGGGGGAAACGGGCCGACCTCTAGTCGGCCGGATGGCCTGGGCCTTAGGAAGCCCGTGGGCCATGGCGAATCGGTGTTCAGGACAGCAGTGCGGGGGTTGGTGCTACTTCTTTCATTCCCTTGCTACAGGGCGGCGGAAAAGGCGATTTTTCTCCCGGCGTCGATCTTGCCGGCTCCTTCTTGCGTCCGGCGACCGTTCCGGTCCAGGAGGTGAAGAGGAGCTACATATCCTTAGCCTTGTTAAGTAGTTTAGGGTTAGGATTCTTCGCTTCATCGGCGGTGGTGCGGAGATTAGTAAGTCTAGGCTGTGCTCACAAGGAATAAGCGTCTTCGGCTCCTTCTTCATCTCGCTAGTGTGTGCTCTAGTGCAGCAAAGACTTATAGAGGTGTGAGCTCGCCGGTCTGGAGACCTAGCTCCTCCAGATCTTGTCGGGTTCTCTTCTGGTCCCTCCCTCGTCTCCATATGTGTTTGCACTGGTGATGCTAGCGTCTCCAGCGACAGACGTGAGACATATGTCTACAAACGTGCTGATAAATTGGGTTAGCTTTTGTTTCTCACATGATCTGGTAGTTTAGTTCCTCTTTGGGCTATGTCATCGTTTGATGAGCCGAGGTTGATGGCAGTTCTTGAGGTGTCAGATCCCTCCGTCTCCAAGCGACGTGATGGCCGGCAGTGCCGGTCCTATAATTTTGAGGGTCTTCTGGCGAAAAATCTTAGACATAAAAACTTATGTATAGTACCTTATTATATAATTGAATAAACTGATCTTTTTTTTTCATTTACTTTTAGTAGCCCCTGATGTATGTTTTTTAAATAACATTCTAAAATTTTAACACCTACTAAATTAGAAGAAAAATATAACTATATGAGTACAAATTACAATTACTAGAAATCTATAATACTATACAAATAATTAATTTAGATTAACTATTGAACAAGGAAAAAGCAAGTCTAAACGGCTCTTTGTAAAATTCATACTACGTAGTTCACTGTTCACTTGTCTAGTCCTGTCAAGTAGTCTTATTCTCGATCTTGTAAGCAGCAGTACAACCGCACATAATGCTAGGATTGCAGGGCCCACATCTCTGTCATCTTCGCTCTTCTCTAGCCAAAGATGTGCGGCGACCGGACTCGTCGCTAGGAAAAGAAAGAGGTTGACGATTTCTAGGCCCTAAGAATGACATCTATTTTATATCTACTGTGGAGGTTTTATACCTGGGTTTGGGCCCCTATCTTGCTTGGGCCCTCGGTCGTCGCACACTCTGTCGCCCCCCTAGGGCCGGCCCTGATGGCCGGTGGCCCGATTATAGAGGATGTCGATGTGTTTGATATGCTATTCTAATGAAAATTGTGATGTTTCTTCATCAGGATGGAGGCTGGCTTCAAGTTGCAAATTTGGTGTCTCCTCTCCATCCTTATAGTGCGACGGGAGCATGTGGTGTGGCTGCTCTGACCGTCGTCCGCCAAGATAACCAAGAGGATAAGGATCTTGCAAAGATTGAGCTGTAATTTTTCTTTTGATGTCTTTCTCAGAACTGGAATGAAACTTTAAGATTTATATGTGGAATATAAACTTGGTTTCTAAAAAAACTAGTGAAGCTAATTTTCTAAAAAAAAAAGTAGTGAAGCTAGCAGGTTTAGGCCGCAAGACTTAAAAAGACTATCTTACCATTTTGAATTATTTATTGATTAGCATGGTCTAATTTTCTTTTTTAAATTATTGAACCATATAAAACTAAACATCTTACCCTAAACTTTTAAAACGGCAACAGTTCAATCCTGGTTGGTTTTATCTTTTTTAGCTAAGAAAATTATAAGTACTTGGCGATTGACATGGGTTTAAAACCACAGGAAATGTCTCTAAGATTCAAAACAAAAAGTAAATAAAACCATAGATATAGATTGCGATACCATGAATTCAAATAAAATATTTAGAACTTGTCAAAATAACTCTAGAAGGTCTAAAAATAAACTTTATCTTAGACAAATGAGGGAAAATATGCATAAAAATAGAAAATTTCTAAAATATCCTAATTGACCTTATAATTCAAACCGGTGGAGCTTGCACTAGTGCGTGCATATAATCTAGCTAGGAAGTGAAAACCCATGGGACAAGACGTGCGGAACCAAAAACGAAAACAGGTGATGGACAAAAAACTTAATTGTATTATTTTAATATCAGTAGTGAGAGAGAAGAGATATTATGGACGGTCATACTCATTTAAACTTATCAGTTTAGCTTATTAGTCATAGTTATAATTTTTTTTTCTAATAATAAAACAATAAAATACAGCATCAAATAATTTATGAGCCGTAGAAACCATCAGTACACAACATCCAAACAAGCTTGCCAGATAACTTCAAATCCAGGCATGGCTCCGAGACGTCCAAGCCAGGATCAATCGCGCGATCCAAACAAGCTCTATGAGCATGCTTGATTTGCTGCTCTAGTGGAGCATGCACAGGCGTGTCCGTACAATCTGTCATGGAAAGCGTGTTTGGCTGCATATATGATTAGATGCAGGATCAGATGATACGCCTAAATCGATCTTAACTAGACAAGCAGGCTACAGCCCACGAATTCGATGATACAAGGTATGGATCTATATAATCAGCCTGGCAGGCAAGATATAAATATTGCTTTTGCTCATACAGATAATTTGACGGTATCTTAGTATTTTTTTTTATTTTACATCTTCTCGTACAATTTTACCAGATTTTTATTTTTGAAACTTCTATATATAGTCCTATCCCCAGGATATACGATGAGTCTACAAAACACTATTCGAGCAACTAAATACTACACTCTATATAGATGGATACTAAGAAATGGTTCGGCTAGATATAATTAGCTCCGTTCGCTCGTATTTATCATCAGTCATGATATAACAATTTTTCTCATAATAAAACAGATAAAAATATCATCAACCAACTTATTAGTCATGTACTAGTAATATCAAATATAAATAACTCCGCCTAGAAGTTTATTATAAATTACTCTCTAGAGCCAGAATCCCATAGATTCCCTGAAGCAACCAAGAAACGAACGACGCACGAAGCCAAAGACAGCAACTGCAACGCCAACGCAAAAGATGTATTCGTCTTGACATTCGAACATGCATGTTGTCGTCACCATTCCGAGTTTCCCATGGACCTCAGGCACGCACGAAAACTTCGAGACATTTTCACTCCAAAATTCCACTTGCTACGAGTACGAGTAGTGAAAAGTGAGCGCGTGGAGAATGCTTTGCTTGCAACACAGTGCATACTTCCTAGCTAAGCTAGCTCAGTTGTTCAATTCGTCAACAGACCACGAATTTGCTATCCTGATGAAAAAACTACAGCTGCTTCGCGTGAGAAAGATTCTCAGTCCACTCATATCCTGGCTGCTCAGGTTTCTTCTGTGCCGAAAGAAAGAAAGAAAGAAAGAAAGAAAGAAAGAAAGCTCATTTCTCATGTACTCTATCAGCTGCTCCTCCGGTCTTCCAATAGCGTGGTGTGATGCCACACATATTTCACTGGGAACTCAACGAACTTCCGCTGCAGCTTCCTCCGTGTGTACAAGTTCGTTGCAATTTACCACGCTATCTATGCCCATTCATGACTATAAATCTAGTGGCGCCCGTACCCTAGCAAGCTTCTCAGTTCACAACCATCGATCATTAGTGATCAAGTTCATACCACATATACCTCGTCGTGCATTTATATATATATACATACACGTACCTGAGAGACGACTCGATCAGACGAGATGGAAGCTGCAAGGAGGAAGCCGGCGGCCGCCGCGATGGCTCTGGCGCTTCTGATGATGATCATCACTTTGCTGGTCGCTTCTTCCGCTCGCGGCACCGTCGTCGCGGCGGCACGCCTGCAGCTGCAGGGCGAGGGAGGCCGCGGCGTTCCTGTCTCGGAGTCCATTCCAACGGTAGCTGAAGAGAAGTACGCCGGGAGCTCCAACTGCACGCATGATCCCAACAAGCCCAAGAACGGGGCCTGCCCTCCCTAGTGATTGACTGCAGCTCCAGTAACCTGATCGAGCTACAATTGCTGTTTTTCTCCCTCTTAATAGAAGTAACAATATAATGACCGTCGGTGCTCACCAAGTCACCATTATATTGTGGTCTTATATCTCAAAGGTTGAATAGTTGATAAATGACATAGGACTACTACGTATGTGGTAATAAGTCCCGTCATCGTAATTTATTTATGGTATATATATATATATATATATAGGGATTTGTAATGCAGCATCGTGTTAATTTCATGTTTTCCAGACTATATAACATATTGAGAGTAGTTAAAGTTCCTTATTCTCTGCCTATAAGCTAGCTCAAGCTTGACTCCTCTAGTGGACCATGCATGTTACAACTCCCACCGCTTTTAAATGTATGACATTCGTAACAAACTAATTAGTTCAAATTTTGAAGTAGTATTCTTTTCGTTCTAAATTATAAGTTGTTTTAAAATTTTCTAGATGCATTACTTTGACTATATATCTAGTCATATAGGGTATATAGAAAAAATTATATATAAAAAAAACTAAATAGTTTACAATTTAAAATAGACAGAATATTATATTTAGCTTGCTCTAAACTTATTTCGAATGGAGGGGGCATTATTATGACGATAAGCGTATGATATGTGCACAGATAACATGAGAAAAAATCAACATTAAGAGTTAATTTTTATGTGTCGTCATATTTTGGTACTATTCCAATTTCTAAAAGATTCACCCATCTCACCTTTACAAAAGAAAATACAGCAAAACCCTAAATCTGCATCCAAGTTACCTACCTCTACTATTATTAAACATTGTTTAGAAGAAACCGTTGCATTTTCATCAAAATAATCCACCCAGGCATTATGATAGATAATCTAAATAATTCCTCAAATTGGCATATGAATTAGCCACTTTTCTATCACTAAAATATATTAACTAAAATAAATTAAAATATACCCTCAAATGTACTCCTAATTACTTTCTTTGTCCCATAAACAATATCATTCTCAAATACACCCTCACTAATGTACTCTCTCTGTCCCATAAACAATATCATTCTCACTTTTTGAGAAGTCAAGCATGTTTAATTTTGACCAAATTTATATAAAAAATATTAATATTTATCACACATAATTTGTATCATTAGATAGATTGTTAAATATATTTTAAAAAATAACTTAATCAAACTTAGTTAAAATTAAAAAAAGTTTTAGTGACGGGTGCCCAATAGACACTCTTTTTATTAGATGGAGGTAGTGCTATCCCAATTTCGCATCATGCTTTTTGGAGTGCCCAATCGTATGGAGCCACGACATCAAAAGTCCCATTAGGTCCGAAAAAACATATTACAACATGTACATACTCAATATATTTTATCTTCATCGTTGATTACTACTTTGAGATTCGTGTTACTTACACTCTCCTTTCTTTTTTTTGCAAACATACACTCTCCTTAATACTTCACACTACTGATTGCAAAGGCACATTTCTTAAGGTGTTGTTTAGATGTGGAGGATAGCACATCCTCAACATGTATACCCTGGTCTATTATTGTTGGCAAATTTTAGGAAGAATTTACATTTAGGCACGCGGTGCACAAACTTTCTAAATGAGTGTCAAAGTTATTTTTTGTTGGCCACCAAGAATCGAGCTCTTTAAACTGAGAGCCTGAGTTTGTAGAATACGGAGTATTCACTATCCGTAGAGAGCTTCTAAGATACGTATCTCATCAGTACCTCCGGACAGAAATTCACACTATGCATGCACTTCAAGTCATTTTGCCACGTACTCGATAAAATGTTGTGCAGTGAAACCACGGTGCTTCTAGTTAAGATCCTTGATCCAATTTTGGTTTTGAGTGGCAGCCGACAGAAGGGATAGAAATTTGGAACACAACAGCATACAGGGAACCTAGCTAGTTAGTTCTGTTGTGCTTACCGAGTACTCTTGTTTGCTTCCATGTACCACAAAAATAGACTGTGTGTGCACCGTACCATGGTTATACTAATTCGTTGGCGTGGCAAAATGAGTCCAATTAGTAAAAGAAATAACGAACTCCCAAACATAGCCTCCACAAACGTCTCCCCGCCCTTCTTTCCCCGGAATAATCCACAGTCCCCAAATAAACCTGTGTCGCCATTGCCTCCCGCCCTTGCTCCATCGATCCTCTCTGCCTTGGGTGATGATGGAAGGCAGAGGGTGACGGCCAGGAGGCAGCGGTCAATAAAACACAAGAAATTTTTGCCCTAAAACAAGACTGGAAAAACAACTCCGACAATGTCGTCGTCGGCGTTCGGCGACTTCGGTCCGCTCACCGAGCGCCGCCGCGCCGAGAATGCGCGGAAGCAGCGCAGGCGCATCATGATCGCCGCCGGGACCATCACCATCATCATCATACTCATCGTCATGGGCAGCGCCGCGGTCATGTACAGCGGGAAGAAGTCGTCCAGCGACGATGGTGGTGGTGGCCACAAGTCTTCTTCCAAGGGCTCGTCGTCGCCGCCGGCCAAAGGCAAGTCCAGCGGCGGGTCGGACTCGGACTCGAAATCAGGGTCGGACTCGGACTCGCCGAAGACGACGACGACGGATCTGAAGGCCGTGTCCAAGAGCATCAAGGCGATGTGCTCGCAGACAGACTACACGGACGCGTGCGTGAAGAGACTTGGCAAGGCCGCGAACGCCAGCTCGTCGTCGCCCACGGACATCGTGCGCAGCGCCGTGGAGGTGATCGGCGACGCCATCAGCCAGGCGTTCGACCGCGCGGACCTGATCCTGAGCAACGACCCGCGCGTGAAGGCCGCCGTCGCCGACTGCAAGGAGGTGTTCGGGGACGCCAAGGACGACCTCAACAGCACGCTCAAGGGCGTGGACGACAAGGACGGCATCGCCAAGCAGAGCTACCAGCTGCGCATCTGGCTCAGCGCCGTCATCGCCAACATGGAGACGTGCGTCGACGGGTTCCCAGACGATGAGTTCAAGGCCAAGGTGAAGGAGTCCTTCACCGACGGGAAGGAGCTCACCAGCAACGCCCTGGCGCTCATCGAGAAGGGCTCGTCGCTCCTCTCCGTACTCAAGGGCGGCTCGAAACGACGGCTGCTCGAGGAGGAGGAGGAGGAAGGCGCGGCGGCGGTGGCGGCGCAATCGCAAGCCGGGCCGGCACTCGACAAGGACGGCATCCCGGAGTGGGTGCCCGACGGTGAGCGGAGGGTGCTCAAGGGCGGCGGCTTCAAGAACACACTCACGCCGAACGTGGTGGTGGCCAAGGACGGCAGCGGCAAGTTCAAGACCATCAACGAGGCGCTCGCCGCCATGCCAAAGACCTACGACGGAAGGTATATATATACGTAGTGCGCAGGGCGTCGTGTCGACGTGTCAGTGCAGCTAGTGCAGTGGTTGAAGAGTGGTCGTTGGTGAATCGTGTGCTCTCCTATATATATATATATATAGATACGTGATCCAAGTGAAGGAGGGGATGTACGAGGAGTACGTGACCATCGGCAAGACCATGAAGAACGTGACCCTCTTAGGTGACGGCTCCAAGAAGTCCATCGTCACCGGCAAGAAGAGCTTCGCCGACGGGATCACGACTTTCAAGACATCAACCTTCAGTAATAAGAATGCTAGCTCTATCGATCAGCTGACAAATTCGCTCGATCGGCCCTCCTCAACCTCGATAAATATTGTATGTAGCTGCGCAAGGCGACGGGTTCATGGCGATCGGGATGGGTTTCCAGAACACGGCGGGGCCGGAGAAGCACCAGGCGGTGGCGCTGCTGGTGCAGTCGGACAAGTCCATCTTCCTCAACTGCAAGATGGACGGGTTCCAGGACACGCTGTACGCGCACTCCAAGGCGCAGTTCTACCGCAACTGCATCATCTCCGGCACCGTGGACTTCGTGTTCGGCGACGCGGCGGCGGTGTTCCAGAACTGCATCCTCATCCTGCGCCGCCCCATGGACAACCAGCAGAACATCGTGACGGCGCAGGGCCGCGCCGACGCGCGCGAGGCCACGGGCTTCGTGCTCCAGAAGTGCGAGTTCCAGGCGGAGGCGGCGCTCCGGGACGCCGCCCGCCCGCCCATCCGCAACTACCTGGGCCGGCCGTGGCGCGTGTGCTCGCGCGCCGTGTTCATGGAGTCGGAGCTCCCGGACTTCATCGACAAGGCTGGGTACCTGCCATGGAACGGCGACTTCGGGCTCAAGACGCTGTGGTACGCCGAGTTCGGCAACACCGGCCCCGGCGCCAACACGGCGGGCCGCGTCAACTGGCTCGGGTTCAAGAAGACGATCAGCAAGGCGGACGCGACCAAGTTCACGGTCGAGAACTTCCTGCACGCCCAGCCATGGATCGACCCCACAAGAACGCCGGTGAAGTACGACCTCTTCACATGAGGATCATCATATCGATCGGAGGGACGGGCTCTTTTTCAGTTTCACCTTGGGGGATCGGATGGAGGCTGGAAGGCACTTGGTTGTTGGGTGTCGGAGGCAAGGGGACCGACCGATCACTGCATACAATACAAGCAAGCAAGAGTGGAAAAATGCTAGTAGTACTGTCCAGTTTAAATTCGTGTTGGTATGGTATGTATACTGGCTGCTATGTGAGTTTTGTACCTGTATGTACATGAAGTTTCTTTTTTTATACCACGATTAAGGTCTCAGTACAGCAGATTAATTTGGGGATTCTTTTTACGGAGGCAGAACAAGCGCATATCATGCAGTGTATATTGGCGATTTTGGCATGTTTCCATATCACGCTACACTGCCAACCATTTGTATTAGTTTGATTGAAAACATGTCTTTGTAAGATCAAGGCAGTATCACGCTACATGACGATATAGAAGCTGTTGTGCTCTCATCTTGTGAAAACTCGACGCGTTTCAGTTGGCCACCTTTATCTGCTCCATCCCCGATTTCCATATTTAATCTGATTTGTATTGACGGGTTTTCCGGTTAATACAAAAAGGGACGAAAACAAAATTTTCCATTGTTTTTGTTTTTTTTCATTTTATACTAGAATATCTTCTTTTTATCCACATAGGATTTTCCATATCATGAATCGCAATAATGTAACTCAATCAACAATGCTACATCATACTACTATATCATCTTATGAATCTTGTGGTATAGATTTTCCATGTCTCATACAGCCATTCCTCTGGCAGAGTTTCTCAGCGACCACAGCACGGCTTGGGAAGCGGAATATCGAAGACAGTCTAGGCCCACTTCGTTCAAAGACGTGCGGATGGTCTACACCAGATTTTTTTTCATTCCAGAACGGAGAGTAGATTCCGACAAAAGAGGAGTACGCGTTCTATGCACAATTTAAATCAGATCTAAAAGTTCCCAATGCAGCCGTAATTTTTTTAATAACAGAACTAAAAGTTTCGGCTTCAGCTTCTCACAAGAAAAAAACATCAGACTAAGTTTATTACAAACTCACTCCAAATAAAATTCACACAGGTACAAATTAAATCCCAAAGAGATAACTAAAATTCTAGCCATTTGAAGCAAAAATAAACAAAGCAATAGACTCTAAGTTTCTGCATGCATCTTGGATAAGCACCGTGTGTTCATCCAACCGTTGCAACGGAGCCCAAAACCGGAGCCAGTAAGTCATCCTGAAGAGTACCTGCAAAAAAAATTTTGGTTGACATTTATTAAACACCAGATCATTACTTGTGAGCTAGATAACCCAACAAATTGTTGTTGCACCCGTCAATAATAAGAGATTTGGTTTTTTGTTGGACCGATTTAGACCACCCTCCAAACATATGTGCTATGTCCCTAAGCGGTCTCAAACCAAAAGCCCAGTGAACCATACGCCATAGAGACTTAACGACAATACAATCAAAGAATAAATGATTTATGGTTTCTAGGCTACTACAAAAGCTGCAAACCTTACTACCATTCCAATTCCTTTTGGCCAAATTATCCTTCGTGAGTATAACCCTTTTTTAAGGAACCATAAAAAAATCTTGATTTTCAAAGGAAGTTTCATTCGCCAAATCTCTTGTGTAACTTTAACTCCATTATTGACAAGATGATTGTACATTGACTGAACCGAAAAGGACCCATGTTTGGAGCGTAATTAGAGTGGTAGAAGACATGTTTGGCTAATGTAAAAGCAAGCTAATTGAATAGTGTTATGGGAGAGAGAATAAACCGATTAAATTCTACCGATCAACACTAATCTCACTGAGAGCTAGAACAACGCAGAGAAATTGGACCAATTCATAAATCACAATTCAAGCATTACTACAATACAGACCACTGACTCGTTAAAATTAATCAAAATATTAGAGCAACTCTAGTGGAGCCCCTAAACAGACCCTTATTCTAAATCTAGGGACTTGGTTTAAAAAATCCACTCCAATGCACCTCCTATTTGAACTCCCATTTTAGGAGGGCCCTCAAAGTTTAGTTTTGAGTCCCCAGGAAAGAGACCCTTCTATTCCTCTCCCCCCAAATTAGGGACTATGGCTGGAGTTGGACTTTGAATTTGGCCCTTAAATTTTGTAGGTCACCTCCCAAATGAAAATGTAGGGGCTTGATTTAGGGATTGTGGCTGGAGATGCTCTTATAGCAGCAAAACTAGTCCATAGCTAGTACCAAGCTTTTTATAGAATCGGACTACAGTAGGAGTGACAGATAAGCGCAAGAGAAGTTGGGGGGGGGAGAAGGCCACGTATGGCGGAGAGTATGCCGGCGGCGGAATCAAAAGCCATCGCGCGCCTACATCAGCGTAGGAAAGAGGAAACCGAAGGCAGGGATGCTGACCGACCGGCACCTCCTCGCCGTCACGACGCCGGCAGATGATAGGTCAGTCCACCCACTTGAGCGCGAAAACCAGCTCAAACTTGGAACGGTCGAAAACGGAAGGGCCACGACCGTCTCCAGCGTCGACGTCAACCAGGAGCCGCATCACGAGGGCGACCGCGTCGAAGTACCAGAGGGACACGCTGTGGCTGGCTTCCTTGGCCGCCACGTGCGCCAGCGCCCGCTGAACGTCCAGCAGCGCTGGCGCGAGCGGCGGGAGGTCAGCGCAGACGTACATGTTGTAACAACACGAGTTTTCAAACCACATAAAAATCCCAACTTTTTAAAAAATTTCTTAGATAAGTCCATATGGTGTTTGCATGATAGGAAACCCTACCTATATGCACAAGTAGAACCCATTAGTGCTAATTATAGTTGCATAAGCATCTCATATGATTAAATCTACCTTGATTTGCATCTTGTGGATTTTTGGGTGCCTAACTAACAACCTAAGTAACACTTTGTTTAGTCTTTGGAAAGAAAAAGGAAAAGGGAAAGGAGATCAGGGCTTGGCTGTGGGAGCCAACTAGCCCAGCCCAGCCCAGCCGCAAAACCAGACCCGCAAGCACAGCCCAGCAACGGCGCAGGCCCGGCAGTTCCTCCCGGCCCGACCGCGCGCGAGCACAGCCTAGCTCCGCCCCCCGCCAACACGCTAGGCCCAGCAAAGGCGCGGCCCAACCGCGTGACGCACCTCAACTCGACGCCACCTGCGCTGCCCCTCACCTGCTCACTGACAAGCGGGCCCAGGGGACCCACCTGTCATCCCCTTCCTTGGCCCTTGCTCTGCTTTTCCCCTCCCTTACTTTCCCTCCGGCAAAAGCAGAGTAGCGTCGCCGCAGCCGCGCCCCACGCCAAAACCCCCGGCCCTAGCCGCCAGTGGAAGCCGCAGCCGCGCCTTCCCCCACAACCGTCCCCGCTCAGCGCCAAGGGAACCGCAGCAGAGCGTGACACCGCCTGCGTTGACGCCACCGTCGTCACGGTGGTGACGCCGCCGCAGCCCACTTTTGACCGGCGGCGTTCAAATTTGGAGCGCCTCGCCGTCCACGCTCAACCCCGCTCCCGTAGAACCCTAGCGGCGACCCCCTATCCGCCCTACATGTACCCCCTACGCGTCTCTCATCGTCCACCTCCGCCATGGCCAATGCTAGCCCTATAAAAAGGGGCAGAGCCCTCGCACCGCGCCTCTCCCCAGCCACCGCCGCCACCAGTGGCCACACCCGCACCGAACCGCAGTGAGAGAGAAGGGAGAAGAGGAAGGAGGAGGAGAAGAGGAAGGAGCCGCCCCAGTGTCGCCGTCCGAGCTCGCCGGAGGGAGAACTGCGACGACGGCTACGTCGGCGTAGCGGCTCGGCACGGCACGACACAACGACGACTCGACACGGCCTCGCCTCGCCCTGCACCGCTAGCCTCCTACCCCGCCACCTACGGTGAGTCACCCGACCGTGTCTGCCGCACTACACGCTCGCCATGGCCGGACCATGCCATGGCAAGGTCACATTCCGACCTTGTGCTGCACCTTAGGCTTCAACCGTCTCCACCGTCACCTTCACCACCCCAAGGCACCCACGGACACTCCACCCCAGCCCCGTGTGACCACCGAGCCGAGCCCGCCGCGTACGCCCCATCGGCGCGGCCAACCACCATGAGCACCGTTGTGCCACACCCATTCCACTGCACTCCGGCCGCCCCGCTCGCCGGGAAGGCGCCGTCGAGGTCCGCCATCACCACGCATACCCGGCCGCTAGGATAGGAGAACCGGTAGATCCCCCAGTCCCCTTGGCCACGAAGGACCGAGCCACCTCGATCGCGCCCACGCGGTGAACCGCGTCGCGCTCCGCCACGACGTGCGCGCCGCCGAGCCTTGCCATCGCTCGACGCACTCAGGCCACGGAACGCCCTCTGCCGCCTCACCGCGCGCACTGCCGCTGCCGCCGTCCACCGAATCACCATCGCCGAGGGTAGTAGCAGAGGGGAAGAGCGGAGGTCGGCGCCTCGACGTCCGCAAGGGCGCGGTCCACTGCCGCAGAGGAGGGGAGACGAAGAAGAGCGAGGCCCGAGCCCCCGCGCTTGCACACGCGCACGCGCACGGCACGCACGCACCCGGAGCTGAGCAAGCGAGTCCACGCGATGGGAGGTAGAGCGGGCCATTCACCGGAGAGCTGGACATCGGTGTTGAGTCCACCATGGACCACGAGTAAGAGGAGGGAGGAAGTGGACTGTCTGGTGAACCCTGTCCACCGCGAACCGACCCCCAGTGCCCTGCGGGCCAGCCAGAGAGAGAGAGAGAGGTGGGCCTCTGTCGTGAGGCAGGCCCAAGGAAGAGAGGGAGGTGGAAAGAAGAGAGAAGGAAGAGATGGGCCGTGCGCCATCGGGCCTCAGAGCCGGCACGACCCAGCAGTAAGCAGGCCAGAGCCTCGTGGAAGCCCAACAGCCGCTTGCAACAGTGAGCCAACCAGCCCAATTTCCCCTTTTCCTTTAAAAATTGATGTTTTGAAACTTGGAAAATTCTTAGGAAATTCACACCTTTTCGGAAAAATGCAAACTTGGTGTCCAAATTCTTCTAAAAAACAACCCTAGGTCATAGGCTTGTGTTTGAGTGTATTCGGGTCTTTTCGTTCTTTATTTGCTTCTTCGTGATTATCTATAGAAATGTCTAAGTCGTGGTTTGTGTTGCGATTTAGACCCGGAGGAGCCGACAGCTGAGGAGGAGGACCCAGACTACACAAAGGACGCCGGCGACGACTGGACAGGTGCCACGTCCCACCCACCATCGTAGCACCTATTAGACATATCATGATCTTGAGTAGATTGCTAGCGCTTTACTTTATGCAAATGCTCTGAATAGGTTGCATGGTAGATTGTTTGCAAAGCCGATACCTTGTCGCAACCTTTCCCCTGCACACCCGCTTATAGGATAGACATCGCTTATATTACCATGTCACATGCTCTATTCATGCTTTTACCTTGATGATGATTAGAGGACTTGCTTGTGCGTGGTTTAGGCACGGTGTGCCAATAAATGTTATGGTAACAACTGGGGAGATCTTGGCGTGTGTCTTGGGTGTGTGGTGAGGGTCGAGTCGATCGGACAGGTTCTACGACGAGTCCGGGGGACGAGTCTTGCCGGGGGTGTGACCTGGGAATCCCCACGTGAGGTACCTGTGACGGGTACGTGTGTTCTGAGGAGGTCCCAGGGCGAGCCCCAGGATAGAGGTGCTGTGATGGCACGGGGGAGGACCCCAACTGGAGTTGATGACCTGTCTGATCTCACTTAGGATCTGGAATTGCAAGGGAATCGGAACCATGAGCTTTATTCGTGCACACCACTCGTCCCTGATGGGTGGGGTACGGATGTCTATCGGTTTGGGCGATGCCATTACTGCTAGGTTGTTAGGTGATAGGGTGGGTGGTGCCGGTGTTGAGACCCGTACCATCCTAGATGCGCAGTACCACGATGGCCAGGTGATGCGTCTCCCAGTCTCAGTTTGCCGGTGCGCCGGGGAGCCCCAGGGCTGAGTGGCAGGATGGTATCGTTTCAGATCGGGAGATAGCCCGTTATCGGCCTAGGCGTTGCGCAACGTCGATGATGGCAATCTTGTGGGTACAGGTGTACACACTCTGCAGAGTTGATCGATCTATACGTATAGGCGTGTCCCCGGTTATGGACATCTTGTGACCTACGCCTCGCTTGCTTTAGAGAGATGAGTCCCTTCTTTTCTCCCCCCTGGGTTTTGTAGGATCCGGCTGTGAGCCGCTGAGGCAAGGACGAGAGGGAGTTGTCCTTGTCGCCTAGAGAGCGTGAGCGTGTGTGGTGAGATGTGTGTGGATGGGATGGATGTGTGGGAAACGTGTTAAAACTTGATATACAACTTACTATACTACTATTGTTATACTAGTTAATAAACTTGCATAGGAAAACCTACAGCTAGATATAGGTTATTTTCGCTACCCCTTGCATACCACTATCCACAAAGCAATACGCAAAGCATAGGGTGGGAGCCAATGACCAGTACAAATCGTACTGAAAGATTTTGGATTCAGGTGACGAGCCTGAGGACGAGTTCGGGGACGTCGACCCGGAGGAGTAGGCTTTCGTGCTGCGCTCAAGTCGGAGATGCTGAAGATCTATCCTTCCTTCGTTGTTCTTTCTGCTGCGTGCTCGTGTGATTCCGCCCAGGTGGCGATGTAATAAATAATTTAGATTTTTTAATGTACTCTCTAAATTCAGAATTCGTGTATGACATTGATTATCGACAGTAATTTGATAATGCGATGGGATGATCTCCGAGACTATCGTGTTATAATTCGCATCTGTGGATTTTCCCTTCGAGGAAAATCGAGATCGTTACACATGCCGTCCTCCGGGAACCGCGCGGTGGCGCAGCAGAGAGCCGCGAAGGGCCTCGCCGTCGCCGCCTGCCGGTCGAAGAAGGCGCCACTCAGTTGGTGAGACAGCTGGTGCGTGCGAAGGCGGAGGTCCTCGCGCGACGCGCCCAGCATGGCGCGCGCCGTCACGGCTACTGCGGGGAGGTAGTGACCGCCGGCGGAGAGACGAGGGCGAGGGAGGAGGTCCTCGGCGGAGGCTTCGCTGCAGCTGGAGTCGCCGACGAGCATGAACGTCATTTAGCTGTGATCTGGGTTTAGGGTCGAGACGTTGAGCACGCGTGTGTCGTGTGCGTGCGTTGTACGGGTTCCGCTGTCAGGCGCGAGGGGGTTTGGTATTTGTACTTGGAGCCTGGGCGAGATGTGTGTTGCCCGTTGGGCTCATCATTAATCACAGCAGAAAAGAAGACGGAAAGGCGGTCAAACGGAAGAAAAGACGAGGAGGCACACTGTTCCCTGTTGTGCAAGCTTCACCGGCCGAGGTGCCCAATGCAAGAACGCATACGCATGGCGCAGATTACAAAGAGGCGCGCCTCTCCGTCTTTTCCGTTTGACCGAAATGCCAACGGGCTCCTACTCCCGCTACAAATACCAGAGACCTCGCGCCTGGTAGTAGGGCAAGGAACCCATACGGCGCACACAACCGTACCCAGATCACACCACAGCACGATGACGTTCGTGCTCGTTGGCCTTGACCAAGACGACTCCAGCAGCAGCGAATCTGCCGCTGGGGACCTCGGCTCCTCTACCGTCGATCTCCCTCGTCTCTCCAGCGCCGGCCACTACCTCCCCGCTGCGGCCGTGACGGGCCCCTGCGCACTCCACTGGATGCCCATCGCCGCTGCAGTCTCCGCCGCGCGCGCCATGCTGGGCGCGTCGCACGAGGACCTCCGCCTTCGCGCGCACCAGCTGTCGCACGAGCTGAGCGGCGCCTTCTTGGACCGCCAGGCGGCGGTGGCGGCGGCGGCGGTGAGGCCCTTCGCGGCTGTCTGCGGCGCCACCGCGCGGTTCCCGGAGGACGGCCTGTACGTCTGCGCCGACCTCCCGCCGCTCGCGCCGGCGCTGCTGGACGTGCAGCGGGCGCTGGCGCACGTGGCGGCCAAGGAAGCCAGCCACAGCATGTGCGACTGGTACTTCGACGCGGTCGCTCTCGTGATGCGGCTCCTGGTTGTCGGCGACGCCGGAGACGGTCGTGGCCCTGCAGTTTTCGACCGTTCCAAGTTTGAGCTGGTTTTCGCGCTCAAGTGGGTGGACTGACCTTGGACACTCCGGTCGGTCATGAGTCATGACGGCGAGGAGGTGCCGGTCGGTCAGCATCCCTGCCTTCGGTTTCCTCTTTCCTGTGCGGATGTAGGCGCGAGATGGCTTTTGGTTCCGCCGCCGGCGTACTCTCCGCCATACTTGAAAATCTTGTAAAGTTTTGAAATTTTCAAATCATCTAAACAATGAACTGATTTCTAATTTGATGTGGATCGGAACACATCATATTATTGTGTATCGAACACCTACTCCTATTTTGTTTGGCTGATATTTGGTCCCATGGAGTATCTAGTTATTATAACATGTTTAACATTAGATAGTGGCTATGCTTAAAAAAACATTAGACAGTAGCTCACACATCAGTGACATAGTCTGCACTACGACATGTAGGGATGATCGGTACTTAACTTTTTTTCTCCAAATATAAGGTCTACACATTTTAAAATTCAAATTTTATTATCATTAACTAACAGATAGTACAATCATATAAAAAGTCTATACCAAAATGTAGTTACCTGCTTCGTCCCGAATATGTGACGTTTTAACATGTAATTATTACGTTAGTCAACAAATCAATGTAATTTTTCTTTGTTAACATGTTTAAAGTTTAACTAAACATATAATAGATAAATATTAATTAAATTTTTATCACACCAAATATATCTTATGATAAATCTATTGTGTCATGCTCCAAGTATGACCCTTCACCGAAATGGATGGTTAGCTCCACGCTAGGATGGAGGGAACAACGTCCTAGCAGAGCTGACAGTGTTATGCCTTTCTGTGTGAGGCTCCCGTCGCATGGCAATGTTGTCGAGAACTCCAAGGTACGTGTCCAAATCGATGGTACCAAGTCCCATTCGATCAGTCAAGGTTCTGAACAATATGGGCATAGGCTGTCTTTGTTTCTATTCCTGTTCCCAAGCCAATTTCGCTCAATTAGGTACCGTTTGATTGGGAGATATCATGGGATGGGATGATTCCATCTCAGTTTTTAGAGGTAGGATGATCCTATTTGTTGTTTGGTTGAGAGGATAGAATGACTCTGTTTTCGGTTTAGTTTTGAGATATTAAAAGTGGGATAAATCTTGGTTTGGAGATTTCAAAGCGCAATGGCAAAAGCCATTGGTTGGGGGCTCCCACCCAGGGTTCAAATCCTAGGTGCGACACTTTATTCTGATTTATTCCAGGATTTTCCGGCGCTACGCATTAAGTGGTAGACGACGTTTCCGTCGACAGCGAGGCACCTATGGTGACTTCGTGAACTTCAAGATTTGCCGGCTCAGTCCTTCGAAGGTGCTCATAGGGGTAGGGTTTGCGTGCGTGTGTTCGTAGGGGCAAGTGTATGTGCGTGTTGAGTGTGTGCGTTGTAGTGTGTACTCTCAAAAAAAGTGGGAT
The DNA here is from genome assembly GCA_022036555.1 of Microstegium vimineum. Lineage (NCBI taxonomy): Eukaryota > Viridiplantae > Streptophyta > Magnoliopsida > Poales > Poaceae > Microstegium > Microstegium vimineum. The sequence goes on along the minus strand of CM039119.1, from coordinate 48,466,665 downwards.
GAATCATTGTCACGTTGGGGGGGGGGGGCACTTCATTAGATTTTTCCCCTTTTCATTTGTTTTTTCTTTTCCCTTTTTCCTTATCCTTTCTTCCATCACAGAGCCGCAATCTTCTCAGTGGTCGTCTCTGCGACCTTGCCGGCCGAATCACTGCCCCCCAGTCCCCCACGCTCTCAGCCGGTGCCGGCACCCACGAGCCACGACCAGGCCTCGTCCCTGCATCTGGACCTCGCCCCCGCCCCTGCACTCGCTACCGGTGCTGGCACCCACGACCGGCGACCATGCGTGCTCGCGACCTGGTCTAACTATGGCGCCCGCAAGTCTTCTTCTTCCTCGCGTACCAAGCCGACGTCTCCCACATAGGCGGCGCTAGCAGGTCTTATTCGCCACGCTCCTCTTCTTCCTCCGCGCTTGGTTGAAGCAGCTCCCGTCCCACCTGGGACGCCCCCGTCCGCTCTTTTTTCTGAGGCGAGGTGAGCCCGAATCTCATGGGAATATTCCCATGTAGGATGCCCTCGTTCCTTCTAGACTCCCAACCAAACACGGCCGATCGCAGAGCCATCCCACCCTGTCCCTGCTTGTCCTCCCATCAAAACACACAAACGTTCCCAAACCAATTTCGCTCAATTAGATCACCTTGGGTGACTAGGGCTCAGGCCTCGCGGGTTTTCAAAACCGCCTCTTTACAAGTGTCCAGAGATTTGCAAGTATTTTTTTTACACTAGATAAAGAGTTTTTTTTCTTTTTGCCAAGTGTTTTATGTAAATATAAAAATGGAAAACCCGTCAATACAAATCATATTAAAAAAACGATCAGTAATAGTGTGTGCCTCCTCGTCTTTTGCGTTTGACCGTCTTTCCGTCTTCTTTTCTGCTAGCTGTGTTTAGATGATGAAAAGTTGCTGAAAAAAATCTTGTAGTACTTTTCGTTTGTATTAGGTAATTAGTGTCCAATTATGGACTAATTAGACTTAAAAAATTCGTCTCGCAAAATTAAAGCAAACTGTACAATTAGTTTTTGATTTCGTCTATATTTAGTATTTCATGTATATACCATAAGTTTGTTGTGACGGAGAATCTTCTTTTTTATAATGCCAAAGTTTAGGGTTTTAGGTGGAACTAAACACAGTCGCTGTGATTATTGATGAGGAAACCCAACGGGCAACAACCGCAACAACACACACCTCGGCCGGGCTCCTAGTACAAATACTAGCAAAATGCATCTCGGCGGAACCCATACGACGCACACAACACACGCGTGCTCAACGTCTCGACCCTACCCAGTTCACAGCGAAATGACGTTCATCCTCGTCGGCGACTCCAGCTACAGCGAAGCCTCCGCAGAGGACCTCCTCCCTCGCCCTCGCCTCTCGGCCGGCGGTCAGTACCTCCCCGCAGCAGCCGTGACGGGCACCTGCGCACTCCACTGGATGCCCTTCGCCGCGGCGGTCTCCGCCGCGCGCGCCATGCTGGGCGCGTCGCACGAGGACCTCCGCCTTCACGCGCACCAGCTGAGCGGCGCCTTCTTCGACCGGCAGGCGACGGCGGCGAGACCCTTCGCGTCTGTCTGCAGCGCCACCGCGCGGTTCCCGGAGGACGGCCTGTACGTCTGCGCCGACCTCCCGCCGCTCGGGTCGGCGCTGCTGGACGTGCAGCGGGCGTTGTTGCAGGTTGCCGTCAAGGAGGCCAGCCACGACGCTTGCGACTGGTACTTTGACACGGTGGGCCGCGTGATGCGGCTGCTTGTTGTCGGCGACGCCGGAGATGGTCGTGGCCCTGCGGTTTTTGACAGGTCCATGTTCGAGCTGGTTTTCGCGCTCAAGTGGGTGAAATAAAGTCTCACTAGTCACCCCCTTCTCCGGTAATCTGCCGGCGTCGTGACGGCGACTGACCGATCTAGTAGAAGTGTAGTGTGGATGTATATGTAGCCTTTTAAGTATTCCGCGCCGGCGTGTCTCCGCCATGCGTGGCCTTCACCCCCACCTCTCCTGCGTTTTTATCTGGTCATCCTATTCTAGTCCGGTTCTATGAAAAGTTCGCTACTGCCTACTAGTTTGATGATTTAAGTGTTTGTTTCAACGAGTTCTCTATTGTTAACAATGGTTGAATTTTGATTTCTGATGATTGGAAGAAGAAAAAATTTTGTGATCCAGCTACAGCCGAACTGAATACTTTTATATCTGATTTTCAAATTTGATGAGGAACGAATGTTCGAAACATGCCAAATTGTGCAAAGAACACCTTCTGTTTTGCAGGGAGCCATGGAATATTCACCCACTAACTTTTCACATATAGATTCTCCCTAAAAACAATTATGTGCTGAAACAGAGGAACTGATTTATATAACATCTAAAATGAACTAAGGTTGGTATGAAACACACTTTTCCTAGAATAAGAAAAAATTTCAAGATGATTCGAGGTGACATGTTTTAGTTTTCCAGCGTTCCATAGAGATTCAAGTGATTCTGCCTAGAGTAAAAAATGATTCACCTATACAAACAGCCATCATCGATAGCATCTTTAAACAGGAATAAAAAATGGAAGATAACTCCCTCTCCACTTGCATTTCTTGATTTGTCCATCAAAATTGAGAATTGAAATGCTGCCATAAGACTGGGCAAGAGCATCAGCAATACAGACCAAGCAGAACCTTTCCAAAATGAACTAGCGTAACAAACAGAGCATTCGAAGTTTGGCATCAAAAAGGATGAGAGAAAGTTTGGCTTCAAAAAGGATGAGACAACTTGTCCATCTTTCAAAATCTTGGCTTACAGGCTGGAGAGTACACTGCTCTCGCGGATTAGTTTGACAGCAAATTGCAGGACCACTCCACTGCAGTTTCAGCGCATTAAACATAACTCCTAAGTATCAGATTACAAAGCAATGCTTAACTGACGCAAACAAGTGCACTGGGCGGCAGTCAGATAAACTACTCCGACTTTTGAAAACTGAAATTGAGTCGTAAAACACAATTTCTTCACGAATTTGATGGATCTAATTAGCGAGATAGTGGGACCATATTGACTGCAAAAGGTTGCCCAGAAAGCATTTCAATTCTCGAACAATACGACAGGATTACATCAGAAACACAACTGCAAAATACAACTACCACCAGTTCAAAGCCGCAGGCAGAGAACTAAACAAAGTAACCCTAACCACACACGGCATCCACAACAGCAAGGAGAGGAGGCGCCCAACCCATCCTAGCCTCCGAAGCCGTAGAGGGTGCGGCCCTGGCGCTTGAGCGCGTAGACGACGTCCATGGCGGTGACGGTCTTGCGGCGCGCGTGCTCGGTGTAGGTGACGGCGTCGCGAATGACGTTCTCGAGGAAGATCTTGAGCACGCCGCGGGTCTCCTCGTAGATGAGCCCCGAGATGCGCTTCACGCCGCCCCTCCGAGCCAGCCTCCGGATCGCTGGCTTGGTGATGCCCTGGATGTTGTCGCGGAGGACCTTCCGGTGGCGCTTCGCTCCGCCTTTGCCCAGACCCTTGCCGCCTTTGCCGCGCCCAGACATGGTCGCCGCCGCCGGTGCCTCTCTCTTTCACGCGCTCGTCGCCTCGGAGGAATTGGGGAATCTCTTTTGCGAGGTGCTGGGACTTGGGTGATGAATGCGGACGGTTGGTGGAGGCTAATATAGAGGCCAGAGAGGAACTTGGAGGCGTCGGATGGGGAGCGATCCGCGTCAGAGGTGGGAGGAGTGGTGTGAACCGTTGGATGGGGACGGCTTGATTCCTATTGGTCGACGAGCAGGAGCGCGGATTGGGGAAGGGGCGGGAGCTCTCGTTTTTTTTTATCGGTACAACTTTGGACGCACACAACTCATACACTCCACACGCACACACATGCTAAGAGATTGGGAGGCTCGCCTCCAGTGCACGGGAAACGCGCGGTACCATCGAATGCGCACGCGTGCGTGTACCTGAAAAATTTGGGATAAATCCCAGAAAATGGTGCGACGCCAGAGTTTGAGCCCTGGTGAGTAGCGTCCCACTGGACAGTGCTACCATTGGACCACAGGCCCATTCACAACTCTTGGCTTTTTTTGGGCAGTAGAGCGCGCGGGAGGCGAAAATCGGGTGGGAACAGAGAAGCCTGTTTTGTCTGGGGAAGTGGGAAATGGAAATTTTGGGTGTGGCGAGCCCACCCGCGGGAGGCCTGGTGGGCCTTTTGTTTTTCGCATAGGCCTGGGTGGGCTTTAGCAGTCCAATTGGATCTTTTGTTTTTAGGTGCGAAAATCCACTTGGGCTTGGATTGGATGTCTGGCCCTTTTACCTTCTATAAGCATCAATCAATCAATCTAAGAAAAAAAAGGACATTCTACCTCTACCGTGTACTCTGATTTTCATTTTTAAACATCAACACTAGATACCATACTTGTTTGTATCAAAGCACGCAACCTATGTGCTTGCTTGCTTGGCTGAAGTGAGCAAGAAACAAATCAGGTGTCGACCATCCGTACTATGTTTTGGTGTGGATTTATAATTGGCATGTAGTTCCAAGGGGCATGTGATTTACCATGGAAAGAGTGGAATTTTCCTCAGTCAGTATGAAGCATGCGTACGGGTGATCCATAACTAACTTTTATCCAATGAGCATGGGTTGCCTTGTATGCACGGCAGATGGCGAACTCACATACACGTCTGGTGCTTGGGCGCTTAGCTGGTTGCAACATGGGCCCAAAAGAACATAGGTTTCTGTTGCCAACCAAATGGTAAAGAGGATTACGTGAATAATCCGAGTGCACATGATTTTAGCGCTTCGCGCACACCCATCACTCGTCGATGTCGTCCATTCATGGTACTGCTTTTCCCGACCATCTGATTTAACCACATCCACGCCCATGCCCGCCAAAGGCCACCCTTATGCCCTCGCTGCCGGAGGCCACGCTTGCGCCTATGCATCTGAAGGTCGCAACACTATCAAAGAGAAAGAAAATTTAGCCAGTGATCGCACCATGGCCCCCTAACCCTAACTCTGGCGGCCTTAGAAGGAAAGTATTCAGGGAGCAAGGGTGGGCAGGTGGTGGGGATGACCAGAGGGCAATTTAGGGGGTGGAGGCGACCAGGCTAAGTTAGGGCAGGGGACACCATGGTCGTAGCTCACCGAAGTCACGATGGTTGCTGGGGGAGGGAGGAAGGGAGAGAGAGGGGAAGGAGGAGGTCACCGCGGGCACTCGTGCACCCGGTGGCAAGATAGCCACGAGAGGGGAGGAGGCGCAGGGGTGGGAGGAGGAGGAGGAGGAGGAGGAGAGAAGAAGAAGAAGAAGAAGAAGAAGAAGAAGAAGAAGAAGAAGAAGAAGAAGAAGAAGAAGAAGAAGAAGAAGAAGAGAAGGAGGTGTCGACGAAATGTGCGTCGCAGTCTACCTAGGGGGTACCCTACGGTAGTAGATTGTAGGCGGAGGTGTGGCAACGGCGATCAAGCGTAACACAGAGAGCGTAGACACGGCGATTTATACACGTTCGGGCGACAAATCGCTGTAATACCCTACGTCCTGTGTTCTGGTGGCTGAATTGATCTTGTGTATTAGGTTACAAGATCCGTAGATGATCTGAGAGAGGTTGAGTGTGGTCTTTGGAGGAGGGTCCCTGCTCGTCTTATATAGCGGGGGAGCAGGGTTACAATTCCCATATCATAACAGATTACGATCGGTTCCCTATGGAAAGGGATCTGAGTCTATCTACTAGGATCTTCCTTGGCGAGCAAGACTTATTTGGAGTCCTTGGCGAGCACGGCGGGCTGGTCGCGTGCCGCAAGTCCTCGCGGGCTAGGCCGTCTTCTGGTCGGCAGGCCCATAAGGTCCCTGGGGATATGCCGAGGTAATATCCCCAACAAGTCCCCAAGCACATTGCATTCTTCTGGCGAGCCCGCAGCGTCATCCTTGGGGGTGTTCACCTGGTCGCCATCACGCGGAGTGGTCGTCGTAGAGTCCCGACCAGGGTGGCTGGTTGAGGTGCTGCTCGGAGAAGCCTCCCGACCAGGTCGGGCTGGTCGAGAACGTCGTAGCTTGATGCGCGAGCTGGTCGCATTGCCGGATGATGTGGTTGCTTGTTTGAAGAATGTGACATGCTAAAGAAGAAAAAACTTTTGGAAAGTCCTTCACTGGTGAAGTGTACCCACTTAGGCTCTGCAAAAACAACACAGAAAACAGCAGAGCTTTGCCGAAAACAAAATTAGTACATTCACCGCAAGGTGAAGTGTACCCACTTAGTCTCCGAGCATGGTAGCAGGTGAAGTATGCACGTGGTGCCATGCTTTATAAAATAGTGCATAAGGTATGAAGATTGAAGCATAAGTTTGCAAAAAACGACTGCAAGTACTCGTAGTCCCCGAGCCTGATGTAAGAAACTGGGAGCTTCTTGTATCAGGATCATATATTGAAAATTAGAGAACTGAAATATAAGTTTAGTAAGAAACAACTGCGAATACCCGTAGTCCCCGAGCCTGATGGAAGGAGCTTAAAAAGGTTCTTGCATCGGGGTCATTTGCTTTTCATTCGCAGTCCCCGGGTGAAAGGTCCTAATATGGCTAGATGGGGGGTGAATAGCCTAATTTACAATCTTTAAGATCACTAGAGCAAATATTAGTAACACAAATGGCGATAAATGCGGTTTGCTCTAGCTCTACTTGTTAGGCAAGCCACCTATTGCAAATCTAATAAATATAGTCTCTATGTCACTCAAAAATCTAGGTCTCTAAAGTACCACTAGTGAGCAAGAAGATATCCTAATTATAACTACACAAGCAACTTCTACTCTACTAGATAAAATTACTACTAATCAAGATGAGAAAAAATAAATGCAAGGAAGAGAGTTGATTTTTATACCGTCGTTGGAGAGTAGAGATCCAATCACCAAATAATTAATTCCAACAATATATATCAATCAATTCAATTCACCGGGAGACAAAAGATGATACTAATGATTTTTCTCCCGAGGTTCACTTGCTTGCCGGCAAGCTAATCCCCGTTGTGTCGACCAACACCTTGGTGGTTCCTCGGTAGAAGGCCCTCAAGCCAAGCCCCGCAAGGCACCGCAAGAACCCACACACAAGTGCGGTAACTCAATGACACGAGTAATCCACTAGAGTTGGAATTTAGCACTCCGCCGGGGAACCACAACAACCCCTCACAAATTCACCTTGATTGGGGGCGGACACAATCACCAAATCCCCTCACCAATTAATCGATCTCCAACCGTCTAGGTGACGGCAATCACCAAGAGTAATAAGAATACCACAATTGCAATCACCACCTAGTGCCACCAAAATGAATCACAAATGCATGAACACTAGGATTTTCCCCAAATCGAAATGCCCTAGGGTTTCCCTCAATCCTCTCAAGAATAAGCACCAAGCTTGGAGAAGGAGAGGAGAGGGAGGGGATCCTCTTGGAGCTCTCAAATGGATCTCATGAACTAGCTCTCTCACTTGATTTTTGGCTCAAATCAAAGGCATGAGAGAGGGGAGGAGTTGAGAGCTTTCTCTGTTCTTGTGTTCTTGCGTGAGTGAGTGAGCAGAGGGAGGAGTTGTACTGCAGAAGCAAGGGGAGGGCGCTGGACTTAACCCAAACGCGCTGCCCAACGGTCACAAGACCAAAACGGACCAGTGCCACTGCGCACGCGAAGCTTCCTCGAAGCAGCTGCAGCAACGGTCGGCAACGTGAGAGCAGAGAGAAAATTAAAAAGATGGCCTGCAGCAGCTCCCTCTCCCATGTGCTTCTCCTTCTTTCATTTTGTCAACAAAACCACTTCCATGTTCACACCATGCTGCACCCTAGATTCAATTCTCTCTCACACAAAAGTCAAACTTGCATGCAAAGATGTAAAAAGGTGGCAGCACCCTGCGTGGGAAAATCTCTCCATTTTTCTATGCATACAGCCACACACATATGCACGCATGCATCAGCAGCAACACACACACACATGTGCTCCCTGTTTTCCATTTTTATTTCCAACCCTTTTCGGTGCTAACTCCAAGATATTCCAAGATAAAATGGGCACTTGAGTTAGCTTATCACAAATAAATCTCAGGGTCTAAAATCTCACCACGTCACTAAGCGCAATGCATATGCAAATGAGACTCACACTTAGTGGCACTAGATAACCATTGCAATTAAAGAATTCCCCTCTTTATAGTATGGTTATCTATCTTAAATCCGATCACGCACTCTATTGCGTCTTGATCGGCAAAACAAATATCCTATTTTATACCTTTGCCTTGAGCCCATAGGATTTTATGTTTATTTCCATTCCAAGCATGAGCACATGATTAATCTTTTGGATCATCTCCATCCAGCATGATGCATCATCTAGCTCCATCACTTGGATCGGACCACCTTGTCTAATTCAATCACTTAGCACAAAGGTTAGTCCAAGGTTGTCATTAATTATCCAAAACCAAACATGGAGCTTTCACCGGGCATCAGTCCCCGGGTGTTGTCCTTCGGCGCCTTAGCCGCAATCCCCGAGCCTTGCTCGGTGCGTAGTTTGGACGAAACCCCCGAACCTAGTCGGGAATGTGATCAGTGCTCGGATAGTAGTTTCTGTCGTCGGAGTCCCCGAGCTTGTTTGTGCCGTCCACTCTGTGAAACTTGTCGGCCAGACTGCTGTAGTTGCTACATAAGAGTAACAAGTATGTTCGTCCAGTCCCGGGACTGTAGTGTTGGTGATATTGCAAAGAAAAAATTATCAGCCGTAAATCATGTAATTGACTATAAGTGAATGTATAAGGAAGAGGAAGTAAATGGGTTGTATTCTATATGCATGATTATCGGCCATTTTTGGTGCGCAACAGGCAGGTGGTGTGGCGGTTCCATATTTGATCGTTGCGGTTTCCCAAAAACCCTTGTAGTCGAAGCGACGTGCCGCTTGATATTTAAGGCTATCCCGATGGTTGACGGAACAGGAAGGGTCACGTTTCTTCGACTTAGAGCGATTAGGATTCGAATAGCCGGCGATTCGGTGCCATATATACTTGGTGATCCAAGAGGATTTCCGTCCGTCTTGTTAGTAATCTCCACGCGCGTCGCCAGCAAGGTTTAGGCGAAAAGTAGGAGAGTCTGTCGGTGCAAGGGTTTGGTCGGCGAAGATGGAGGGGTACGGTGCGCGCCTTGCAGTTGGTTTCTCCGCCCTGCTGTCATTGCCGGAGGACTTGGTCTTTCAGATTTTTCTTCATGTGATCGACGGCGGCGACAATGTTCGTGAGTATGCGAGGTTTCGCCCAATCTGCCGCCTCTTCTGCCGATTTTGTGACGACGCTTTGATGATTCGGCTCGTGTCTCTTCAGCGTCTTCAGGACTTTTGCCGCCCTTACTACCCTTTCCTGGAGCCTGCCTTCGTGCAGCATTTTCTTGATGTCGACCACCGGGAGGCCTTGTTCTTCCGTGGTTTGGAGCGGTTGATGTTGTGGGGGCAGGATCCTGTTGGGCAGGAGCTTATTGGTAGGGCGGTGGCTGCTGGAGATGATGCTGCAATGTACTTCAGGGCTATGATGTTGTACTATGTTGATTCGGCGAATCCGGAGACGCTTGCTATTCTTGGTTGCCTCGGCGGAGGTGCCCTTCCAGATGGTCGGTTTTGTGATCGAAGCCTGCGTCGTCTTCGGGAGCGTTCCCGTGATGATATGCACATGATCTAGCGGCGGTTGTGGATTCGTGCCCCGGAGGATGTGCCAAATCTGGTCGTCGTGGTCGGCCCTCATCTGTGCGTCTGGAACGAGTGTCGTCGTTTTGGTACCAACACGCCTGGGATCATTATGTACTGCAGCCTGCAATGTCAACTTCGGCATGAATTTGATCTCTGGACTAGGAATATTAGTGAAGTAGTCGCTTATCGTATCAGTAGGATGAGGTTGTAATTGTCAGTATGACTTGTTTTTAGGTGTGGTCGCTTCTACTTCGTAGTCTCGAAATTTATCTTTATGTTCTATTTTGCTGCGGGGCAGCGATAATTTGTATCTCGGATACAAGTATTCAGACGTATAAGTGAAAACTACAAAGCTGTAATATATCCGGGCGGTGAGCTTTTGTTTCACTTGTATGTCCTGTTGTGCCCGCTAAGTCGTGAGCCATAGCGACGAATCGTTCGGCCTTGGGTCTCAAATGGTCCAGGTCGTAGGGCTAGCGCCACTTCACGCGTAGGATACATAAGGACTCCCCAGGAGGTACGCAGCTGGCAATCCGCGGCACAGAGGGCGAATAGCTCATGCACGCTTTGGATGATACCAGAGACAGGTCCTTTTTCCGAGAGGCTCGATCGTGGCGTGACTACGGCCTGTGGAGACCGTTCCTGCAGACGCTGGGCGAAAAGTCATGCTGCTTGTAGAGTCGTCGACCGTACCGTGGTCGTGTACAGATTCTGGGCGCATAGCCTCATGGCTACCGACCCAAGTGATACTACCCGGTTGTTGAGGAAATACCGTTTGGGAGGTCAGTCAACGTTGTCGTAACGATTAGGGTAGCAACTTCTATTCGCTATGACTCGTTGATAGACCAGCTTCGGGAGCTTTCTGTTTATGGCCAGGCTGTTTGGAGAAACGCCGTGGTGCATTTTGGCGAGGTCGTCGAACACTATGGGAGTGTTTTGGAGAGGTCGTCGATCGTTAGTAGTCGCACCGTCGTGGTCGACGAACGTTATTGATGTTTTTATGATGATGGTGATACAGCGTGGGTGTTTTTTGGAGCGGCCGCTCTGCCGTGAGCGTGTTGCGAAGATTGTCATACGCCGTGAGCATTTTGCAGAGATCATCGTATGCCGAGAGCGTTTTGTTCATATAGCAGGTTTGGTTAGATGAGACCAGGAAAACAAAGCACATTTATTCATTGCTTGGACAAGAAAGAATACAATCTTTATTGAACTATGCTTATATTGGGACACTCTCTTGCGTCACTTGGAGCTGGCGGCCTCTATGTTTGTGTGCTGGCAGGGTTGGGAGTGGTCGCTGGCTGCTCTGCTTCCTTCTGTTTTTTTGCGGTCGGGCTTTCACCGTCTTCGGAGTTGTACGTGTCTGAGGGATAGGGTTTCTCGATGGCGTTTATCATCTGTTGTTCGCATTCGTATGTGATCTTGAGGTTGGTACGGAGGCTGAGGATGCCTTGCTGCATCGGGATCTTGAGCACCGTGTAGGTGTAGTGCGGAACCGCCGTCAGCTTCGCGAGTGCTAGTCGGCCCAGTATCGCGTGGTAGGCCGTTTCGAAGTCGGCGACAATGAAGGTGATGTGTTCCACCCTGAAGTGGTCTTGATTGCCGAGCTGTACAGGGAGGGTGATCCGACCTACTTGTGTTGACGCCTTATTTGGGATGATGCCCCAGAAGGAGAAGTTCGCGGGCATGAGGTCCTTCTTGGAGTATTCGAGTTGGCGGAAGGTGTCAGCGAATATAATGTTGAGGGCACTACCATCGTCGACCAGCACCTTTCTGAAGCGACATGTGGCGATGGTTGGATCAACGATGAGCAGGAAACGACTAGGGTATCTGTAATCTGTCCACTCGTCTTCCCCGGAGAAGCTGATGGGTTGCTCTGACCAGTCTAAATGGCGGGTGTTGTTCGAATCTTCACCTGTTGCTGCTACCGTGTAGACATCCTTGCGTACCTGACGGCGTCTCCTTTTTGCTTCAACGACCACGACTCCTCCGAAAATGGAGTAGGTCATTGACGGTGGGCGAAACTCCGGTGCTGGTGGTTCTTGGTCTCTTCCCTTGTCGGCTTCGTCCTTTCTTGCTCTCTTGTCGCTTCTTCCCTTTACCGCCGATTCAAGAAGGTCGCAGTCACGCATGGAATGCTTGGAGTTCTTGTGTATGGGGCAGGGGCCGTCGAGGATCTTCTCGTAGCTGGCGTCGTAGTTCTTCTTTGGTCTGGCATTCGTGTTGGCGACGTAGCGGTTGTCTCGCCTGTGATCGTACCTCTGCGGGTAACGCTCGGAGTTGCCCGATCGGTAGTCTCGGTAGTCACTGGCCCTTCCATCGTTACGGTAGTCTGATCGGCGGTCCCTGCCCATTTCGCGCTCCGAGGAGCGGGAGTAGCATCGCCTGTTCTCCCTGCTTCGTGTTGGGTCATCTTGGATGGCGTAAGGATTCGCAATCGTCATGAGTTCCTCTATGGTTGTCACGTTCTTCCGTGTCAACTTGTTTCTGAGTTCATCGACCCGCAGACCGTTGGTGAAGATGGCGATGGCCTCCGGGTCGGAGATCTTTGTGGTGCTTAAGCGTTTATCAGAAAAGCGCCTGAGGTACTCGCGGAGACTCTCGTTACTCCTCTGGCGGACGCTTTCCAAGTCATAGCGTGTCCCCGGCTGGACACATGTGACTTTGTACGTCTTGATGAAGATTTCCTTGAGTTGTTCCTAACTATCGATTGTGCCTTCGGGGATCTTCTGGAGCCAACTGTTGGTTAATGTCGACAACATCACCGGAAGGTAGTTGGCCATGACGTCTTGATTTCCTCCCGAAGCGTATACGGCGATCTCGTAGGTGGACGCTCATTGCTCTGGGTTTACCTTGCCGTCGTACTTGTCCACGGACGTTACTATGAAGTTCTGGGGCCACCGAAGGACACGCGGGCGAGGGGAGAGAGGGCGCAAGTTCCCAACAGGTGGTGGCGTCAGGTCGCGTCACCGATTATCGTCATACTGCGGAGATCTGCGTCGGTACTCCCTCGGAGGGGTTCGCCGCGTCGGATCCGTGTGTTCGCTCGCGCCGAAGGTTGTCGCGGGCGTTGCCGTCGTGTGGTGGGGACCTTCGTCTGTACTCCCGACGAGGGCTTCGGTGTGCCTGCTCCGGTGTTCGCTCTCGCCGAAGGTTGTCGCGGGCGTCACCGTCGCGTGGCGGAGATCTTCGTCTGTGCTCCCGAGGAGGGCTTCGGCGTGCCTGCTCCGGTGTTCGCTCGCGCCGAAGGTTGTCGCGGGCGTTGTCGTCGCGTGGCGGAGATCTTCGTATGTGCTCCCAAGGAGGGCTTCTAGAGTGGCTTCTGCTGTGGGACTGGTCGGAAAATTCGGTTGGACGAGCTGCTTTATTTACCTGGACTACTGCTGCCATGATATGGGCTTCTATCTTCTCGACCTCTAGCGTGGGTGCAAGTTTGGACAGTTCGCAGGTTGCTGCAGCCAGGTTGGCGCTTAGTGTTGGGTATACCGGAACGTTGCCTATCTGGTCAAACTCGTGCTGGAGATTGCGTCCTGGCATGCGACCTCCGTTTCTCTGGTCCCGCTCGCGCTGCTCACGTGCAAGCCGTTCGCGTTCGTGGCGCTCCTAGTCTCGCTTCTCTTGCTCGATGCGCTCCCGTTCGCGCCGTTGTGCGCGCTCAGTGTTGCGTTGTTCTCTTGCGATACAATCGGCCTCCGTCTCGTTGTCGCGGGGGGGGGCGCTATCGGTGGAGACTTGAAAAATCATCCCCCGAAGCATGGGGGGACTCTGGGCAATCGTCGGTCGATGCAGGGGAATCAGGTGTCACGGGCCTTGTGGTGGCGACTGAGCCTGACGAGATCGTGCCATCGAGGGACACTGCCTGGTCGGAGTCACTGGAGATCGGGGAGATGATGACGGTGTTCACGACGGGTGTCGCAGGGATCTGATCGGGGATGGGCCGGGACGCCAGGTCGCCATATCCGTGAGGCCTGGTCGCGGTCGTCGCTTTTGCTGGGGCCCGATTACGGCGGGGTCGGCGACCGTGGTGGCCGGGCGGTCGGCGTCGCGCCGCCTGGACGAGGTCGATGCAGTCGATGATGCCGGCGTTGCTGCGATCGATGGCATCGACTAGGTCGTCTATGTTGATGTCCTTACGCGGGTGGTACTTTGGCATGGCGAAACGACGTGGAGGTGGCGCTGTGAGACGACGTGGAGATGGCGGCGCGTTTGCCACGCATGGCGCGGATCCAACGGTCCAAGATACAGTTCCGATCTGGAGCACGGTGCCAGGCGCTGGAAGGACCATCGAATCTGGGAAGGTGACCGCTTGACGAGCCATGAAGTCGATGCACACACCCCCTACTTGGCGCGCCAACTGTCGACGAAATGTGCGTCGCAGTCTACCTAGGGGGTACCCTACGGTAGTAGATTGTAGGCGGAGATGTGGCGACGACGATCAAGCGTAACACAGAGAGCGTAGACACGGCGATTTATACAGGTTCCGGCCGGCAAATCGTTGTAATACCCTACGTCCTGTATTCGGGTGGCTGGATTGATCTTGCGTATTAGGTTACAAGATCCATAGATGATCTGAGAGAGGTTGTGTGTGGTCTTTGGAGGGGGGGTCCCTGCTCGCCTTATATAGCCGGGGAGCAGGGTTACAATTCTCATATCCTAACAGATTACGATTGGTTCCCTATGGAAAGGGATCCGAGTCTATCTACTAGGATCTTCCTTGGCGAGCAAGACTTCTTCGGAGTCCTTGGCGAGCACGGCGGGCTGGTCGCGTGCAGCAAGACCTCGCGGGCTGGGCCGTCTTCTAGTCGGCAGACCTATAAGGTCCCTGAGGATATGCCGAGGTAATATCCCCAACAGGAGGAGGAGGAGGAATAGTAGGTGGGGCAAGAGAAGGCGTTCGGGCAAATTTTTATGTGATTGTGCGCGCATCCTTTAGTAAGTCCTATAATCATATCCCTTAAAAGTGGATGGGAGTGTAATTGAATTAAGATCCACTCCAATCCACATATATTAGAGTGGATGAGAGTGTAATTGAATTAAGATCTATTTCAATCCACTCAATATATGTGGTTTGAAAAAGATACATGTGCATCCAAACAAGGTCCGAGTCTATTTTAAATTAATAGAATGTGAGATAAAAATTGATTCTATAGATCACCATTCCATGTTTCTACTTTACAACTTATAACATATTCTTTAAACTCGTTCTTATACGATAGAAATAAAACAAATAAGTATATCTCTTATATAATAACCAATAATATATGTAAATATAATCCATATACAACTATATTAGCTTAATTAATACATATATCTAAATTATGTTATTAAAATAAGTTCAATCCCATGAATCGACCTAAACAAAATTATTTTCATCCGGGAGCAAACTACCTCACCAGCGCATGAATGGTCTGCCCGTGCCCCAGCATCCAGCGCAGAGCTGCATGAGCCTGTACTTCGCATCGTACGACACCAAGTTGCGGCGATCCCATCAATAATGGATCAAGCATGCTGGATTGGCTAGAAGCTGCATGGCTGACAAAGTCATAACAAACCGTCGCCCGTCGTCATCTGCTAGGGACCGAGTACTATACACAGGATTATAGGGGCGGTTATAGATGCTTTGTAGAGCCGGCTCTAGTCATCCGTATACATCAACGATTCAAAGATACTGTAGTTTGATTTTTAAGTCTTTAAGACAACCATATCTTGGATCATATTATTTGCGCTTCTTCTATATTTCAGGTGTTTAAATTTTAAGACGATTTCATTCAATATTTTTATACAACCAATTAGTACAAGTAAATTGTTACAATTATGATTTTTATTTGTCTTTATATCATTACATATTAATTTTTTGTCTTTATCTAACTATAGAATAATTATAAATTATTAATATTTTTGTGTACCAATACGGACTAGATTTTATCGGGTTTGTGATTGCGTCTAATTAAGTTTTTTATTCTTAAAACCAAAAATTAAAGTTTATGCAAATGTAAATTGCATAAAACTAAAGCTTCGAGTTTGCAACTTTAGTGCAAAATATATGCAATAACCGTCTTTCGAAAGAAAGCTAAAATTCAAACGCCTAAATTTTAGCAAATCCCTATTACTTGGCATATCTATAATATCATAGTGTGTAGAATGTGGTGGGATATTCTAGGATTCATTATTTCTAGTTTATTAGCAAAAGAAATAAGCGAGTTACTACCTCCGTCCTTCAAAAAATACAATTCTCGTTTTTTGAGAAGTCAAACAGTTTGAACTCTGAGTAATTTTATATAAAAAAAATACTAACATCCGTGATATAAAATTAGTATCATTAGATTAGTTATAGAATATATTTTCATAATAAAATTATTTAGAGACATAAATGTTAATACTATTTAAAATAAAGTTGCTCAAACATGAGTTATCTTGACTAACACGTTTCTCATAGTTGTATTTATTCCCGGACGGATGTAGTATTTAGCATGTTCTTCTCACTAGGCGGGGTATTTACTTTGTTTATACTTTGGAGTTACTATGATGTAGTTTTTAGTCCGATAGGTTTTCTAATATTTATTTTTGATATAGGGTAGTGTATTGTGGCTCGAGCTGTCGGCTTCTCAATGGTTAAGGGCATATTTAGATTTCAGTGTGTAAAACTTTTGAGTGTCAAATTGGATGTCATATAAAGTGTCGCATGGGTATTCAAATAGTAATAAAAAATTATAAAAGTCGTTTATAAAACGCTAAAACACGAGATGAATTTATTAAATCTAATTAATTCGTCATTAATATATGTGTTACTCACTAGTAGAGAAACGACCTTTCGTCGATTGCCAAAAACAACTTTAGTCCCGGTTATTTTTTTGTTCGGGGCTAATAGACCTTTAGTCCCGGTTGATAACAACAACCAGGACTAAAAGGTCTCTGTTGGTGTTACCAATCGAGACTAAAGGTCCTGAACATTTAGCCCCGGTTGGATACCAATCGAGACTAAAGGTCCAGAACATTTAGTCCCGGTTGGTGTTATCAACTGGGGCTAAAGGGTTATCAACCGGGGCTAAAAGTCTCTCTACGGTGGATTTAAAAGGAAAACGTCTCATTCATTGACAGATGTGTTGCGTAACTATATGCAAACTATACAAACTGTGATTGGACGTAACATGGCCTATCAATGAAAAGTCCATCTGACGAGACATTGTTTCTAGGAAGGATAGTACCACCTATAGAATGCATAGCTTTTTTTTTTTGACAGGAGAATGCATAGCTTTGATTTTCTTAACATAACACCGAGTCGTACCTCCTCTACAAATGACAGTACCACCTATATAGAATATATATAGCTTTGATTTTCTTAACATAACGCCGAGTGGTACACTGGTACCTTCAGGTTTTTTCGCTAAAAACGTACGTCTCACATTTAATGATTTTTTTTTGAAAATTTTATGGTTACTTATCCGATAGAAAGGTATTTGTTTTGTGTAGATACTTGTCGCTACGCCATAAAATGCACTCACTGGCGGTTCTAAGCAGGTTTTGATTAGAGCTTTTTACCTATATATGATCTTAAAAAATATACGTCTTTCTTGTATGGTCTTTTTCCAAACTTACCTATATGACCTTAAAATAAAATTTTCTTTTTTCTATGTCTTTCCGTCCAATTTATGACACTAACGGGTTAAGAGTCGGATAAAATTACCTTTTACTCTTAGTGAAAAAATAAGATTCCAATAAAAAAAAATATTTATTTCGTACGATCTTAGATGAGTATGATTTTTATATGAAAGTTATAGTTCTCGATACTTTTTAGTTTTGGGTTTTTGAATTTCAGACAGTTAAGTTGCTAAAAAATTAAACAATATTTCAGCAAGCAAAAAAAAAGTCCAGCATGCTCGTCGGGGACCTCCGCCCTTCGCCGGCGCCTGCCCCGCATCGGGGAGCTCAGCCCGCACTCCTGCACCGGATCCATCCATACACAAGCAGTGAATTCATATAAGGCAGCTCCAGTATGCATGGGAAATGAACCGAGGGGAGAGAGAAACGGATGAAAAGTCGATGTACACACTAGAGCAATCGGAAGTATGTCAGAAGATTTTTTTAGTTTGACGTTTGTTTTTTGTTCGACGCTTGTGCATAGAATATTAATTTCAAAACCCTTCAGTGCGTTGCCGTGCACAACATAAGGCAGGTCTCTGACTATTTATTGCTTGATGCAGGCCCAGCCAAGGGAAAACCGAACCGCACACTATTGGAGCTCTGCTGCTTTCCTAGCAAACGAATTGAAAGGCTGCATTCTTCATACCTGACAAATGCAGCACAGTTCGATATCACAACGAATCGAGACAAATGTATAATCCTGTTGTCTTTTACTTATGAACCGGTAATGATACTCTTATCATTGGCAGTAATGGCACACGATAGTAGTTGCATGTTATATAGCAGTAGTACACGTACGTGAGTACGTCGTACCACCACCGGTAGACAGATAATAACCGAGAAAAATGTATAATCCTGTTGTCAAATGGTTTGGGAAATAAGGTGTTGTTTGTTTGCGTGCTGTAAATGGTAATGGGGCGTTTGGTTCGTTGTTGAGTGGAGCTTGGCTCGTATCTGGGAACCAGGCTTCCGTGAGACGGGCTGTGGAGATGCAAGTATTGTTGTTTGGTTGTCTGCATATGTAGAGCCTGGCTGAGAAAAGATGATGTTTGGTTGTCTGTATAAAGTTGTATTGTATGAAACAAAAATTAAAAAAATAAGTGATTTTATAAAAAAAAATTAACTTGTGTAACTGCACTCTAATAGTTTTATTTTACTTTTAGTATCTTAATCTATTTTAAAATACACTAATATCGCTTAATACACGTTAATCAAATGTTAATAGTATCATTAACAGAACTTATGCTGCACCATGTGAGCCTGGCTCACCAGAAATGTAAATGAAATCCGTATCTGGAGAGCCAGGCTCTGGGTTGCCTTTTGCATCTGGAGAGACAGGCTGGGACCTTCATATAGGCAACCAAACACCTGAAATTTGCATCTGGGGAACCTAGCTGGGCAAGATACTGCAAGCAACCAAACGCCCCAATGTGAATGGGATCGGGGCGCAACATTATTTGTTCCAGATAACTCTAGTACATGATTGCTTTTACGAGACTGTGCATTTTCTTGAATGGAGCCGGACACTTTTTTTTGCCGTGCCCGCCTCCATTATTGGTTGTCAGGCCATCGCCTGGTCGACGCCCAAACACCCGCCTCCGTTAATGATTAATGGAGGCGGACTTTGTAATTTGTCCGCCTCCATTAATCATCTATTAACGGAGACGGGCATTATAACGTGTCCGCCTCCATTAATCGATTAACGGAGGCGGTCGCATTATAAGATGTCCGCCTCCATTAATAGATGATTAATGGAGGCGGTTGTATTAAGATGTTCGCCTCCGTTGATGATTAATGGAGGCGGTCGTATTAAGATGTCCGCCTTCGTTAATGATTAATGAAGGCGGTCATATTAAGATATCCACCTCCATTAATAGATTTCATGTATTTGGGAGTCTGCAAGCCCAGCCAAAGCCCATTCTAACGGGCTCATATATAACTGAGAGTTAGGGTTTCTCCTCTCCGACGCGCAGTCGCGCACCCTCTCCTCTCTCTTTTCCTCCTCTCCTGTTCCTCCTCCCCGAGTCCACGACGCCGCCTCTCCCCCACTCTCCCTCTTCCTCTCCACTACGGCTCCCTCTCCCTCTCCCACGACGGCGGTCTCCCTCTCCCACCACAGCGCGACGGCGACGGGCTCCCTCTCCTACCACGACACGGCTCTCACCACGTCGCGGCTCCACCACGACGTGACGGCGTGATAGGCTCCCTCTCCCACCACGGCGCGACGCTCCCGACGGCGGATCTACGAGCACGGCGCCCCTCCCTCTTCCCCATGTGGCGATGCCCGAGCAGGCCCCGGCGCGGATCCGGCCTCTAACCTGCTACCAGCAGCGGCAGGGTCACAGATCCAGCCACCACCGAGCAGGTCCGGCCGGCAGCGGTGGCGGGGGCATGGATCCGCCCACGAGCAACGGCAGCGCGGAGCGTGAGGGTGCGGCAGCGATGTGGCCGCGCAGAGCAGGCGAGCTCGCCGACGGGTTCTGGGTTTTTTTTATTTTTTTAATCCATTAATGAAGGCGGGCAGGTTATGGCGTCCGCCTCCATTAATACAATTAACGGAGGCGGGCGGGGTGACCGCCTCTGATTAACCGAGGCTTTCCATTGGAGGCGTTTGTGTTTGTCCGCCTCCATTAAGTAAAAACGACCGTCTTCTTTAAAGTTTGTGTACTAGTGTAATTAATACCCTTGATTTGTTTGTTTCATGCAAGGGAGGCAAGTGGATCTGTTACCGCCGGATGGTGGGCGGGATCAGATCACGACGCTTTTGTACAGGTCCGTAATAGTTAACGCTGGTATCCATTCCGGGCTACGTGAACCAAACGTGGGGAGACGTAATTAGATTGCGGTGTCAACTGTTTACGGGCTGTGAACCCGAACCAAACAGCAGCTAAGTATATAAAAAGAGCACAGGGTAGTATAGAATAGTAGATAGCACGCCAACAATCATGAAGTCACGCTCCTCCTGCCTCCTCCTCGGCGTCCTCGCGCCTGTTGCGCTCCTCGCGGTTGTCTTCCTACTACCATCTCTCCTCCCTCCCCACGTCAACAGCTACCATAACCCCGGTGTCCTTTGTGCTTGCTGTTCTTCCAAAGACGATGTCGCAGTCAAGGAGTTCACGACGCAATGGCAAAGGTCATTGGTTGGGGGGGCTCCCACCCAGGGTTCAAATCCTAGGTGCGACACTTTATTATGGATTTATTCCAGGATTTTCCGGCGCTACCACTAGTGGTAGGCGACGTTCCCGTCGATAGCGAGGCACCTGTGGTGACTTCGTGAACTTCAAGATTTGCCGGCTCAGTCCTTCGAATGTGCTCTTGTGTGCGTGTGTTCGTAGGGGCGAGTGTGCGTACGTGTTAAGTGTCTACGTTCAAGATTTGTCGGCTCAGTACTTCGAAGGTGCTCATAGGGGTAGAATTTGCGTGCGTGTGTTCGTAGGGGCAAGTGTGCGTTCGTAGGGGCAAGTGTGCGTACGTATTGAGTGTCTACGTTGTACTGGGTTCTCTAAAAAAAAAAAGACGATGTCGCCGTTGCGGCACCAACGCGGGAGCCCGAGCTGAGCCTGCTGATCGGCGTGCTGACCATGCCGGAGCGGCGGGAACGGCGTGACATCGTGAGGCTGGCGTACGAACTGCAGCCGCGTGCCACCGGCGCTCGGGTGGATGTCCGCTTCGTGTTCTGCAACGTGACCGACGCCGTGGACGCGGTGCTGGTGGCTCTGGAGATCAAGCGGCACGGCGACATTATCGTGCTGGACTGCGCCGAGAACATGAACGACGGGAAGACGCACGCGTACATCTCGTCCGTGCCGCGGCTCTTCGCGGACGCGCCCTACGACTACGTCATGAAGGCCGACGACGACACGTACCTGCGCGTGGCCCTGCTCGTGGAGGAGCTCCGTGGCAAGCCCCGCGTCGACATGTACCTCGGCCGTGGCTTCCCCGTCAGCGAGGAGCCCATGCCGTTCATGCACGGCATGGGGTACGTCGTGTCATGGGACATCGCCGAGTGGGTGTCCAACAACGAGGAGATCCTGCGGCACAACGACACGCACGGCCACGAGGATCGGCTCGTCGGCAAGTGGCTCAACGTCGGAGGCAGGGGGAAGAACAGGTACAACCTCAAGCCCCGGATGTACGACGTCCACTGGGATGTGGACAACTTCTGGCCGGACACAGTCGCCGTGCACAGGCTCAAGGACAACCGCCGGTGGGCGGCGGCGTTTAGTTACTTCAACGTCACCGCCGGAATCGCGCCGTCCAACCTGTATCACCTTCCATCATCGATACATACTTTGTTTCTTAATTAGTGTATCATGATAGAGGTTATATATACTAGTCCATCAACCCGTACTCTCGTTCGGGCTAGAACCTTATGAGACATAAGCATTAGTTACTCTTTAATATTTCTAACTAATAGATATGATATACAAATACTCTATAATCATATATATCAATTACTTATCTATATGATTTTTGTCATCCATATCCATAGTTATTTTTCCTTTTCATGGCATCTTTGTGTATTTTCAATACACATTGAATTTAAATAATAGTATAAACATGGAAATTGTTGTTGCAGCCCATATATTGTGATGCATGAACCTAAGTTATTTTATTTTCAAATTATAATCTATTTAATGGCTATAAATTTTTTATACTCAACATAACTAAAATCCTTGTGGCTATTGCATCTTTTATTAACTCTCCTTTGTAATCTTTCGCAATAAGGATTTTTTCATACAATGCATTCTTAAGTACTACAAATGTCTTAGTCCGTCATTTAAAGATCTAGAATGGCATAGCAGTGCTAATCTCAAGAGCATCTTATTATCTATGTCTAACTTTTAACACTAAATAAATGCCAAAGACAGTAAGGTATAGTCATATGTAGTGTCCTGCACTAACCTCTCTTACATTTGAAGATGTTTGATTTTATTTAAAGAAATTATTTTTGTGTTGGGGCTTCCTCTTGTCATGATCTAGCATATCTAAAGCGCGCCATTTCGGGGGCCTTCGCTAATCGCTCAAGAGGGGGGCTCTTTGGGGGATCCAATCCACATGGGGAAGATTCCAATATGGTTTTACCTTCTCATTTATATGAAAGAACAATCATGTCCTTTTAATGGCAATAATATGTCATGGATCTAGCTAAGAAAAGAGGGTTAACTCGGTTCACCAGTTGTGTCCCGGACTATAAATAGAGAACCCTCTCCATTGAGGCAGGGAGAGCGGTTTTTGCCTCTTCTATTTAACTTGTGTCTTCGACACCTTTTCACTCTTAGCCTCAGTTGTGAGCAATAATTTGCAACGACTATATTATCAATGTAGATATATATTGTATGTTTTACTTAAAATATATAGATATATCTATAGTTAAAACATGTAAATATGTCATGGTTTTTAATATAATAAAGTTTAAATACATTAATATTCACGAAATGGGGGTAATGTTGTATATGTGTGTGTGATTTATGATCATTTAAATATATTTCATAATATAGATTTTTTATTTATATTTTGATTTTAGATATTTTTATTTATTTGTTATAAGGTCTGAGGTGGATAATTTACTTTATAGTATCTTTTGTAACAACATATATGGGTAATTTAAATCAAAACATAGGGATGACATTGCATTATCTTTTCGGATGTCTAATATAAAAAATATTAAAAATTATTTTAAATTATATTTTACATTGCTCAAGGTCTATATTTTAGGCAGAACTTTAGAGGGTTGAATTATCTTTTGTAAGGGAAACTGGTTAATTGAGATGTAGATTTGGGTGTTATTTTAAATTATGTTTCAAAGAATGACATTTAGTTTATAAGAAAATATGGGAGTTTTTTTTAATATATGCTTCAAAAAATAATGAAAACAGCAGGACTGATGTAGATGGATTACTTGTTCGGCATTGCTGACAAAAAATATCTCATTGTTCTAGAGAGTTGGACCTCTTTTACCACGGTTGAGCACATGTGTAGCTTATTTGTTGAGGTTGACTGTTAAATATGATGTTTTATTAATAGATTAACCATTTTCTATTTTATTCGGCCCGTTTGGATCTCTTTATTTAGAGAAATTGAAATATACTTTAGTAAATTAAGTTATTTGACTTGAAATTTGATATTTTGCCACTTTTAAAAATTCACATATAAGTCTATCTCAAATTCATAGGGTGGAAGATAGAAATTGATTCGATAAACCATAATTTCATATTTCTACTTTACAACTTACAATAAGTTCTTCAAACTCGCTCTTCTACAAAAGAAATACAACAAATAAATATGTCTCTCATATAGTGAACAGTAATATGCAAATATAATAAATATACAACTATATTAGGTTAATTAATTTGTCTCTAAATTATAATTATTAAAAATAAATTTGATTCCAAGGATTGAAATAGGTGGATTTAATTTAATACACTAACCAACCAAATGTGTACAACAATGGTGAGCAATGGTCGACCACAGTTAGATTTTACGCAATTATTTATCTATATAACTAAAAGGCTGATTACTTTTTTCTAAAAAGTAAATCAACGTGAACAGAAACTGCCGATCAAAATCTCGGCCGTAGTTTGTTTTTGTGGAATATTAGATTTTATATCTATTTATTTATCTATATAACAACAAAGGTGGTTATTTTTTCTAAGAAAATAGATCAACACGAACAACAACTGATTTCCATTTGACCTTAGTTTCTTTTGTGGGATATTAACTTTCTAGGCTATTTATTTATCTGTATAATAACATAGGTGAACTTTTTAAACAATAAAATAGATCTAGTATTTATTTATATGTGTAACAACGGAGGTGAATTTTTTTAAAAGAAAATAGATCCATTATTTATGATAATTATTTATCTATATAATAACTAAAAAAGCTTATTATTTTTTTCTATAAA
The DNA here is from genome assembly GCA_022036555.1 of Microstegium vimineum. Taxonomy (NCBI): domain Eukaryota; kingdom Viridiplantae; phylum Streptophyta; class Magnoliopsida; order Poales; family Poaceae; genus Microstegium; species Microstegium vimineum. The sequence continues at coordinate 48,442,479 of CM039119.1, read as the reverse complement.
CTAAAGCAACATGAACAACACCACTCCACGTGGACATAGTTTGTTATGGTGGGATAGTAGATTTTTTATTTATTTATTTATTTGTATAACGACATAAGAATAACAGAGGTGTCTTTTTGAAAAATAAAATAGATCTATTATTTATTTATCTGTATAACTACGGAGGTGACTTTTTTAAAAGAAAATAGATCTAGTGGTTATGGTTAGCTATAGTCTTCCGATTAATGGCTAGATGTTTCTGATTAACGTGATAATTTCTAGCATTTATCTTTTTTCTTAGCGCGTCTAGTGAGAATTAACGTGGAGCCTCTATCGGGGCCTCCAATTAGTAATAGTAAGATGTTTTGGTCCATGCATGTTTGGATGAAATGTTACTCTCATGTACTATTAAATAAACAGTATGCATGGTTTTGCAAAACTAGCAAGGTCGTCCGTGCAAATTAAAAAGCGGGCATCCACGGGCAGCTAGTTTTTGTTTTCACTATAATATTTGAATTTATCTTATTTTAAAATATTTTTTGCAAATAGTTTTTGTTCTTTGTTTGGTTGCATTGTTTCTCTTGTGCACCTCATCGCATCCTTCAGTATATATGAACCCTATATAGCCACTGTCAATGAATTATTGTGCAACTTCTCTCGAACCAAATCAATGTTGTGTTCTCCAATGTCCGTATCAGTCGGTGAATTCAATTCTTCAAGAATATCAGTCTAAAATCTCTCGGAAATTGCTCAATTCATTGTTTCTCTTCTAAGTTTATTTTGCTTGTGATATGTATTTCGTTAAAAGTGAGTAGAAGTGGGCTTACAACAAACCCCAGTAATCCAGATTACCATGAACCAGAGCGCTCAAAAAATAAGTTAACATTGAGCTCAATTACAAACACAGTCTGCAACGAGGAGCCAGACAACGTAGTGGAAGCAACCTACGAACTTACAAAGGTGCCGGAAGCCCGCTAGATCTTAGAGATAAGCCTAATCGATGATATCCTAGAGATTATTAGCATGGCGGATGAGTCCGTTGAGCACCTGCATGGCCATAACGAACAAAAAAAATGACAATGGACCTCCTCTATCCTCTATGTTCGTTGGAGTTACACAAATTAACCAATTTAGGGACGGAGGTAGTATGATATACGGTATGAGATAGGAGTGCCGGAGTGGGTGGGAAGCTAGAGGGGGCGGGGCCGCGGGGGCGGTAGCCACATGCGCATGGCGCGGGCCCGCGTGGGGCGTGGCCCACGAGACGCTGGCGCAAGCGAGCAAAGTCCGGCCAGTGCGGGCCCATGAGTGGATGCAGGAAAATGTTCTGCGACCGCGGGCGTCCGGGCCGACGTCCAGGCGCTAGAGTGTTCGGGCCTATTGCTTTTTCTGCAGCACCATGGGCCACCATCTCCGGTGCATCGACCTGACTTGAGGCCCATGCTGATTTTCTTTTTTACCTCTACCCAAAGAACTTCTAGATTCTGAAATTCATAACGAGGCAAGCTGTTTTTTTTTTACCTTTATGCCCACGCTGGTGAACCTTTGAACAACAAGAAGAAATGCAATTATTCAGACCGAGTACAACTGATACACTCGGTGCGTAGCTCCGGCAATCCGGTTGCGGCTAACCTGCAATTCAAGGAAACTAGAGGAATGAAGGGGATTGACTCGTGGCTGATTCAATCGCCTCAGATCCATTGTACAGAAAAATCCGGCTGATTGCGCAGAGATTATTAACTTCCTGAACGAGTCACTGTCACTGCAACCACCATTTCTCACGATAACAAACATTCGTAGCATGCTTGCTAAGAGCATTTCTTCGTTACAACTGAGAAACAGAGTACTACATCCAGGAACGCAGCAATTGCAGCAACACTACTACGACAAAGCGACACAGTGGCACGCACATCCCCCTAACCATTCATTTCCCCCTAGCCTCCGAAACCATAGAGGGTGCGGCCCTGGCGCTTGAGCGCGTAGACGACGTCCATGGCGGTGACGGTCTTGCGGCGCGCGTGCTCGGTGTAGGTCACGGCGTCGCGGATGACGTTCTCGAGGAAGATCTTGAGCACGCCGCGGGTCTCCTCGTAGATGAGCCCCGAGATGCGCTTCACTCCGCCCCTCCGAGCCAGCCTCCGGATCGCCGGCTTGGTGATGCCCTGGATGTTGTCGCGGAGCACCTTCCGGTGGCGCTTCGCTCCGCCCTTGCCCAGACCCTTGCCGCCCTTGCCGCGCCCCGACATGGTCGCCGCCGCCTCGCACTGGCCCTCTTCTCTGACGGAGATGAACAATTGGGGATTTTTTCTGGCGTGGCAACTGATGAATTGGATGGGGACGGGTGGGGAGGAGTAATTATAGAGATGCGAAGCAAACTGGGAGGCGTTGGATGGGGAGCGATCCGCGTGAGGGGCGCGAGGTGTGGCGTCGACCGTTGGATGGGAAGGGCTCCGCTCCTATTGGTGGACGAGCAGGAGGGCGGATCGACGAGCGCGTGAGGTTTCGAGCATTTTTGGCGGTGGTGCGCGCGGAGGTATGGGAATCCTGTGGAAATTTTGGGATTTCTGGTGGGAAACACGAAATTTTGGGTTCGGCCGTTTGGTGCGTGCTGGGCGGTTCCGGGCTGCTAGATGCTGGGCTGCCACAGCGAGTGAGCGAGTCCGATGGGTTTTAGGCTTTTAGGCCTGAGCTTCCAAGGTTTGTCCGTTTTTTTCTTTCTAGACTATACAAAACTAGTTTTTTTTTATTTTACCTTTCTCATCTTTTAAAACAGTTTGAGTAGATCGGACTAAGTTCAAAGTTCAAAGTTCATAGGGGTAACAGGACTGGAAATGTTTTTTTAAAATCTTAAAATGCACAAAAAAAATATAACTATATTTACATGAAAAAATAATGCAATTAAAATTCTAAAATCTTATTCTACCTTAGAAATTTTCCTTTACGTTGAAAAATATAAAATTGGTTTCAATTTTTTTCTAGAATAATGATCCATCTTAATTAAATAGAACGAAATTATATAAATCTTTATAAACTCATTGCTTATTTGCTAGTAGACTCCCTCGTTATCTATAATAGTCAATGTTGATCATCACGACTACATAGAAATGGCAGTGGAGCGTCACCAGAATCGTATGTGCAGAAGGGTGCATGTAGCCACGTAGGCTAACACAGCCATTTTGAATACTTATCCGGGACCAGTGCCCACCCTGCCACACATACATAGTACTAGTGAGTAGTGACACACGACTAGCACTTCTATGTACTGGAACGATCAACATCAATTAATATAATAGATAATGAGGGTTTTTACTATAAAATAAACACATAAATAAGACTAAACATTCAAACAATTTTAAGTTAGGCACCACAAGACAGATCACGCATGGTTTTAGAAGAAAAAAATATAACTAGTTTCATGACTTTTATGTAAAAAAACAAAGTTTCTATGAGTTTTCTAAAAGTAAACCAAATTTTAGAATTTTCAATTCCGTTATATTTTTCATATAAAAATATTTTGATACATTTTTTAAACTTATTTTTATGATTTTTTGATACCTTTTTAAATATTTTATGTCTAATTTGCTTCCTAAACTTTTAACTAAGTATGATTTACCCACCCCAAAACCTCACCAGCTAAACTACCATCACAACTACCAAAGGTGCAAAAACTAGTTTCTTGTCATCTATTTTATGCTATATCAACTTATTTAATGTCATAAAACCATCATGAAAATTTTATTAAAAAAACTCGGCCTATAGAGGGTTACACAACCCGCGAGCTATTATAGCTTAACCTCTTGTTTAGATCGCTCCAAATTCTAAAACTTTACAAGATTCCCCGTCACATCGAATGTTTGGATGCAAGCATGGAGTATTAAATATAGGTAAAAAAACTATTTGCACAGTTTATCTGTAATTTTCGAGATGAATCTTTCGAACCTAGTTACTTCATGATTGGACAATAATTATAAAAAACAAACGAAACGCTACGGTACTTTACATCATAAAAATTTTGGATCTCAACAGGCCCTAAGAGAGGATTTCTCACTTTAGCTCCAGAAAATCCCGAACCCAATACCCCGTCCACACTCAGTGGTCATAACTCGATGAGAAGGCCGATGTCACGAACATGTGTTTTGAAAACGCGGGGCAGACGGGAAGGTGTTTTTCCACACATCGCCGACCAGAAATTCACCATCTCAGACCTTTGGACGCTGATCGCAGGGGACACTCTCTAGAGGATTGATCAATTGGTCTAGCGACTAGTGATGAAAGTTTTGTTAAGACTATTCAACTTCTAACTATTAGCACTAGTGAATTCAAACATGCCCTTATAATTTAGAATTTAAACTAAGTGTGTACATCTTTAAGGGCAACCACAATGTTGCTAGAAAGTAGTTCATAGCAAATTTAATATTTAGTAAAGGTGGTTGGAATATTGTGAGAGTGGTCCATAAGAAAGAAATAACAAAAATTACTCATAGCACTATGGTCAGACCATAAGACAATAAAAAATACTAGTTGCACTGTGCAAGTAAGATAAGGAGCTGTTATCATGTGGGACCTTCACAACTAGTCTAGATACATTGTGGCTATTGCTGTGAGACTCACTTATATAGACTAGTTGAGCTATATACATTGTGGTTACTCTAATGATAGATAGTTTATGAACCACGTTTTTCTATGGGGATATTGTAGCTAACCACCGGTGATTCGGTCGGATAAATAAAAGTATAACTGGAGTTAGTTGGCAATGGTTTACCTCGTCAAGTTGGCAGCAGCCTCCTTGATTGAGTTTGCTTCCACGCGACGCCGCGCGCTGACCCCGGCCCTCCCCTGAAACGCGTGGAGTTCGTAGGGGTAAACAAAAAAGACTCCATCGATCCGATCCGTCATCGGATCGAGTCGTGTCGGGTGCTTGCGTACGGACTCGGCGCCTCGGCGTTGTAAAAAATTCTACCGTGCGTGACGCTAGCTGGAGGATTGACGACTGGCACGAAATGAATTACTTAGGCGAGAAGCAGCTGTGGCCCTGTGCCGATCGAGGAAGAAATTCACCTGGACGCCGGGCGCTGGCTTTCTTTCGTATACCGGCGTCGGGCGACGACCGGAGAATCAGTTTGGTGACGCGTGCTTTTCAGTGTCACATCAGGGTCAGCAAGCACGGCACGCTAAGACTGCCCACAGCGTTAGCGGTGCTCAAAAGAAAATCTGTGGGCAGTCTAACACTCGTGATCTATCCATCACTGAAAACACTGTGCCGCGAAGGAGACGCTGAAAGATGCACCTCCGCTTTCCGGGCGACGGCCGCGCTAGCATTAGCACGCATGTTAATCGCATTACCGACGACATCATGTATGTTTTTTCTCTACGGTTCGTCGGTGTTTCCTGCTGCCATGTACCAGTTCATCGCCCTGCACATGAGAGATCGGCATCGGCTCTGCTGGCTCCGGTGACGGGCGCACGGTGTGGTGGGCTGGTGGCATGTATGGTGCGGACTTCTGAGCCCTGAACCATCTTCAGAACCCCGGGCCTGCGCAAACACCCGTCCAACGCGGTCCGTTGTTTGTTTCGCCTTCGAGATGGCCCGGCCGTACCCACCGCCGGACATGTAATAAAATCTTCTTCAATCGGCACCCGGCAGGAAGGAACGAAGGAGAGAGAGATAAGAAAAACTACGGTCCCCTCGTGTGGTGTGACTGCGACCCGGAGCTAGCTAGCCCCTCGTCGAGTCGTCGTTTCAGCTACTGAAGACGACCCATGACGTCCACAGCGGACCGAAAGGATTGAAGTCCAGGATACCGAAAGGATTGAAGTTAACCAGGAATAATCGATCGATAATGACAGCCGACGACGGATAAAATAACTGGTTTTGCTCTCTTGCACCGCATCTATTTTACCTCGTCATCGAGCGAACCGCATCCGCATGCCAACCCCGTCGTTCGTCTCTCTGAAACTCTGAATTCGACGCCCGTCCGGAAACGCGTCCAGGTCCAGGTCGCAGGAAACGAGTCCATCCTTTGACCATGCATGTCAACGCGATAGACGGACCAGGACAAGTTGCTTACGCGAGAAGCACAGATGTCAGATGGTGTGAGCTAACTTTCCAAGAACGTGCATAGCACGTGTTTTATTAAGAAGAAGTTAGAAGGTTTATACGTCCGTCATCAAATCACAGCGAGGTGCCATGAATGATGGGGTTAAACACGAACACAAGGCACCGCTAGACGGTAAATGCACGCTAGACGGTGAACACAAGACCCGCAATGAACTCTGGCACGGTCATTGTCTGAGCTGTAGGAGATCCGGCAACATACGCGTGACAGGTGCTTGGGCTACTGTCCACCCCATGGGTTTCGAGGATATGTTCCCCTACAGACAGCGCGACCGTGGCCCAATTCAAGGTCCATGTGAGCTAACTCCTTCCGGGCGACTGATCCGTTCCGGCGGCGATTGCATTGCGCTCGAGCGTCAACAGATGATCAGCTGCTGCCTTTCGTGCGATTAGTAGTAGTAGCAACGATCCGAGGCATCTGCCTTTCGGCCTCCAGAGCCAGCAAGCCAGCACGGCACTTCACTCAGAGTCAGAGGACACGTCCGACTCGTGATCTGAAGACTACATAGTACAGTACATGCATATCCATTGCGAAAGAGATGCTGAAACAGCATCGACCATTCCAGCTCGATCGATCCGCTTGCCACGCTAGCTGGAACGTCGGTTTGACTTTCGTTTCATCAATCATCCGAGAACTCAACAGTGCCCTAAGTATAAGCACCCTAATAAGTAGAGCTGACATTTGGTCACGGCCTGTTCGTTTGATTATTTTGGTGGCTGATAAGTTGGTTGGTGCTGTTTTTTACTCTGTTTCGGTGGCTGATAAGCCAAGAACGGAACTACTAGCGGCCTTCCTGCTTTCTGGTTCTGGTTCAGTCGTCCCGTCTTGCCTTCCACCCTTCGCGGAGGTTACTGCCTAGGGCGCTCCTAGCACACACACATATTCCGATTTTCCGATCAATGTCTGTGTTTGGACGCCGACGCTCATACTTCTTCTTCCCGCGTCCGTACAGCCCTGCCCAATTGCCCCTCCATCGATGGCCATGCTCTTTCACGCCACGGTAGAGTCTCACCAGCCGCGGCGACCCCCTTCTCCTTGCGCCCTACCTCCCGCCGCCACAATCTTCTCTAACTCTGACGAGTACAGCCACGACGCCCACCACTCTGACTTGGCCCGCCATGCATACTTGTCAAAAATAACTCGTTATTTGCTACAACTAAAAATTACCCTAAAATAACTGGCTTAGCTTCCTAGCTGGCTAACAACTAGTTGAAAGCTTTGAGTAATCAATTAGTCCACCCTTTTATATCTTGTTTGGATAAGCTAAAGCTAATTTAACCATTCTTATCTAAGCTAAGAATTAGCTATTCTACAAACACGCCCTTAGTATGAGTTCATCGTGGCAATTCAATGGGATCTTCAGAGATCGATTTAGAAACAGATGATGCGTCGCACGAAGATTCCCGTCGCATGTACGTACATGATACAGCTGTTGGGTTTTCTGAATTATATCGTACGGTGTTGTTCTGTACTTCTATGAAATTCATGGCACCAGCTAGCTAGTTGCTTACAGTATTTGTTTTCAAAACTTATTACAGGTGACGAGTCTCGATCTCAGCCGATTCTTCTTGGAATCCCACAAGAATAAAAATTCTCGCGCCAGCTCCTCTACAATTTGTTTAATGTATAATAAGCTCAGAAAATGGGGATCACAATTCACAACTTCTGTTTTGAGCGAATAATAAAGCAGCAACGGCTTCCGTTTAGCCAGCCCGACCCCGCCACGACGAAACATGAAGCCGCCCACGTCCACCGCCACCTCCTACCTCCTCCTCGCCCCGCTCGCGATCCTCCTGCTCGTCTTCGTGCTACCCTCGCTCCGCCCTTGGTCCCGCGCCGGCGACCATGGCCTCGGCGTCCTCTGCGCTCGCCGGGCCGGCTTCGTCGACGTCGTCGCCGCGGCGCCACCACCGGCCGAGCCCGAGACACGGTCGCCGGAGCCAGAGTTGAGCCTGCTCGTGGGCGTGCTGACCATGCCGAGCCGCCGGGAGCGGCGCGACATCGTGCGGATGGCGTACGCGCTGCAGCCGGAGGGCGGCGGCGCGCGCGTGGACGTCCGCTTCTTCTTCTGCCGCGTGACGGACCCCGTGGACGCGGCGCTGGTGGCGGTGGAGAGCAAGCGGCACGGCGATGTGGTGGTGCTAGACGGGTGCGCCGAGAACATGAACGACGGCAAGACGTACGCGTACTTCTCCTCGGTGCCGCGCCTCTTCGCGGAGGAGCCGTACGACTACGTGATGAAGACGGACGACGACACGTACCTGCGCGTGGCGGCGCTGGTGGAGGAGCTCCGGGGAAAACCCCGCGACGACGTGTACCTGGGCTACGGCTACGCCATGGGCGGGCAGCCGATGCCGTTCATGCACGGCATGGGGTACGTCGTGTCGTGGGACGTGGCGGCCTGGCTGGCCGGCGCCGGCGCCGGCGAGATCCTGGCGCGCAACGACACCGTGGGACCCGAGGACCTCATGGTCGGCAAGTGGCTCAACCTCGCCGGCAGGGGCAAGAACCGGTACGACCTCAAGCCCAGGATGTATGACCTCAATTGGGACATGGACAACTTCCGCCCGGACACCGTCGCCGTGCACATGCTCAAGACCAACCAACGCTGGGCGGCCACGTTCAGGTACTTCAACGTCACCGCGGGGACCGGGATCAAACCGTCCCAACTGTACCACCTGCCGTGATCGTCGTCGCATCGCATCGACCGACCAACACTTGCTTGGTTCTTTTTTTCTTTTTCTTTTTGTGTGTGCTACTAGTAGCACTAATTGTTTGCAGTCAGTCCGTGGCAATTGTTACTAAGAGTAAATTCTTTGCATGTGTTCGTCGTGCGACACACGAATGGTTATGGAACCATGGAACAGTAGTGGGGGAGCATTTGGACTCACGTCACACGTCTGTCATGTCCTGTGAGCCGATGGTTCGCCCGTTGACGCGACCCAAATAAACCGCGGTGCAAGTTCCTTTCTCGGTGAGGCGACGGCCAGAAACGGCTTTACTATTTGTCTTGGCGTCGCTCGTGACATGAGTACATGACATCCTCCGATCTTCGCCGCCGATTCATTGATCTACGGATCGGAAAACAGCATTGCCAAAAGTCTTTGTCTTTGTCTTTGTCGTCCTTGGAAGAAAAAGGATGACAAATTGCCAAGTGACAGACAAAGGAGAGGGTAGGCATGACCTGTGTATTGTCTGATTCCTGTACTGTCCCTGTATATTTGGACGACACTGCATGCTGCAGGCCGTATATTCCTTGTTCTACATTTTGTTACTGTAGTATATCAAGCTCTTCTGGAATTTGAATAATAGTTACAACTAACACTATTGGCCCAAACATTTTTTGAATAATAGTTGGATAATTTTAGTGCCAGCCCTCAATTTTAGCTTGTTCGGAAGGGATGAGAAAATACTTTACAAGTTCAGAACTACGACATTCACTTTTCCAATTTGTTTTATTATACGGTGATGATTGGCCGGGAGAGACAATTCTATCTAGTTAGCGAGTCACAAGCGTACACATGTGTCTGCTTCCTTGGGAGCGATTTTGCAATGAGATGTCATGTCGTGACACGAAAACAAACGTGAAATGGCCATCACAAACCTAATCGCCCCGAACTGCGCCAATAACCGGACGTGCCGGCGTGGCATAGTATTCCGTAGTACTAGTATACAGCAAGGTTGGTACGATCTCAGCTTCGATCATATGATCAAGCAGGCAAACCATGGACGCCATCGATGGATTGTGATTGTGCTTCATCAACACCAACTCACCAAGCAAAGCAGCAGCCGACAACGAATCGTGCCCCCAGCGGCCTCCTTGAACCTGTACGTTGTTGTGGCCGCCCGTCACACTCGCACAAACAGGCAAAGCTGCAAGCAACTAAACAACGCACCTTCCATGGCCCGGCCGGAATCTCTATGGTCTAGTAGATAGTACAAATGATTGCTCGTGACCTGTGACCGTTTTTTTAATCCACCACGAGTTGTCAATAATCCAAGCAGGCCACGAGAAAGAACAAATCGAATCGAGATGAACTTAAATATATACTACTAGTAGTTCGAAAGGCGCGTTCCAGACTGCCACCTAATCATGTTCGTGGACGTTGAAACTTCTGTGCTCACCAGTAGTCTCGACGTCGCGTGGTCGATAATGCCGTTTCACGGCTTCTTCCGTCATGCCGCAGAACGTTTCAACCAACATCTCAACACGACTAGTCAGTCGCGTCGCACGTCGGCTCGGCCTGCGCTTTATAAACCAACACCCGGCGGTCGGGACCGTGGGGCACGCGTACGTTTTGCTTCAATTTTCACGGAACGGAACGAAACGCAAGCTGTGCCTGGTGGTGTGCTCTGCGCCATGAAGACGACTTCGTCGTCGCACGGGCTCCACACCGCGTCGCTCTGCACGCCGTACCTCCTCCTGGTGCCGCTCGGCCTCCTCGCCCTGCTGCTGGCGCTCCCGAGCCTCGGCTCCTCCCACGCCCGCTCCCAGGGCCTCGGCGTGCTCTGCCGTGGCGTGGGCACCGACGACGACAGCGGCGGCTACTACTCCGTCGCGCCCGCGACGGGCGCCACCGACGAGGAGAAGACGCCGGAGCTCAGCCTGCTCGTGGGCGTGCTGACCATGCCAAGCCGACGGGAGCGGCGGGACATCGTGCGGATGGCGTACGCGCTGCAGCCGGCGGCGGCCCCGGAGGGCGGCGCGCGCGTGGACGTCCGCTTCGTCTTCTGCAACGTGACCGACCCGGTCGACGCCGCGCTGGTGGCGGTGGAGAGCAAGCGGCACGGCGACATCATAGTGCTGGACTGCGCCGAGAACATGAACGACGGCAAGACGCACGCGTACCTCTCCTCCGTGCCGCGGCTCTTCGCGGCATCGCCCTACGACTACGTGATGAAGACCGACGACGACACGTACCTGCGCGTGGCGGCGCTGGTGGAGGAGCTCCGCGCCAAGCCCCGCCGCGACGTCTACCTGGGATACGGCTTCCCCGTCGGCGACGACCCATGCCGTTCATGCACGGCATGGGCTACGTCGTGTCGTGGGACGTCGCGCGCTGGGTGTCCACCAACCAGGAAATCCTGCGCCACAACGACACGCACGGGCCCGAGGACCTGCTCCTTGGGAAATGGCTCAACATCGGCGGCAGGGGAAAGAACCGGTACGACCTCAAGCCCAGGATGTACGACCTCAACTGGGACATGGACAACTTTCGCCCGGACACCATCGCCGTGCACATGCTCAAGGACAACCGCCGGTGGGCGGTGACCTTCAGGTACTTCAACGTCACCGCCGGGACAAACGCCTACCACATGCCGTGATCGACCAGTTTATCGCTTCGATTTTTCTTTCATTTCATTCTTGTGTAGTAGTATTTCCTGAGGTTGACGTTGGCTGATTGTGCCAAGGTGGCGTGCGTAAGCCACATTCGTTTCTTGTATTTATTATTATTATTAAAATAATTATTAGTCTTCTAATTGGGCATCGTCAACGATCAACGTGCCATACTATACTGACATGACAACTTTGGCTTTGGCTGTTACCAAATCACGCATGTTTGTTTGGCTTATCAGTCACCGAAACAGTGTTTTTGTCTCACAGAAAAATAACCAAAAAAACGACATCAGCCAGCTTATCAGCCACCAAAACGATCAAACGAACAGGCCGATGATTATTGTAGAAAAACAAATTATAGCTCACTCCCTGCGGCAAAAGAATGCTCGCTTAGGCATTGATGACAAGCTCACAAATAGGAGCAGTATTCAGTACAGCCCAAGGCAGCACACATCTCTGCAATTTGCTAACGTCTGGTTATCCTGCATATAGCCCAAATTGCTGACATCAAATAGGTAACTTCATGTTTGATTGGCTACGTAAAGACTTGCAAGCTTGTGCAATGGACTGTGTTTTTGTATGGCTGCACTGACTTGATGTGGTCACCTAGCTGGCCTCGCTGGTGATGTTACACCATGCAAGAAATGACCTAATTCAACTAGTTGGATGGGAAATGTGGCCGTGCAGTGCACACAACCACTCAGGTTCAAGTTCGCCCTTAGCTTAAATTTTGGTGTCCATTTTCAAAAACCACCTGGTTTTCTTCTGTTGAAATTTGGATTTTGTTTCTCTTTCAAAAAAAAAAGTTACCACCATTCTCAGTCAGTGCGGGATGTAACAAATGAATAATGCTTTAGTGTGATCAAAATTAGAGGCATCTTCCATACAGATCAAAACATCAACTTCTTCAGAGATATACTCCCTCCATCCCGAATTATAAGTCATTCTAGGAATCTTGAAGAGTCAAAACATCTCAAGTTTGATCAAATTTATATGATAATATAATAACATTTATGATGTCAACTAAGTATCCCATCAATTATATTTGATAGTATAATACCTATTTGATGTCATAAATTTTTACAATTTTATGTATAACTTTAGTCAAATTTAAGATGTTTTCATTATTCAAGATTTTTAAAATGACTTATAATTTAGAATGGAGATTTTTAAAATGACTTATAATTTAGAATGGAGGGAGTAGAAGACTCTTCAACATTATATGAGGCTCTGAGGTTAAAGACCAAGAATCAGAACCGCGGTAGCAAGTACTTACAGGAATTGCGCGACTAGCTCGACTTTGCCGCCTGTGCTTCTAATCCACGTGATTTTTTTAGTCAACCACGCCAAAGTCAAAATTCTAATGGGGAAGAGTGATTGGCAGTACCTGGTCCGTTTGATCTTGGTTGGTTGAGCTTGGTGAGAACTAGTAAAAAAACAAATGCTAACCTATACTTTGGCTACAAGGCACAAATTCAAGTTCGCACAATAGCTCACAAGAATGCATCATTAAGAAAGGGCATGAGCATATACTGAGACAATCATTAACAAGAAATCAGAGTCAGAGATGCACAAGCTAGCATCACACTGTCATGCCGGTAGTGGATACAATGCAAGTTCATATACGCATGGCTCGTATAACTAGTGGGATGGACTGAAGATTCAGTCATCGTGGGGTGCTTGACTAATTAGGTGTGATAATTTTTCTCAATTCATACCATGTACTGTCATTTCTATGATTAACCGTTGGGCACACGATCGAGCTGGCGAATCTAATTGGACACTCTAGGAAGTTGCTTCTGATACTCCTAAATTCCGATGGTGTTGACAATCAGGTACTCCACAAACTTAAGGCCCAATGATTACTCGAAAAGAACTTAAGGCCTAATGATTCCTCAAAAAAAGAACTTAAGGCCTAATGTGGACAACCAAACATGGAGGCCATCTCTGCCACCATTGGCGTCACGCTAGTGCATCTTCAGGGCCTCACTGACAATGAACCGCTGTTGCTAGGTGTAGGTGGTCCCTCAATTACATATGGCTATGGGCTATCATGGCCTATTAGCTCCGGCGGCCTCCAGGAATCAACCTTGCGAGCTTGGAGTTGCTGCATCTAAAGGATAATAGACGTGTGCCATCGTTCCAGCGTCATTGTAACCACCCTTGCTACTGATATGGACCAAGCTCCATGGTCACGTCAGGTACCTATGGATACTGGTGACTGTGGTGAGAAACTACCAAGAATAGGAGTTTCTAGCCAGGGTACTGCTACTCAGTTCAGCAGAGCCACCCTTTTTTTCCATCTCCAATCTTTTAGCGATGACCAAGTTATACCTATCTAGATCAGATTTAAGATTTGTGCGGGGTCCTATTATGGGGAAGCTGCAGTCTCTGAACATTTAGTCTTAAAATTTTCTTCTGAGGTTTAAGCAACTGACAAGGAGGGCTGGGAGCCTGGGATTCATCACTGCAACGGCTAACTGCAGTCAGCTGAAGATATTGATTATCAGTAATATCTCTTTCAGTGGGTGACTACCAAGTTCAATAGGAAAATCTCTCAGCAGCTCTCCATAATTCCATCCAACAATAACTTTGAAGGGGCAATTTGATAAGCCTTTGAGAAACTAAAAAATATTGATTTTCTTGATATGTCAGTGAATCTGAACAAGTCAGTCCAGGGGGGATTTTGGGATTGAAGAACCACAAGCTTGTTCTGTTCTGGTCAGATAAGGCTTGAATTATTGCTGCTGGACAGGAATTCATACCTCGTTCTCTGATGTATCTAATCTTAGATGTAAAAGGTTCCAGCAAACTGAATTTGATCATGAACAAGTTGTCAGGTGCAATCCCTGATACTGGTGGTAGCAGCCTACTCAGAATATTCAGTTCATTTGGCAAGATTTCTTGTGAAAGAAAAACACTGTTTTGGCTGAATTTAAGCCGGCTGAAAAGCCAAGCGGATCCGACACTTTAAAAATGCCTAAGCAAACTTTACCACTACCATCAGATTATGCAGTTCTATAGTAGTATTATAACCATGTCCGTGGCATCATCATCAATACATATTCTTCAACATATTCAAGCTTCCAACATAAGCGGTGTCTATACAGTGTTTAGAAATTTCATCCAGCAAGGAAAATGGATTAGGAAAATATAAGAGCAAGCAAATCCATTTCTGATATTTTTTAAGCACTACAGATTTCACGTTTCAATACACCCACAGAAACATCAAGATTAAACCTGTTTCAGATATTTAGCGCCCACTACCAGATAGATTTGCACAAATAATTAGCGCCCACTGCCAGACACGGTTCTGCAGTAAGATCATCCATCCTGATAGAAATACTACTAACATGCAGACCGAGCACCAACTGTTGTGGAAACATAATCATCACAATTCTTAACATCTCAATTACACACAGATCATCATCATCCATCACTAGTCCTACCAGATAAACTGAGCCACGTCTACCAACACCACCGAGACATTGCTACTACGAACCTAAGAAGAGGTGAACTTGGTGACGGCCTTGGTGCCCTCGGAGACGGCGTGCTTGGCGAGCTCGCCGGGGAGGACGAGGCGAACCGAGGTCTGAATCTCGCGGGAGGTGATGGTGGGCTTCTTGTTGTAGCGCGCCAGCTTGGCAGCCTCGGCCGCAAGCTTCTCGAAGATGTCGTTGATGAAGGAGTTCATGATGGACATGGCCTTGGACGAGATGCCGATGTCGGGGTGCACCTGCTTGAGCACCTTGAAGATGTAGATCTTGTAGGTCTCCACGGACTTCTTCGCCTTCTTTTTCCCCTTCTTGCCGTCGCCGCCCTCCTTGCCGGCGGACTTGCCCGCCGGGAGCCGCTTCTCGGCCTTGGGCTTCTTCCCCGCTGGGGCCTTCTCCGCCTTCTCCGTCGCGGGCTCCTCCTCCGCGGGCTTCTTGGCCGCCGGCTTCTTCTCCGCCTTGGGTGCCATCGATGCGGCTGCGGGAGGTCGCGTTGGTGAGAGGCTGTGGTGAATTCGCTTGCTCGATTTGGGGACGGAAGATTTCGTTGGCTGTGAGGAAGAAAAGGAGAGGGTTGCGCTGCATTTATAGAACGGAGCAGCGGGCGCTGATTGGTGGAGGGGCATTTGCTGCGGATCGATGACGTGGAGGAATGGGATGCGTTGGTGCCATCGCAAATAGAAGGTGGCGATGGTTTTGCCGGAGATAACTGACGTGGTTGGAGTGTGGGCCCCACGAGGAGACGGATACGGATGTAACTGGTTTTTTTATCCTACAATTTGGACGTACACGACCCACACATTCCACACTCACACCACACGCGTATACGTCCGTACACACGCTCGCTTCTAGTGCGCGGGAAACGCACAATATCACCTATCTGAAAAATCTATGATAAATCATAGAAAATGATGCGATGTCAGGGTTTGAATTTTGATAGATAGCGTCCCATTGGACAGTCTTATCATTGGACCCCAGGCCCAATCGCTGATGGAACTGGGTTTTAGGCGCGCAACAGTGGGCTCGCCCGGGCTCTTTTGGCGGTTGATTTTTGGAGTCGGTCTGGCTCTGACCAGACCCCCCGTTGGACCTACAAGTCAGTTATTTGAAAACCTCATGGCGTCTGAAGTCTGAACTCTACGAGTTTCCATACAAAACATCAGCAACACTAGTCCATGAACCCATGTTTTTATACGAGCTAAAATATCAGTAGCCACTCTCTTCGCTTAAACTAAAGCTATAATCAGTCATACTACTTTTCAATTATATAACGATGTTTTTTCTACAACAAATCAACCGCAGCTGCAATAAATTTTATCAGCCCGAAGTACTACTCTTTTTATCCAAAATGAATGCACATCTCATTTTTTATTTTAAAAAACAAAACTTTTAAACTTAACCATAGATATAACATTTAATAAATATCATTAGGTTAAGCATTGAATATATTTTTATAAAAAAACATATACAAACATTGATACTATTTTTTTATATTTTTAGTTAAATTTTAAAACTTTGAGTAGTTGAGACGAGATGTGCGTTTATTTTGGTCTTAAAGAGCAAAAAATTATGTTTAATAACTATAATAAATGATAAGAGATTTTTAGCTTATCTGTCGATTACAATCGAACTCATAAGAGAGCACCAAAATGTAGGGAAAATCAAAAGCAAATTATTATTGTTTGTCTGTGTATATCAAGTCTTCACTTGTTAATTATCTAGTCGATCCTCAATTTGTTGGACTTATGTCCATATTATGTATTCACATATTAATCATGTGGCTACTATCATCATGTTATCTTCTAAATATTGAGAACCAAGGTGGTACCCATCTAGCTTGACTTGCACTAAAAAAAGAAGGTTGCAATGGTTGAAGTCTCAAAAGAATAAAGATTCTAGGGAAGAAGAACATAACATGGTTAAAACTACTTCTTAATATCTAGAGTGGAGATCTATGATGAAAGCTTTTTTTAAAAAAAAATCAACTAGGTTGGTTTCATCAGCTTTGTATGCCGCGATCTTGAACCATCGCTAGTGTGTAGGCATGGGTGTGAACGTAGTTTATTTGTCCTCTAGGTATTCCACTGTCGATCAAGATGAAGAAGTTGCTCAATTAGGTTTGAGGGCTAAGAATAACATATTTAAAAAACCAAATGAATCGATGAAACACTTAAACCATTGTGTGTGATGGGACACCTCAATGGAACACCAATTAATAGAATGCTTATATGTGGCATAGACATTGTATATCTAGTGCCATGTTCTATGTTAAAAATCGTGGGCTTACGATGAACTTATCAAGATAAACATAACGATGACAGAGGAGGTTAGTCCCTTGGAGCTAGACAAGCTATAGCTATGGATATCACCATCGGGAGCAAGACAATACCTACAACTTTTTCACCACAAAGGCGCGAGGTAATTATAATGTAATACTAGGATGTAATTAGATTTGTACAAACTAGCATTTTCCTTATAAGTGGCGCCAATTATTGATTCAATAGGAATAAGACAAAGTAGAGGTTGTACATCCAAATGCATCTTTTGATATTGCTTTAGGCAACGCTCCTCACATTTGAGCACATGATAAGGTTTCATGTTTGACAAGTTTGGATATTTCATATCATAACTTTATTAGTGTGTCCAAAGATGCTTCAGTACCTATTATCGTAAAGCTGATTGAAAATCGGTTAAATCATATCATGCAAACCGATTTATGTTATAGGCGATAACATGGTTATTGTCCTTAGAACAAACATGGTGGATGGATTGTTTTTCATCGTCGTTCTTAGAAAATTTTGGGCATAGTTTTTTTACATGCAAGTTTTGCAAAAAAAAAGGTGGTTTATGTTGACGACCGTAATTTTTAATCAAGGGAAAACATGCTTAACTAGTTTTGAACCCGATTTAGCATGTTTTTGTGAACATGCCAAATCAACAAATGTATTTTAGCATTGCATAGCTCTTGTCAAGACAATATAAGGTTATATAGGGTCACCAAGATTGTTGTCTAGATGAAAGATTTATGACTCTAGGATGTATGCTTAGCGAGCAAAATCGGCTAAGCTTAGTTTGTCCCGATCCGAGTAGAACTTGGAGACTCATATGGGAGTTGATTTATAAACAATCTGCAAACGGGATAAGATCATCTAACCCTATAAATATAAGAGCCACATTCAGATGAAGGTATTAAATCACACAAGAGATCAATCTACTATCTTTTTACCTTCACTTTCTCTTCGAACCCTAACTTGTTCTTCCTTTGTTTTGGGAGTAATTATTGGATATGCTCTAGCTGGTATACAGACGCTAGGGCAACCCTAAGCGTACTTGCCATGACAAGGTCCCTTTCGAAAGTGAGTTTTTGGTTTATTCGATGACTCTATCATAGTATCATACCTGACTTAGCCGGCTTTCAAACCGGATTAAGTAGTTCTCTAGAGACGTTGCATGCAGCAAGCATCTTTGTGTGTTGCACACGCAAATGCTTAAGTATCTGGCATATCTAAGTTCCAACAAAAGAATTTAAACAAACTTGCAACTCTAGAAATAAGAGATGCATCGGGCAATACTCTCTGTCCTAAAAATACAATGTAATTCTTATGTTCTGAGAAACAAAACAATTTCAAATTTGACCAAATCAGTAGACAAAATACTAGCATTTTTTATATTATACCAAATAAATATCATTAGATTAGTTATGAAATATATTTCTTAGTGCTATTTAGACACATAAATATTGGTTCCATTTTCTACAGATTTGACAAAAAAAGGAAAATTATGTTCTTGCCCTTGTCCAATCGTTCAACTGTGACTTTGTCTTTATTTTTTTAACTTTGTGATTTTACCGTTGTTATTTTAAAACGAACTGTCCGTTTATCCCGGTTTGCACATCCGTTAGATTGACAGCAATAAATGAATTAAAAGAAATCAAATTCCCAAAATGAAAAGGCGAAAAGACTAAAATACCCTTTATCTTATCTTCAGCCTCTAGCTCGTCCAACCAGAGGCAGAACATGTCGCGGCTTGACCGGGAGCGCGAGGGTCTTCTGTTGGCGTCGGCACCGCGGCACGCGGCGCGGGGCGGAGGTGGGTCCTGGCTGCAGGTCAACGGCGGCGCTACTGGACGCCGGGGCCATGGTAGGCCCCGACGGCAAGGCGGAGGCGGATCTCGGCCGCGGCGCTTGGTCGCGGGCAGGAGGCGGTGGGGACCGGCTGCAGGGCGGGGCCAGCGTAGTGCGGCCACGACGCTCGGCCTAGGTGCGTGGTGCCGGCTCACCCGCGGCCCTTGGTGCTGGTGCCATGCGGCTCGGCGCGCAGGACGGCAGCCGAGCGGTGGCGTCGCGGCGCATCTAGCAGCGGAGTTCGGCGGCGGCGGCAGCAGCACGCGGGGCGCGGGACAGCGACGGCGTGCGGGGCGCGGTCGCGGTCGCGGTACGACGTGCTTCTCAGAGAGAACATACAGCTCCTGCCTTCTGGAGATCGACGTGCTGCTCTGATTGGAGTGCATGTGCTTTCTGCCATGGCTAGCGGCGTTCTCGTTATGGTGCTGCTGGTCGTCGTCATAGTCGAGGCTGCTCTCCAGTTCGAAGCTTCTTGATTACGGTGGAGTCCCTGTTGCTGTGTTGCACGAACGAGATTTGCTTGGCTGAGATCATTTGAGAAGGATTATCTCTTCTTGGAATTGGTATTTGGGTGATCTCTGAATGACTGATGGATTCCTATTGTTGCCGTAATGCTATCAAAATTTGGTAAGATGCTAAAAAAAATTAAATGTTTTTTAAAATATTAAATCTGATTTGAAATAGTTGCAAATCTAACCAAATCTAAACCTTTTTGACAAGATGTCTTATTCTAAATGAGGGGTAAAATCACAAAATAGTACAAACCAGGGACAAAATCATATGGGTATATTTGTCCTTTTGCATAAAAGTTTACACCGTTATGAGGGGTTGACGGAATAGGGGTAAAGTGGTGCTTCGTTTTGAAAATACAAGAGTAAATTCACAAAGTTAAAAGAACAGGGGTAAAACCACAATTTCGATACAAAACGATGGTAAGAATGCAAGAGCCCCTAAAAAAATTTAAAAAGTTTAGTATTTGACTTGGTAATAATCAATTGGACTGGACTATGGAGCCTGTTGGACTTCGAGCAAGCAGCGTCTGCCCTTTGCTAAAGGAAGACATACGACCCGTTACTGGGCCTACTTGCGTACAACAACATCGGATTTGCTTTCTCGGCCCAGAGTAAGTCCGACGCGTCGGGCCACCATTTATTAGCACCGTTGCAACAAGAGATGAAAACGGGGCACACGATTCCGCCTTCCTCCTCTCCTGTATCTCCGATCGGCTATCACGGCATCGCCCAGATATCGAAGGAACAGGTCATCAAAAGACGCAAGAATAGCGAATGGGGCCTGTGGTCCAATGATAGGACTGTCCAGTGAGACGCTATCTACTAAGGTTCAAACCTTGGTGTCGCACAATTTGCTGGGATTATCCCAGATTTTTCAGGTAAAGGACCCAAGAATAATACGAGTACTTACGGGGAGCCGCGGTTGTTTGATGCACAGTGCACAGCTTTTTTAGTGGCGCTGAATGACCGGCCTCACCGCCGCGGAAATCGCACAGCTCTGCCGGCCTGCCGCTGCTCGGATCCTGGCGTGGCCTCGACCCCGCCCGCCCGCCTGATGAACGCACGAATCATTGCAGGCGCACAATCTACTAGCTCGTCGAGCCGTCCGGTCTCCGTCTCTCCGAGGGCTCCGACTCGGAGCGCGGCGCGGCAGCGGAGCACAGGCCGCGTCAGCGCAGCGAGAGAGGAGGCAGGGCAATCATCGCGTGAAGTCAAATTATTCACGGCGAAGTCGAAGCGAATCGATTGCGAAGGCCCGCCCCGGCTTTTTGTCAGCGCGCGGGCGGCACCCGGTGGATGGATCATGGATGCGATGCGACGGACACGAGCTTTCCAGGCAGATGCGAACAAAAACAAAAGTGATCGAGGCGGCCGGGGCTCCATCATCCAGTGAGTCTGACTGTGCATGGATGCAGTTGACTGCCCCCGGCTGCATCAGGATTCAGGTTCAGGGTGATGATTCTTGCGCGCGAGCTGCTGAATCCAGCGGACGGATGGACCATGTGTCATGTGCCTGCCTGAGCCTGACACATTCAAAGATTTGCGTGATGGGTTGGGCGAGCTCTCACGCTGCTGTAGCGACTAGTGGCACGATCGCCACTAGTACGATCTTGGCCGCCGGGCCGTGGTCCATGGTGCCTCTGCCTCCGCGTCCATTGCACTTCGCGGAGCGCCATCTCGGAAATGGATATCCCAACCAAGGGGGAGTAGTTCCATCAAGCTGGATCCAATGAGTGCAAGCTAATGCTAAAAACCTCTGTGGTACGATGTTTAGAGTAACAGGCTAGTATCATCGAGTTCAGAGAGAGATTGAGCTTGTTTCATATCGATTAAATTACCATGGAAGCGCATCGTAAAAACTCTCCCTACCTTATTACTATAAAGATCCACAAAAATATTTGCATGTTTAGCAAGAGAGAGAGAGAATCCGCCATGTAATTTGTCGTGAGAGGGCCGCACTGTCAGAGTCAATCACACAGGATTCGTGAGGCTGAGGACCGGACCGACAAGACCCGAGAGTACCGACGGGGTCGGTCGACGCGACGCCTGAACGCGACCCTTCCTCGCCGCCTCCCGAGCGCGAGCGACGTGACTGCGGCTCGGCAGCGTGCACGGCGCAGGAGGCGCCGAGACACAGCCGTATTTCCGGGCAGGGGCAGGCTGGCTGTGCCTCGGCCGGCCGCCCGCGCGCGCCACGGGACGACGAGTCTGGCTCTGGCGGCCGGGAAAGCCGCTGCCGCCTGCCGTTCTCTGGCGGCCCGGCCGGCCGATTCCTGGACTGCCGTCTGCTGGTCTCAGCCTCTGGCGCTCTGCTCGTCCTGCCACACCAGGGCCAGGGCACAGTAGTAGTGTGGGCAGTGCCCTGGCCATCAATGCGTAAAGGCATCCGATGTCCTGACGCCGTGCGCTCAGCTACGCTGTCCCTACTCTCTGCCCTGCCTGCCACTGCATCGCTGCTGCTCCTGCTGACTGCCTGATCCATTAGATTCGGCCCGGTCGGACCCAGCAGCTGCCGTCGAGGCGCTTGCGGCTGTGTTTAGATGCTGAAAAGTTGGTGAAAAGAATTCTGTAGCATTTTTTGTTTGTGTTTGGTAATTATTGTCCAATCATGGACTAATTAGGCTTAAAAGATTTGTCTCGCAAAGTTAAAGTAAACTGTGCAATTAGTTTTTTTATTTCGTCTACATTTAGTACTCCATGCATACACCACAAGTTTGATGTGACTGAGAATCTTCTTTTTGCATAGTGCCAAAGTTTGATGTTTTTGTAGGAACTAGCAAATATGCCCTTGCGTTGCAACGAGTAAAAATAAAAGGTGTGCGACGGCCCGCGGTGCCTGTCGCTATGGCGCCCGGATCCGTCCTGCTATGCTCCTGTCGTCCGTGAGCTCGTCGACGACGTGGTGTCGGCGATAGAGTCGGCAGGGAGCGCGGACGACGGAGCCCGATACGTGCAGTTCTTGCTGTGGTCGTACGTGGAGGAGAGCGGCGGGAACGTGCGGTGGTGCGCTGGAGTTCCTCGGTGGCGACGCTGCGGCGTCGGCGGACGCGAACGTGTCGTGCGACTGTGGGTACGACGTCTGCTGGGCCTGCGGCGAGGAGGCGCACCGGCCAGTGTCGTGTGGCACAGTGCGCGCGTGGCTGCTGAAGAACAACTCCGACTCGGCAGAGACGGCCAACTGGGTGGTGGCGCACACTACGTCGTGCCCGATGTGCGAGTGACCCATCGAGAAGAACCAGGGTTGCAACCACATGTGCTGCTCGCCGCCGTGCGGCCACCAGTTCTGCTGGCTCTGCCTGCAGCCGGCGGGAGGGGAAAACTACTACGCCTGCAGCGACCGACGACCTCCTCCCGACAGTGCCGGCAACAACGCTGCCGCCGACAGCACGGCTGTCGCCGTCGTTGCCAAAGAGGAGTAGACGAAGGGGCGCGCCAGGGCGTCGCTGGAACGGTACCTATACCACTACGAGCGGTGGGCGTCGAAAAAGGCGGCGCTAGAGAGCGTGGCGATGGACACGGCGGCGCGGGAGCGCGGTGAGTTGGAGCGGATGGCGAAGGAGGTGGTCGTCCTGGCCACGGAGCTCGGGTTCGTCGCCGAGGCGTTAGCCGACGGGCAGCGGGTGCTGCGGTGGGCGCACGCGTACGGCTACTTCCTGGACCCGAAGCGTGACGCCGCCAAGCGCGGGTTGTTCGACGACCTGCAGAACCAGGCTAACCGGTGGCTCGAGTGCCTCCACATCGCCGCCGAGCTCGAGAGGAAGGACCTCTTCGGCGATGGCGATGGCAAGGGCAAGGGCAAGCAGTAGGTGGAGGCTCCCGCCGCCGTGTTCGTGTTCCTCCATCTGCATTGTTCCGAAGAACGTTGAATTGAATTAGTCGTCGGCCTTTGAAGGTGACTTATATGAGCACGTGTTATGAGTTTAGAATTGGACTCTGTATCGCGTTAGACAAGACCTATTATAACTCGTATGAATACAGGTTATATATATAAGTTCGGAGAGAAGAAACTCTCCATCCTCCGATAGTTAGAGAAGGTCATAAAAAAATGGGGGGGTTTTTGAAATTTTACCTTTTTATTATTAGATATAGATATAGATATAGATATAGATATAGACTAAACACAGCCGCAAGCTCGGCTTCCGTGTTCCGCCACCGCGTGTCCGTGTGACCGTGTCCGTGTCCTCGGCCCGGCCGTCGTACCCGACTCGTGTTGCGCTGTTGACGGCACGCCTTCCCCAGTTGAAAGCGATCACACTGCGTGTATGAAGATGAGCATGAGCTCTCTAGGATGGCTAGGGTCATCATCATCATCGGCCAGGAGACGATGGAGATCCGATCTGATCCGAGGGAGATGATGGCCGCACTGTTCATGAGATCTTTGACGGCTTGCCTGCCTAGGCGGCCAGTCCTAGCTATAGCTACTCGTTGGGTTCGTTCGTTCCTGCATGCATTCCTGAGGGCTGATGAGGCCTGTGGCATCGGCATCGGCATCGCATCTGACCTGAGCAGGCAGAGCTGACGGAAGGCTACAGTGCTGCAGCTCAGCCATGGCCATGATTCGCCACACGCGGCTGCGCCCACACTACAGCTATAGGAGCATGACAGTACTCGTGTACTGTTAGCAACTGGGGTGTGGGAATAGAGGAATCAGAGATAGGCAGGGAAGAACAGCAGCTTAGGCGAGGAACAGACGATGAATCTTAACATAGAGTTGGGTTTGTTACATAGATCTTTCGTAACCCCTCTCGCAAGAAGCCTCTCGTTACATATAGTCCACTCGCTTCCTCTGCTATTGCGCTATCGCTTACTCGTTACGCCAGATTGGGCCATAGTATCGCGAGTTAGCCTTCCTGGGCCGAGGCTCCTGTAGCCCATCCGGCACAGCTGCTGTTGGCGCTCCAGGCTCGCTTGCAGATGATGTAGAGGCTGGAGTTGTCGTCCCGTTGGTTGGTGTAGCGTCGCTAACATTCCCCCTCCCTTGCGCGCCTGGTTGGCTCCAGAGACTGGCGTGGAGAAACTGTTGCTTCAAGAATTCCAAGTCTTCCCATGTCGCTAAAGAAGTAGGCAGATTAGTCCACTGGATAAGCCCCTGATGAACGAATGAGTTACCCTTAGCAATGCGACGGCGTTGTAGGATCTTGTTCGGAACACTCCATATCACCGACGAAGGAGGTAAAGTGGAAGTGATGGTGTGGCCAGCACCCACCGCCTTCTTGAGTTGGGAGACATGAAAGACTGGATGGACGGACGAAGCCGCCGGAAGTTCCAGTTTGTAAGCCACAGAACCGACCCGTTCCATAATGCGATAGGGGGCAAAGAAGCGGAAAGCGAGCTTCTGACTGCTGCGATCAGCTATAGATGACTGAATGTAGGGTTGCAGCTTGAGAAAAACCAAATCGCCCACTTGAAACTGACGCTCAGAGTGTTTGCCATCAGCATATTTCTTCATACGTTTCTTCGCGCGCAGTAAGTGTTGATGGATGACAGAAGACATCAGCTCACGATCGTGCAACCAGCTCGCAATGTCTGTGAGTGGGTGATCATCAGATGCACTGAGACCAAACTGCGTAGGAGAATAGCCGTATAGAACTTCAAAGGGGGATCGGCCAAGGGCAGAATGGAGACTGGTGTTATACCAAAATTCCGCAAGGTCCAGCCACTGATGCCACTGCCACGGACAGGCATGAACGAAACAACGTAAGAAGGTCTCTAGACACTGATTGACGCACTCCGTCTAGCCATCGGATTGCGGGTGATAAGTTGTGCTCATGCGCAGTTCCACCTTGGCCAACTTGAACAACTCCCGCCACAAGTTACTGGTGAAAATCCTGTCATGATCCGAGATGAGAGCCGATGGCATACCATGGAGCTTGTAGATGGCCTTAAAGAATACCTTGGCAATGCCGGTAGCGGTGAACGGATGGCGTAGTCCGACAAAATGGGCATACTTAGAAAACAGATCAACCACCACCAAAATGTTATCACAACTTTCTGACCTTGGTAATCCCTCAATGAAGTCTAGGGATATGACTTTCCAGGCTCTGTCAGGAACTGGAAGAGGCTGTAAGAGACCCGGAAGCTTAGAGCGATCTGGCTTTGCTTGCTGGCAAGTCTGACAAGATGTAACAAAGGTATGCACCTCCGACTTCATGCCAGTCCAGGTGAAATGCTGCTTCAGACGCCTGTAAGTGACAGGCACACCCGAATGACCCCCAATAGCCGAACTGTGGACTGTTGTGATAAGTGCCACCTGCAAGGTTGGAGAAGCGCCCACCCAGACACGACCTTCATAACGGATCAACCCATCCTGCAGAGTATAACTGCTAATATCAGCAAACGGGTTAGACAACTGACCCAAGAGTTCTTGCGCTTGCGGATCATTGAGATATGACTGACGAACATCCTGGAGCCACTGGGGTTGACATACAGACATGGCGGCACAAAGCAGAGCTGGCCGGCGAGAAAGAGCATCAGCGGCCCCGTTGTTGGCCCCCTTGCGATAGATGATACGATAGTCGAGGCCCAACAGCTTAGTGAAGACCTTCTGTTGCCATGGGGTGTGTAGGCGCTGCTCGGTCAGTTGGACCAAGCTCTTGTGATCCGTGACAATATGAAACTCGGCGTGCTGCAAGTAAAAACGCCATTGATCAACGACCATCAGAATAGCTAAGTACTCTTTTTCGTATGTCAACAAGCCTTGTAGACGAGGACTCAAAGATTTGCTCAGGAAAGCTAGCGGATGTCCTCGCTGTATCAGAACCGCCCCAATTCCCAGGCCACTAGCATCGGTTTCCAGAACGAACGGATGAGAAAAATATGGTAAGACTAAAACTGGTGCCGAGATGAGAGCTTGTTGAAGGGCGACAAACGATTGCTGATGGTTGGCAGTCCAGACAAATAGTGCCCCTTTCTTCAGTAGATCGGTCAATGGATGGGCAATCATACTGAAATGTCGGACGAAGCGACGATAATAGCCAGCTAAGCCTAAAAAACTGCGGAGCTCCTTGACAGTGGTCGATATAGGCCAAGCGACGACTGCTTCGATCTTGGCAGGATCGGTGGCCACGCCATGCTCAGAAATAACATGTCCCAGATAACATAATGGCCTTTGAGCGAAAACACATTTGCTGAGTTTAACCTGCCACTGATCTCGAGCTAATAACTCTAATACTGCACGGACATGTTGAATGTGCTCCTCAGCGCTGCGACTATAGATGAGGATGTCATCAAAGAAAACCAAGACAAATTTGCGAAGCGCGGGATGAAGTGTAGTATTCATTGCTTTCAGAAAGGTTGCTGGGGCTCCCGAAAGCCCAAATGCCATAACTCGGAACTCGTACTGTCCGGAATGCGTCTGAAATGCTGTTTTCGGTTCCTCTCCGGTTGCCAACCGAATCTGGTGATATCCCGCCGTGAGATCCAGACAAGAGAACCATGAAGCTCCATGCAACTCATCCAATAATTCTTCAATGACTGGGACTGGGTATGCAGTTTTGGCGGTGATAGCGTTGAGGTGACGGAAATCAACACAAAAGCGAAACGAGCCGTCTTTCTTTTTGACGAGTAACACTGAAGAAGAAAACGGACTGTTGCTGTGTTGAATGACTCGCGAGGTTAACATATCTATAATTTGCCGTTCAATTTCATCCTTGATGGTCGGAGGATAACGGTAAGGTTGCACACAAACCGGAGATGTACCCGGGAACAGAGGAATTGTGTGCTCACAATCGCGTGGTGGAGGATAGCCAGCTGGGGAGCGAAGACAGACTGAAACTCCTGAAGAAGTGCTGTAATCTCGGGAAAATTGGTGGCTACTGGAATGTTCTAAGAGTCAGCGGTAACAACAAGAACTTGAATCACTGAACCAGGTGGTAGTGAATCTAGAACACCCTGCAACAATTTCTGAGAACCCATGTACGGAATCAGTAACCACATGTGTTCCCAATCAACCTGCATCGGACTGAAACGCACGAGCCAATCCATGCCAACAATCATGTCATAATGAGCTAATGGAAGCAACTTGGCATCCGACTGAA
Organism: Microstegium vimineum; assembly: GCA_022036555.1. Taxonomy (NCBI): domain Eukaryota; kingdom Viridiplantae; phylum Streptophyta; class Magnoliopsida; order Poales; family Poaceae; genus Microstegium; species Microstegium vimineum. Next base: position 48,414,880 of record CM039119.1, on the reverse strand, counting down.
AATCACATCCCTGCACGGACCAGTCCAATTGCCGAATAGCTGAAACACAGTTAAGCAGTTGACCATCCGCTATCTTCACCTGCAATGGATGCGCCACTGGCGACTGACCCGAAAGGTTTGTAGCAAAAGGACAACTGACAAAAGTGTGGGAGCTTCCTGAGTCGATGAGTATTGTAGCCGGTTTGCCCTGAACTAAGCCCAGAAACTGAATGGTGGTGACCGATGATTTACCACGTAAAGCAGCGACGGAAACAACCAGAAAGACTTGTGATTCCGACTCAGGTTCAGTAGTGGATTCGGGATCCTCAGACGGCTCAGCATGGCAGATATCCCAGAATTCCTGTAAAGCATGAAGTTGAACAGTCTCGGAACAACGGTGTTCCCGAGACCATTTCTCGTCGCACCTGATGCAAAGCCCCCGGGAACGACGATAGTCGCGGAGGACCCTGAGTTTGTCGTCTATGCCACAGGGACGATGGTCGTCGGTGGTCGCCGGCTTGTCCGTGCGAGGTGGAGGAGGTAGAGGCAGCGGCACCCGAGGCGTAGTCCGCCCAAAAGGATATGAATCCGGCCGACGAGAATCCCGCTTCCTCCCTGGATCATGCAACTCCTCCTGTAACAATGCAAGAACGCTAGCAGTATCGAAGGATGGCGGGCTCTGCATATGCACTGAATCGCGAATGCCATCTTTTAACCCATCCACAAAATGCAGAGCAAAGAAAACTGGATCATTAAGACGACCATACGCGATTATAGAATCAATCAACCCAGCAAAGCGGTCAATATACTCTTGCACTGATGAGGTCTGCCGTATATGAAACATTTGTCGAACCAGGGCTTCGTACTGAGCTTTGCCAAAGCGATCGAGCACCAGCTGACAAAATTCCCGCCACGGGAGGCGCTTGACCTGTGGATTCATAGATTGCAGCCATCTTGCTGCCGGTGATGAATTGAAAAAATTCATCGTTGCACACTTGATCCACACTTTTGGGTCAACTGAATACAGATCAAAATAATCCTCACACCAAGTAATCCACAACCTGGGGTCATTACCATCGAACCTAGGAAAGTTCAGCTTAGGAATTTTGTTGAGTGAGGAACCCGACTCCCAGGGCGGACGCGGTTCATGGTAACCAGAATTACCACCCAGGCGCCATGATCAGTTCCCGTGCCCCCTTTGCCCGCCCACAACAGAGCAGAACTAGAGCGAGAACGATGCATATGCGGAATAGGTTCGAGGAGGAAGGGAGGCTTCATACCCTTGACCGGGGATTGGGGTTGAAAACCCGTTCCCCGGTGACTGGATTCCACGCCGGTCCCAAATGGGTTGACAAGCGAGCCACTGCCTGTTGGTGGTGGGGGAAACACGAGCGGCGGTGGAAGGACGCCGGTCAATGCAGCAGTGGTCGACTCGAGCGCCGTACGGTTGACGGTCTTGCGGAGTGCCGTCATCTCGGAGCGGATCCGTTCCACCGACTCGTCGGTCTTGCCGAACGCGCCGATCTGTGCTCGCATCTCTTCCATCGACGCGTCCACCTTGGGCTTCCACTTGTCGAACACTTGGGCCGCCCCTTCCAGCTTGTCGAAGCGGCCGGAGATGGTGTGTTCGACCCCATCGATACGGGTGGAGAGCCGCGAGTCGATGTTGGCCAGGCTCGTCTGAACGATCCGGATCTCGTCGAGGAAAAGCTTGAAGTTGGGTTCCATGGTACCCCGATCGCGACGGAAGCGTGTAAAGTGCTCGTGGACGATTTCGTGGGGCTCCAGCGGATTGCTGATGTCGTTGAGGTGGAGAAGCCAAAAAAAAAATTTCCGCGGAATCGATCGCTCTGAGTACCAATTTGTTAGCAACTGGGGTGTGGGAATAGAGGAATCAGAGATAGGCAGGGAAGAACAGCAGCTTAGGCGAGGAACAGACGATGAATCTTAACATAGAGTTGGGTTTGTTACATAGATCTTTCGTAACCCCTCTCGCAAGAAGCCTCTCGTTACATATAGTCCACTCGCTTCCTTTGCTATTGCGCTATCGCTTACTCGTTACGCCAGATTGGGCCATAGTATCGCGAGTTAGCCTTCCTGGGCCGAGGCTCCTGTAGCCCATCCGGCACAGCTGCTGTTGGTGCTCCAGGCTCGCTTGCAGATGATGTAGAGGCTGGAGCTGTCGTCCCGTTGGTTGGTGTAGCGTCGCTGACATGTACCTTGAGCGGAATCGATCATGGGATGCCCCTGCATGTGCAGGCTGCAGCTCAGGCTCAGCTGCCTCTCTCATGTGCTTGCTTCACATGTCGTCGCTTGCATTGCATCGATCAACGATTCGATTCGATCCGATCCTATCGAGGGCTCCAAACTTGAAACGCTCATCGTCGTCGCACATCAGTAGTCGGTGTGCAAGTTTTGGCACATGTAAGAGTACGTTCTTCTTCAGCTTCAGGTGAAAGAAAGAAAGCTGCATGCACGTTCTTATGTACTTGATGTCATAATAACTAGGTTTTGTTTAATTAATTTTGGAACTGCACTTAGTGTAGGAGAATATAATTGGTTGAATATTAGATATATTGCATTGGGCCTCATGGGCTGATTATATAGGATACATAGGACTAACACCTCTTGTGGCTAGACAATATGGTACTATTCCTATTACTCTAACATCCCCCCGCAGTCACAGCGGGAGCGTTACAGACGGTGAGACTGGAGAAGAAACTGACAAGCTAACATCCCCCCGCAGTCATAACAGTCGATGTGTCGCGTATGCTGTGGCTGGAGAAGAAGCCAATGAGTCCCCATGCAAGGCGGTAGCCCTTTGTGCTGATGTCGAGGTAGCCGAGCATGAGGGCGCAATAGCCGTGGTCGGAGAAGCCGTGCTGAAGATTGCCGAGGTCGACATAGTTGTGGTCGGGTTGCCATGTCGATGAAGCTGCAGGCATAGGCGCACAAGGGGCACCATGGTGATGACGGAGACACGTCGAGGCAGTCGTCGTGGAAGGGGGCGATGCCGAAGTCGACGATGCTATCGAGGCAGACGAGGCGGGAACGGGAGGGTCGATGTCGATGTCGATGCAGTCAAGCTACCTGTGCGCCAATGCGCTGGCTGGATTTGTCAGACCCAGCAGCGCGTCGGGGACGAAAGCACGCGTCGGTGTTGCCAATACCGAGCGTACAAGAGAGAGGGCCCCAACCATGGTAACGTGACGTGGTTGTGCTGGACAAAGAAGCAACAATGTGGTAGAGAACACGTCGGCGAGCATGGCTCAGCGACGACGCGAGGGGTGGCCGGCGAGCAAGGCTCTGCGACGGCGCTGGTAGTGGCAGCTCGATGACGAAGACCCGATCAATAAGACGAAGACCTTGTATAGATGGACGACGCAACAAAGATTGCGCAACATAGACGTCGATGCACAGGGGACGACGATGTAGATGCAACGACGAAGTGGACACACAATCGACGATGCTGCGGCCTGAAGAGGCGACACAACAGCAAGCATGCAACACTGTTGCTTGGAGAAGATGCGTCTACGACTCGACGCAATGCCAGAGTAGTACGCGCGAGGTCGACGGACGGTGGGCGACTCAATCCCGATCAGTGATCGAGCAAACAAAAAAGATACAACAACAGGGGATCGGGTGTACCCAGCCTCGATCAGACCGCAGGGGGCGCACAACGTGTCATGGACGCGCAGGGTTGAAGACGTCGACGTGGTAAAGAAGTCCAGATTCGCCCGATAGCAACGACATGCTGGATCTGACTGCCTCCATGGCAGCCCATGATCGAGGCGTGTTGCTGGGCCTGGCCGCCACCACGGCGGCACATGACGGGGCGAGATCCATCTGCCTCCATGCGACGAAGATCAAGAAGGTGTTGACGACGACAGCCCGACGACGAGGCGGCGGCGGCTCGACGCGAGTCCGGGGACGAGGCGGCGGCGGCCCGACGACGAGGCGACGACAGCCCGAGGACGAGTCCGGGAACGAGGCGGCGGCGACCCGACGGCGAGGGGAGATCCGATCTGCTGCGCGACGATGACGATGGCAGCCGGATCAATAGGATCGGGAGCGTAAACAGGGGCGCTGCCCCCGGCAGAGATCGATCCCTCCCCGGGGGCGCGCGGCGGAAGCGGCGGCGGCTAGGGTTAGGATCTAAACCTAGGCGACAGATATCATATAGAAGAATATAATTGGTTGAATATTAGATATATTGCATTGGTCTCATGGGCTGATTATATAGGATACATATGACTAACACCTCTTGTGGCTAGACAATATGATACTATTCCTATTACTCTAACACTTAGTAACAGTGTGCTGCACGTCTAATAATAATCTAATCATTGCCACTAGCAGCTACTACTCCGCGAAGTGCATCGTTGGCTGTACTACTCTCGCAGTACAGTGCTGTATGTTTAAGTTCACTCCACGACTTCAATTTCTTCGTAACAAGGGCATGTTTGGTATAGTTCACAACAGCCACAACAGCTTTAGTTGTGAGTTGTTTTTTAGCCAAACACCTCTTTTCAAAATAGCTTCTCCTATGAAATTATTTTTCTTCCCCTCTCACAAAGATAGAAAGTGGGATGAAGCTGAAAATAGTAGCTTATCTCAGCTCTCTCTCCCCTTTCTCACTCATATCCATGCATAAAGTTGTTGGTAAAGCTGTTTTGACAAACACTTTTTTCAAAATAGCTTAGCTTCATCTAGAGAGTTGCTTGTGAAGTTATTTTCTAAAAAACCAACTTCACTAGTAAAACAAAGCTGTATGAAACGGACCCTATTTAATCAACCTTAATATGCATGTGTGCCGCCTATCATATCACTACTGCATCATCTAGCGCCGAGACGATAAGTTTACAGGCATAGTAGTTTGTGTTTAGTAGTACGATGTCCAATGGTGTTTTTTTTGGGGGAAATGTCCAATGGTGTTGGTTGACCTCAACTTGGTGGTACCTGAAACAGAGGAACAAATGATCTCGGGATGGAGGTGCTTAATTTAAGCTCAGCTTCAGGCGTCTTCTTCTCCATGCACTTGTGTCCGTCCTTGTTGAATGTGACCCCGATCCAAGGATCTGGGCTGTGTTGATTCATGTACGAATGCCACGCCCTCCTCCTCCTCCTTCCCCTCTCTCTCTCTCTCTCTCTCTGCGCGCGCGCGCGTAGGTTAATATTTGTAGACCGTGCAAGAAGCCCAGATCGAAGTATACAAACAGGTCAGCAAGACCCAGACGCGTCCTGTTTTTAGTCTGATGATGATAACACAGAAGACACTAGACTCCTTTTTTTTTCTACTATAAGCTACTCCTACCTGAAATCTAGCATTACAGGTCAGGTCGATCGAAAAAGCTTGCGGTCGTTAACGCAATCCTAGTTCACACGGACGCGAAAAAAGCCAGCCTTTTGCCTTGGCGAATTTGTGACGGCCATCAACACGACCGAATGCCATATGGATCGACCTTTTTGCAGCTCATTTTTCAAGCCGTCCAATCACACATTTCAAAAAGAAGGAAAGCCATCAAATCTTTATCCAAAATGTACCTGCGTTATCTTTCAAAGAAGGCCATTAGCTTTATTTTGGATCATCTGACAGTGTCTCAATCCCCTTTATCCAGTGTTCTCCTACCTAGGCTGGTAGCATGGCACGGTCATGACCTGGAACACGTCAGGGGAATAGCGTCGACCGTATCGAGAAGGGCAAGAAGAATCTTCCATGCCCTGCAACTTGAGATCTTTGTCGAAATCGTCCTTTCGTCGTCCATCAACTTGGCTACACCCTACAGTGCTAGGATGGCGACCTGCTGGTGCCGTTACTGTTTTTCCTGCCAATGTTCAATTTGTTGTTTGCCTCGACGTTCCTCCCTTTAATTTTTATATATGCTGCATAACAAAATCGACAAGGAACGAACATTAAAATGGACATCCAAGCTGCCAAAAGGTCTTTCTATTTTGCTCTTATATATTTAGGGACTACCATTTATTTACAGATACAAATATTACACATATTTTCTACAAATCGAGTCAATTTTTTGGTATAACATCAGCAACAACAATTACTTAGGGACAACAGAGTAGGTCTTAATTAAACTGCAATATTAATTAGGCTAGGTTCAGTGGGAGTTTCATCCATTTTCATTCAAATTAAATATGTTGGCATATACTCTCTCCATATTGTGAAAGAAGTCATTTTGAACAATATTTTGATCAAACAATAGGAATATAATTAATCATGAATAACTTTTAAGTTGTTGAGTTTGAAAATGTGAAAACCATACAAATAGATTTGTCTTGAAATATACTTTCATAAAAGTAAATATTTTTATAGAAATATTAAGTCAAAGTCATGCTTTGAATACTGTATCACTATCCAAAATAACTTTTTTTTACAATATGGAGAGAGTATTTTTTTTGACATGACTGTATTTAAGAAGAGAGAAGAATTGCATTTTATTTAGATGAAACTCTCTTGACATGAATTCAAATTAAATGGTATGAAACTATACAAGTATCATTTCATTTTATATGATATAGTAGCTTTGGAAAAGAAGGTCATGAAACTCTTTAGTGACACTAGTCTTAGTGCAACGACATGAATAGAGACATTCAACTTTCTTCCATGGTGCTAAGACAGATAGACTTTCACCGCACGTGCGTAACACACATTTCAATCTAGTAATTATCTAAAACATGTGAATACACCCCCCCTCCGGCACTCATTAATTCAATCAAGATCTACGTCGCAAGCTGCTCTATAAACGTGGCTAAAAGAACACTCCATCGTCTAGTCTAGTTTCTAAACATGAAGTTAGACAAACCCAATAGACAGTGATCTTTATTCACTTGAGCTGATTCCGGCTGATTAAAATAGTATTATGTGAGAGAGAATAAGTTGAAACAAGTTAAAAATAGCTCAAACGAAGACTCTAACCCACTATCTTTATTTGACCGGTGGTAGTAATTAGATTTCCTCAAAAAGAGAGGGGAAAGAAAAATCACTGCAAAGGTGTTTAGTAAGGTAGGCTAGCGTTTTAAACAAGCAGGAAGTCATGACATGAGAACTACCAGTTGCGTTTTCCCATAGGAATTCTCAAAGCTACTAGTACCAAGTTCAACTCACATACCTCATTGACTGATTTGTTATTTACCTTCACACACACATACACACACACGAAATTATAGCAGTTCACCAAACATTAGCAATTTCAATGTATCCTCTACGAAGCCTCTTCCTCACCACTATCAAAGGTAATAATCGGCGTCGACTAGGCTCATGCCACGGAGGCCACGCTGCCCTGCAGGCCATCGCTAGCGAGCGAGCCGCGGGCGCAGGCCGTAGGCTGGCCACTTTGCAGCCGCTCTAGCCAGCCGTTTGTCATCCGTGTGGCGCTCGAGAGATGCAAAGCTCACGCCTCGGCTAGACATGGCTATGTTGACTCGATGGAATGTCAGTAAGAGAAATACGGGTGGTACCATCACTACCTTTCAAATTCAAAGTCACCGTAGCTGGTTTTTAGCCTACCAATACCAATCAACATCTCAATAGGACCGGGCTCTTCTTGTTGACACAAAAAACGTCAGGATCTGTGAACACCTCGGGCTATTACTCAAAGCTCGGTATTTCGGAGGCGTGCCAGTCGATTTGACCAGTTAATCGACAAGGACGATAAATAGAACAAAATTGAACGAGACAACGGCGATGCGCCCAGATGTCAAAACTCAGATTGATCAAAGATAACTAGAACAAGATCCAATCCAGACAACGACGATGCGCCCGGATGCTGGGATTGGGGTTTGATCAGGATAACTAGAGCAGAGCTGAACGAGACAACAGCGATGCGCCCGGATGCCAAGGCTCAGAGGTACTCTCACGCGGAACTTGCAACGATTTGACGGAGATCAAGGTGATGCAGCCCGTCGAAGCTTGAAAGAACTCGTTGAAAAGCTATAACTAATGCAATAAAAGATAAATTGCAATAAAAAGTAGAATAAGATAAAATTGGTTTGTTTGATATTGGATTGATTGTCTTTCTGTAGCCCTCGGGTACATATTTATACTCCCGCATGGAGATTGTACAAAGACACGACTCGTACCCTTCCTAAAACAAACTCCTAACTTTAAGGAAACTGACTCACGTAGGAGTCGGATGTAAAACAATAATATTTATTTTTCTAAACAAACACACCTATTTTAAAGGAAAAATAAACGACTCATGTAAGAGCCGGACTACCATAACAATAACAATACTGGTAAAACACCAGTTTTCTTATACTTCTCCTCGATGGAAACTTTCCATCGGCAGATCCCTGTGATTCCCTTCTTTGGCCACCTGTAGTCTTCTGCTGCCACCAAGTGCTAAGCCACGCCCATCGGCATCGGCAATGCTTTCCCGATCGGCAATTGGCAATATTTCCCAATTAGCGACCTTTGCGCTGGTAACTGTCTTCACCGATCATTCCTAATCGGCAACCACCCTTCATCGGCAGTCGGCAATGACCCTTCATCGGCAGTTGGTAATGACCCTTCATCGGCAATCAGCAAAGACTCTTTATCGACAATCGGCATCAGCAACTTCATAGCTTAAGCTTTTTCACCAATTAACCTTTGTCGGCAAGAAACATCCAGTCTCCATCGGCACACTTGGCCTTCCCGCGACACTCCCATCGGCAATATTGGCTCATACTTTACCGATGCCGATGGTAAACGGTCGCTGACCAGTCAAACCTTAACTCATTTGACACGTGCCGAAAAACGGTGTCAACACATGCCCCCCAGTTTCGGGATGTATAATACTTTACGTGCCGAAATTCTCTCCACTGTAGCCGTTGCTGTAGTCGTTACCTCCGAGATAGACGCATAGTTTCCTCGATCTCCGCGTGTGGAACTACAATTTAATAATAAAATCCCTCGATTGTAGCACAAACAGTTGTAGACCACCTCGATCACCGCGCGTATCTACTGCGGGCTTCTCCACATTCCTGCACGGTGTGAAACGGAACCCCAAAATGCCCCTGAGTAAGCTTATAAAAGTTACCGGGATCCACACTGCCTTTTTACCCCGAGCTCATTTCTACTTTCACCTTCCTGTCTTCGTCTTCAACCTCCAGCCGTTCTGAAGAACACGAGCTCGAGCACCCTTCTGCAATCTGAAGACGAACTGCAAGCACCCTTCAACTTCAATGGCGATCCAAGTCGACATCCCAAAGGTAAGGCTCATTCTCCACCCAATCCAACCTCCTTTTGGTCCTTTTCCGCACAAATCAAGATTTATCCCTGTTCCTTTTTCTGATTTTTCCCCCTTCTTTCCTTCGAACCCTAGGAACTGTACGACAAGGTAGTGATCCCACTCGCCGGTTCCACCTTCAGTTGCTTAGGCCCCATGGGGAACCCCGATCCCAGTTTCTTAATCAATGGAGAGACCAATCGGATCCCATTCAGATCTGAATGTTTCGGTTTAGGGTTGTGGAAGGATGCCTTCCGCTCATGGCACAAGCCCACCAAAGGGTGGAAGAACTGGTATCTTAGGGTTGCTAGGGCGCAGCAAGTTTACTGGCAAGAGCGCAGCTTGGACCAATGTATTAGGCTCTCCATTGTCGATATGGAGAAGAACGAGAACATGTTAATAGCTGCCTCCTACTTCTGGTCGGACACCTTGAATGCTTTCTTATTCCGACATGGACTAGCCACCCCCACTCTTGCCGACGTCCACATGCTGACCGGCTTAGACGTCTCTTCTGCCGATACCTTCTCCTTATTCAATAGAAAAGCCGAGCACAGAGTAAATACTCGGAACATCGGCGGTTGGACGGGTTACATTCAGGAATACCAGAAAATAGGATCGGTAAACCAGAGGGAGCATGCCACCTTCCTGAACATGTGGCTGGACAAGTTCATTTTCTGCGGTAGGGCAGTCGGACCCACTACCATGTATCTTCCAGCAGCTGAGCTACTTGCCGATGGGACAAGACTTTCCCTGGGCAGATATCTTCTAGGATCGGTATATCGCCTTCTCCATCAAGTATCCCAGAAGTTACTGCTAGGTGAACACATCGGCAACCTTGGAGGTCCCTGGTGGTTTATCAATATGTGGCTGAACGCACAGATGCAGAAAGCACTTCAGTTTGACTTGTTCGCTCAACGTTTCCCGCGAGACATACCAGAAGATCACCAGTGTGGGGAGGATGAATCGGCAACTCGCCCTCCACTCAACTTTGGAGAGGCCACTATAGTGCTGCCAGGGACCGATGCCGATGCAGAGCAGTTCGGTCTATTCTTCCAGAAGTTTTACAATGGAATTCCTGCCACAGAACGACTCTGGTGGTCATATGCCAATGAAGACAACCAGTTCCCATTGCTATTTAACCTTACCGATGAGAATGTGCCTGAGAACCAGATAATTATGAAGGCCAACATCATTCCCCGAGCTATCCCAGTGAACATCTTCGGATCAGGAAAGAATGCCCCTCCATCATTTGAGTTCTTCTACCCATCGATAGCGGCAAGACAGCTGGCGTTTGGTCAACTGCCGATCAAGCTTTGTTATTCGAAGGTAGTGAAGCCCAGGCAGACATTCTCCAGCGCTCTAGACTGGAACAAGGTTGTAAACCTTCCTCCCCATGCCGATGTATCAGACCTTGACCTGTCCTCCTGGTCACCAACCTCCTTTATTACAAATGAGTACAAGTCTTGGTGGCAAGAATGGAGGTGTCAACTGTTCGCCAAGTCGTCGCACTACTATCGGCACATGATCGACGCCGATCACATCGTCCCCGATGATGCAATAAGTCTTTTATTCCGATGCATTCCTTATTACTTTACCTTTGTCATCGACATCTGACCCCTTTACACTTAACAGGTTGACGATCTGATTCCTCCGACGAGCAGGAGTGGCAAGCCCTTCAAACTCCGAATGATGAGTCCCATATCACTCATCGGTAACAAGGCCCCCACGTTAGCTGCCTTCACTCCTCAACAGGTACCCACATCGACACCTGCAAAAGCCAAGGCTACATCGGCCGCTGCTGCTGCCCTGACGCGGGTGTTTGCAGTAAACTCATCTTCATTCATACCGATTATATACTGTTTAATCGGCAACATTTACTTTGTATAACTTGCAATGAATATCTTCAGGCTATGAGGTCATCGGCAGCTGCTCCAAGCAGACAAGTACCTTCAAGCCCGGCTACCGATGCCCCCCAGTCCTCGTCTAAACGGGCCGGATCTCCTGCTGGTGCGCCAAGGAAGAAGAGGCGCTTGAGGCTGGCTAGCCCATCTTCATCATCGGCATAAGTCGCACCACCAACTGTCGGCGCGTCGTCGGCAGAAACTCCATCGACTCCCATCCCAGATCAGCCGATGGACGACGTCCCTGATCAAGGGCCAGCTCCATCTGCCATAGCAGTGGAAGCGGCATCGGTATCGACACCGTCGACCGACTTCCCCGATGAGGAGACAACTCCACCCACCGTAACAGCGGTGGCAGCATCGGCATTGGCACCGTCAGCCGAAATTCCTGATGAAGGAACACCCGCCAGGACAGCGGAAGCAGCATTGGCATCGGCACCATCAGCCGAAGTCCCCGATGAAGAAACACCCACAACGGCAGCAGAGGTGGCATCAACATCGGCATTGGCCGAAGCTCTTGACAAGAGAGCAGCGTCGCCGCCACAAGAGCCAGGCACCACATCGGAAACAACGCCAACAACAACGTCACCAGCACCGACAGCGCCAAGTGCTTCCCCGATGGGAGTTCCTTTATCGGCAACTGTCGCCACTCTTCAGGATGAAGCTGGACCATCCACCATGCCGAGCCCTAGGCAAGAGATTCACTTCAAGATGGTAAGTTAATCACTTAAAAATTTTAGTATAATCTTTCGATCGGCATATTTTAACTCCTCTGTTTTCAGGACCAAGATTCTCTAGATAGTCTTTTCTCCTTCAGCCTCAACCCGCAGGATGAAGATGGACGCCAAGGCCCCCTCCAAGTAGACAGCCTGTTTTCCTTCTCAGTCGACATACCCGATGACGATGGGGAGGAAGAGAGCTCTGTCCCAGCTCTATCGGCAGAGATTAAGGCCAAGCTTGAGGCACTGCTTTCCTTGCTGCTACAAGACACATCCCAGCTGGTTCAAGACTCATCAGCAGCAAGGGTTGCTTTCAAGGATATCCAAGGTCATCTCCCCGCCGATATAGCAGAAATCCTCCTCCAGGCAACCTTCCTTGACATCAAACAAATCCAGTACCATGGGCTCTCCCGTCGCATTGCCGATAGGGCTGCCCAATCCAAGAGCGAGGAAGAGAAGCTCAAGTTCAAAAACATTGCCGATGAAAAGCACCAGGGTATCGGCCGAGCAGAAGTCTCCGTCAACGGTCTCGACCAAGAAATCACCCGGCTATCGGCTAAGAAAGAAGAGCTGTTGGCCGAGTTACAAAAGGTTGAGGAGGACCTGACTGCAGCCAACCAGCAGAGAACCCAATTATCCGATACCATCAGGGTTCTGCGGCAAGAGAGGGACCAGAATGCCCGGCAAGCTATCTTGTGGAAGAAGAAGATCAAGCCGGTCGAGGGCTCTGCTGATGCCGACGCCAAGGAGATGGACGAGATAGAACAGATTCACCTGCGTGCGATATCAGATATTCACTCCTTGCTGTAATCCGTTTGTCGTATCGGCAAAAATGTAACTCTGATACTTAACTCTGGGCCTTGTAATATAATGTTTACACGTTTTTTACCGATGTATTATAATTTTTCCTTTCATCGGCATCCAAACGAGCACGCCATACGTCAACTCCTTCGAGAGTTTCTGGAGTGTACGCATTGCTGGAGGCGGACTGTCTTATCCGATAAGAACTTGATTAGGAAACCACTTCCAGGCCTAGAATTCAATCCCGATCGGTGAAATCAATCTCCACGCTAGAGTACCCCAGTCATCGGCAATCATCACCAACACCATAACTCATCGAATCGGCTAAAATCCTGAGTAATCCAACTTTTAACAAACCCTGGTATTTAGCCCGATTGTAACAATAATCGGCAACGAGGCTTCATACTTCCATCGGATCAGAATTAGGACAATGCCGATAGACCCACCAAAGAGTACGAGGAATAACCCCCAGAACGCATGCACCACACACTTAGTCATCGTACGCAAGCGCGGCAGAATCATTCTTACAACCATCTTCTGGCAGTTAACGAGTACGGCGTCCCATACACAAACCATCGGCAGGTGCCCCCAAGTATAATAACTGAAATCGCCAGTTTGCTGAGCGCGGCCTTCAAGCCAACAGGTCCAAGATTGACCCCGGTTGGACCATCGGCAAAATATTGCCGTCTGCCGATGGATCTCCATCCTTGCGCTTTGGCCTCCACTGCTTTCCCCTTGAAGGAGGTTCAGTGTTATATAGATCGTTTCGGCGCTCACGCTGAATTCTTCTTTTCTGGGTCCTTGTTAGACCCTTAGGGCACCACTGGGGAAGTTTGGTTTTCCAGATGGGTTGATGCCGTCTCTCATTATTTGCATCGGCCTCCTCCCCGATGTTTGAATCTCGGAAGAACACTTCCTCATCGGGTGTTCTTGTCTTGGTCTGCTCCTTGTTCTTCTCTTGATCAACCTGCCCGCCAAGCCTGCTATGGGCACTAAGCTTGCCCCCTAGCTGATCATGTACCGATCTCTTCTCTTTGAGCGGCTTGGCGTACCTGGATGTCCGATCATCAAAACAAGGTTTCTCACCTGACTGATCGGCAGTGTGATACCCGTTGCATTCAGGACAGTCATCGGCAGTAGGTAGTTTAACGCCTTCTTCCCAACAGTAAACGAAGAAGGGACACCTCCAATGATATTTCCGACGAAGCCACTCCCGATGTTCTTCTTCTTCCTGCCGATATCGTTCATCTCGTAGTTGCCGATAGTTCCGCCTTGGTAGCTTGTGCGTGATTACCATACCAGGAGCCCTGCCAACACAGCCACCTTTATTGACAATTCTTTTGCCTTCCCTGCCATTGGCAAACTTTCCGACGTCGCGCTCGGCTACTTGATGATCAAGATCTACCGATGCACTCTTTCTAGCAGCGTCCGATGTTAGCACCTTAGTCTTTCCACTGGTTTCTACCATGTTATTTGGAAACGGACGCTGATCAATTTCTATCGGTTTCTGGATTTTAGGATTTTCAATTTGGATCCGTCCAGAGTCAATCTCTGACTGCAACTGCTGCCTGAATATTTTGCAATCATTGATACTATGAGAAGTTGCATTGTGCCACTTACAGTACCTGGTCTTCTTGAGTTCCTCGGCCGATGGAATTGCCTGATTAGGGGCTAGCTTAATTTGCCCTTCCTAAAGCAATAAGTCAAATATCCCATCGGCCTTCATGACATCGAAGGTGAACTTTTCAGTCCTTTTCTGGTCGAGCGCACAAGGCATCGGCCCCTCGTCCTTCACCCATTCAGCAGTACCGATGTTCACCTCCTCATATGATTCGGAGTCCCCTTGTCCAACAAAGAGCACTCTCGTGCTCCAAGCTTTCTTGGGCTCAAATGACTTGACATCCTGATTGACTTCTGTGACATCGAAGGTGAATTTCTCCAATTCGGCAGTGTCGAGGCTTGGCTCTTCGTCCAGCTCTGAATGTTCTATCTTCTTGGTCAAAAACGCCTTTGTGTCTGGATCTTGCCGATGCGCCGATTCGTTCTCTAGTTGGGCAGATGGATGTGCTCCTTCATGTTTCCGTGGTGAGCAAGCCGGAGCGATTGATACATCAGCAGCACCAATCTGTTGAACATCATGCATCGGTTGCCTAACCGATGAGCAATTCTGAACGCCTACTGTCTGAGTAGATTGATGCATCTCTTCACATCTTTGCATTAAGCAGGCCGGAGCGATCGGTTCATCGACAGCACCAATCCGTCGAATATTATTCATCGGTCGATTAGCCGATGGGCAAATCTGAACATCTACCGATCGAGTAGGTTGATGTACTTCAGATCTTCGTGATGAACCAGCTGGAGCAACCAACACGTCTACAGTACCAATCTGCTGAATATTATGCATCGGCTGGTTGACCGATGGGCAACTCTGAACGTCTACTGGCTGAATAGGTTGATATTCTTCAGACCTTGACGTCAAAGTACTCGAGATGATTGGCGCGTGTACAGCACTAGTCATGATAACACCATGCATCGGTTTGTGTTGCCGATGAGTAATTTTGCACCGTTGCTAGCCTGTGCTGTGGCGTTATATTTATTGCACTCATCGGTTGCTGTACCGATGTCTCATTGTACACTCTTTTCTGCGAGCATTGCAGTGTAGTACTTATCGGTTGATGTACTGGTACTTCATTCGGAAGACTCGCTGGACGATGCTGCAGAGCCCCTGCCATTTGGTACTCAGGCTGCACATATTGCTGCTGAATCGGTGATTGACTGATCCAACCTACGTTAGGTGTCATCGGTACGTGATTTACCGATGGCTGATAACCGGCTGACTCTTGCAACCCTTGTACCTTCGGATGATAGCGTCGATCTGCAAGTACCATGGAATGAGCAACTATTGCCGATGCAGGTTGACTGGCATTTGACACGCTTTGCATCGGCCAAGAATTCACCACCGGTCGATCACCAGCTGACCTCTGTCGTTCTTGTACCCTTGAATGATCACCTTGACCTACGGATACCGCAACTTGAGCGGTCATTGCCGCCACAGACTGATTGTTACTCGACATGCCTTGTCGCATCGGCCAAGAATTCGCCGATGGCTGAGAGCCAGCTAACTCTTGCTCCTCTTGTATCCTGGGACGATAGCTTTGATTTGTAGCCACCGTAGGTTGAGCAGCCACGGCCGATGCAGGCTGACTGACACCCGACATGCTTTGTCGTATCGGCCAAGAATTTGCCGATATAGGCTGATTAACTATTGGCATGTCTTGTTGCATCGACCAAGCATTTGCCGATAGCTGATGATCGGCTGATGCTTGTTCCTGTTGTACCCTTGGATAATTGCTTGGACTCGCGGGTACCATAACTTGAGTAGCTATTGCCGATACAGATTGATTGACAATCGGCATACCTTGTTGCATCGGCCAAGAAGTTGCCGATAACTGATAGCCAGCTGACGTTTGTCGTTCTTGTGGCGCCGGATAATTGATAGCACCGCTACCTTGATTGGCCAGTGTTCCAGTTTGGAGAACCATCGCCGCCATGGGTCGACTTGCAACTGCTGGGCCTTGTTGTATCGGCAAGTGATTTGCCGATGGTTGGGCGTACGTTTGCAGATTCCCCGTTGACAACTGCATTGTTGGAGAAGATGTAGCATAATGCATCATCAGTTGTACAGATGTTGCCGATACCATGGGAACCTTCCACCCTGTATAGTTATCTTGTATGAATCTGGAATCAACAGATGGACTTGGAGACATACCGTACCCCCAGCGACAGGCTGAAGCTGGCTGATTCCATATCATAGATCCAGACATCGTTGAAGCTACCAGATTTGTGTTCACCTGAGTAGTGCTTGTTGGGCTTAATTTTGGTGGCGTGATCTCATCGGCAGATCGACTCCTAACTGGTGTAAACACCCTTGGTACCGCCGATGGAGTCGCAACAGATGCCGATCCGAGTTGACGATACTCTGGACCAACATAACATGGTGCCTGTCCCTTGAAAGCTTGCTTAACAGCATTGCATACGGTATCGGACAGCACATTGGATTGGCTAATTAATACATTATTTAATGCATAATTAACCGTATCTTGTATTTTATCAGGATCGACGTAGAAAGTAGTCTGCCGTGGCGACGGCGGACCTTGCTTCTGTACTGCTTCGCCGATCCCGTTCAGGCCGAAGGATCTAAGATATAAGCGCTTGTACTTCTCCATAGCCCGTTCCATGGCCTGCTTCTGATCATCTTTCAGATCGGCCTCAGAGACTTCAATGACATTCCTCTGGTTGACATCGGCGTGATCACCCATGCCGGATGTGTAGATTTGTATAATCGGATCCCACTGGACGTGCCAAAAGAGGTGTTGACACAAAAAGCGTCAGGATCTGTGAATACCTCGGGCTATTACCCAAAGCTCGGTATTCTGGAGGCATGCCAGTCGATTTGACCAGTTAATCGACAAGGACGATAAATAGAACAAAACTGAACGAGACAACGACGATGCGCCCAGATGTCAAAGCTCAGATTGATCAAAGATAACTAGAACAAGATCCAATCCAGACAACGGTGATGCGCCCGGATGCTGGGATTGGGGTTTGATCAGGATAACTAGAGCAGAGCTGAACGAGGCAACAGCGATGCGCCCGAATGCCAAGGCTCAGAGGTACTCTCACGCGGAACTTGCAACGATTTGACGGAGATCAAGGTGATGCAGCCCGTCGAAGCTTGAAAGAACTCGTTGAAAAGTTATAACTAATGCAATAAAAGATAAATTACAATAAAAAGTAGAATAAGATAAAATTGGTTTGTTTGATATTGGATTGATTGTCTTTCTGTAGCCCTCGGGTACATATTTATACTCCCGCATGGAGATTGTACAAAGACACGACTCGTACCCTTCCTAAAACAAACTCCTAACTTTAAGGAAACTGACTCACGTAGGAGTCGGATGTAAAACAATAATATTTATTTTTCTAAACAAACACACCTATTTTAAAGGAAAATAAACGACTCATGCAAGAGCCGGACTACCATAACAATAACAATACTGGTAAAACACTAGTTTTCTTATACTTCTCCTCGATGGAAACTTTCCATCGGCAGATCCCTGCGATTCCCTTCTTTGGCCACCTGTAGTCTTCTGCTGCCACCAAGTGCTAAGCCACGCCCATCGGCATCGGCAATGCTTTCCCGATCGGCAATTGGCAATATTTCCCAATTAGCGACCTTTGCGCTGGTAACTGTCTTCACCGATCATTCCTAATCGGCAACCACCCTTCATCGGCAGTCGGCAATGACCCTTCATCGGCAGTTGGTAATGACCCCTCATCGGCAATCAGCAAAGACTCTTCATCGGCAATCGACATCAACAACTTCATAGCTTAAGCTTTTTCACCAATTAACCTTTGTCGGCAAGAACCATCCAGTCTCTATTGGCACACTTGGCCTTCCCGCGACACTCCCATCGGCAATATTGACTCATACTTTACCGATGCCGATGGTAAACGGTCGCTGACCAGTCAAACCTTAACTTATTTGACACGTATCGAAAAACGATGTCAACACTTCTAGAATCGAGCAATCAAACATGTGTACATGCACCATCTGACAACCTCAGCCCGACTTTACTCGGCCATATGACTTGTACAGGGAAACAAGCGCACGCTTAGCAAGCCCCTTCTCAAAGGCGTCTTGCAGACTTTATTTAATTGTTTGTCGAGGCAAAATTTTCTAGGCTTGTTTTTTGATGGCTGCCAAGCAAGGAGCTTCCCATCATCTATCTTCATCCCAGGTGTCCGAGCTAATGCGCCAGACAACTTTGCCACGGCGGTAACCAAAACTAGCCTTCTAGACCCGTGATTTCGCCTGGGCTCGATCAAAACACGTCCTTCGCTATCTGAGCTGGTACGCCAACCTGGCAACCTCGCCCTTCGCCCGTTAATGTCCTGTTGTTGTGTTTATCTAATCTTGTTGTGCTGCTCTAATTTATAAATATCGTTATTGTTAGAGGGAAAAAAAAAAGGAAACGTCACCCGTAGTAGCCATTAGCAGCAGTCAAAGAGTGGCGACTGCGACTGTGCAAGCTAGTAAGGTCCGGAGGCCGTGCTGTCAGTCTCCAAGCATACTACTAGGCCAATGTAAAGTACCCATCAGCCAGAACGATTGGCAGGATGGCAGTTTGGCTGCAGCATTCCTAATCCATGATGACACACTGCACAGTCGCAAATCTCGCTCGCAGTGGCCCCTCTGATCGGGAGATCTCTCTTGGTATCATCCTGCTGGCTGCGGCTCCTTGCGCTGCGTCTCTCCCAATCCAGAGCTCCATTGACAGCGACCTTGCCTGCAGCCTTGCTGGTCCTCCTGGCTAAGCCTACTACTCCCTCACTGTCACCAGTGCACCTCATTTCCTTCATTCATCCTTCCTCATTATAATCGCCCGCAGGCCTACTCAAACCTTTCTCCATTCTGCCGCTTCTCCTATAAAAATGCGTCGCCTCCCCTTGTAGAAAGCCTCCAAGATCGTCCAGCCGAGCCTTGACTCGTCACCGCCGCTGCATTTGCTTCCTTCCATTCCAAGAAGAAGCGACCGATCGATCGAGACTCGAGAGAGGCAGAGGAAGCAAGATGAAGGAGTACTGGACGGCGCTGGCGTCGCTGATGGGCGCGTTCGCGTTCCTGCAGGGGGTGGTGCACGCGGTGTTCCCGGCGGAGCTGCGGGCGGTGCTGGCGCGGCTGCTGGGCAGGCTCACGCGCGCCTTCTCCCCTACTGCTACTTCGACGTGACGGAGATGGAAGGCATGAGCACCAACGAGATCTACGACGCCGTGCAGCTGTACCTCAGCAGCACCGCGGCGCCGGCGTCGGGGGCGCGCCTCAGCCTGTCCCGCCCGCTCAACGCCTCCTCCTTCACCTTCGGCCTCGCCGCCAGCGACCGCGTCGTCGACACCTTCGCGGGGTCCGCCGTCACGTGGGAGCACGTGGTGGCGCCGCGCCAGGGCCAGGGCTTCTCGTGGCGCCCGCTCCCCGAGGAGAAGCGACGGTTCACGCTCCGCATCCGCCGCGGCGACAGGGACAAGCTGCTCCCGGCGTACCTGGACCACATCCTCGCCTCCGCCGTCGACATCCGGCGCCGCAGCCAGGACCGGATGCTCTACACCAACGCGCGGGGTGGCGCCATGGACGCGCGCGGCCTGCCCTGGGACCCCGTGCCGTTCAAGCACCCAGCACGTTCGACACGCTCGCCATGGACCCGTCGCGGAAGGCGGAGATCATGGCCGACCTCCGGGACTTCGCCGTGGGGAGCGACTTCTACGAGCGCACCGGCCGCGCCTGGAAGCGCGGCTACCTCCTGTACGGTCCACCGGGCACCGGCAAGTCCAGCATGATCGCCGCCATGGCCAACTTCCTCGGCTACGACGTGTACGACCTGGAGCTGACCGAGGTGAGCAGCAACGCGGAGCTCCGCAAGCTGCTGATGAAGACGACGTCCAAGTCCATCATCGTGATCGAGGACATCGACTGCTCCGTCGACCTCACCAACCGTGCGCGCCCCAAGCCGCCCAAGCCGCGGCCGATCGACGGCACCATGGTCGTCGACCAGGACGGGGGCGCCGGGGCGGCGCGGTCCATCACGCTCTCGGGCCTGCTCAACTTCACGGACGGCCTGTGGTCGTGCTGCGGCGCGGAGCGCATCTTCGTGTTCACCACCAACCACATCGAGAAGCTGGACCCGGCGCTGCTCCGGTCCGGCCGCATGGACATGCACGTCTTCATGTCCTACTGCTCCTTCCCGGCGCTCAAGATCCTGCTCAAGAACTACCTCGGCTTCCAGGGCGACGAGGAGCTGGACCGCCTCAGCAGGGACAGCCACACCATGCGCGGCCTGCAGGACTGGGTCGACGCCGCGGAGATCACGCCGGCGGACGTGAGCGAGGTGCTGATCAAGAACCGCAGGAGCGGCAAGGCGGAGGCAATGCAGGAGTTGCTGGACGTGCTCAGGGCGCGCGCCGAGAAGCGGGGCTTCGGCGGCGGCGCGGCATCGGCGGGCAAGGAGGCCGGCGGCGAGAACGAGGAGGAACAGGAGGAGGAGAAGCGGGCGCTGGAGAGCCCCAAGGAGCAGGCCGGCATTGACAGCTGCGGGGACGGACAGGACGAGGAGGCGGAGGGCAAGAAACAGGAGGTGTGAGCTGCAGGACAGCCGAGGGAGGCCGGCTGGAAAGAGGGAAATCGAAGGGTTCAAAATTTTTCCTGTTGGGTGACGGCCAATCTTCACCGGAGAAATCAATGCAATGCAAGAAAGCAACTTGTTGGAGAGCATCGCATCTTCTTCTCTCTTTTTTTCCCCCTGTAAGTTTTGTTTGTTTGGTTATTCTTTGTTTATTTTTTTTCCTCTTTGGATTTGATGCCTGTCGCTGATGTCTTTTCTCTAGCTATCTAGTACTACTAGTTAGTTTTTGGCCTATTGGCTATTGTAATAAGAAAAGCAATTAGTTCTAGTAGTGGGATCATATCATTATCATGCTACTATGTGTTTGTGTTTTCTCTTATCGTCCGCTACAATCTTGTATTGTACTGTACTATGTGCAAAGGCAACGACGGTTGCTAGGCACTGTTCCAAGATCAACCCATGCTGATTCTGCACGACAAATTCTTGTCCTTGATTGATGCTCATCCTTTTGCGGTTGTCGTAAGCTTGGCCTTTGTTTGTTCAGTTTTGGTTTAGTCAGGGGACTCTGAAAGAAAGGTGGACACTCTCTGTTTTCGCCGAAGAGAAGGCACAGGCACAGGCACAGGCACAGCTCTGGGGTTGTTTGTTGTGGGTCATCGAGATGAATCAAACACCCACTTATTTATGGCGTTGGGATTAGGAGGGATAGCAGACATAGCAGGCAGACTATTATGACTCTGCCTGTTGTCTTCTTTGGATCCCCTGTCGTATCATTCCAAGGCTCGGCCTCTTTCCAGCTCGACGCCCGCCGGCAATTCTTTGGCTGGGAATGGGAGGAAACTATTCTGCCTCCGTACATACTGGTCAGCTCTAGTATAATTCTTCCTCCCTGGAATGAGACGATCAGAAAACGACTGTTTTGTACTACTACACGTCGTGCTGGTGCTCTGCCTGCCCGTACGTGCGCGGCTTATTAGCTGTTGCACTCGCATGCTGTTGTGCTAGCTAGCTAGCTCTTCATGTTGTGGCTGTGCCCTGCTTGCATTGCAAGGGTGGGTGCGGATTTTCTTCTCTACTGCAGTAGTGTGTTTTCAGTGCTCGTAGCACCTTTAGCATAGCAGAGGCATGCAGCCAAACAGCAGAGCTAAGGGGAAGGAGGAGGTAGAGGCGCAGGTAGCGACGACGACGACGACGACGGGCAGGTCTTGGATGGGAGTCAAATGCGTGTACATGAATGATGATGGGCAACGACTTGTGTTCCGGAAATGAGAATCTACGCATGTTTCTCCTGCAACATTCCCTCATTTTTTTTTATCAAGTACTACCACCATAACTCGGGATGGATTTCGTTATTGTCATGTGGGAGTGGGAGTAGGACGTGGCTCTGTGTGTCCTTTGGATCCTGCCTCTGCCTGCCTGCCTGCTGCCAAGATCAGAATCCTAGAGCCGGATTGATTTTGATTAATGATTACTATATACTGCTGGGTTGCTGGCTGATGAAAGTGGAAGCATGTGGATTCGTTCTCCAGGCTCTGTTTGGAACCTACGTTTTTCCTATGAAAATGAACTGATTTCTATGAAATTCCTGCGTTCCAAACAAAACCCAGGTATGGAGTAGTACGTACATCGGTGGATCTCCTGCCCTGGGTTTTTCCTTGTTTTGCCCAAAAGGTCGGAGCGCCGCACGCGGATTTCTGATGGCGCGAGCGCGATCGGGCCGCGCCGCAGCTTTTCCTGCCTCGAGAGGCCGTGTTCCATGTGCCTTGGGATCGCGCTCGCACATGCCCCATGAGGATTAGGCCATGCCCGCTCCCCTCGTCGATTTCCCTAGCTAGCTGAGGTTGGTCCAAAGGCAAATATGCAACAAACCAAGGTCGGGGTCGGGGACTCGTAGGTAGGGATTAATATCCGACCATCCGTTGGACCACATTTACTTGCATGGTTAATATCTAGATATTTTTTTTTTCGGATAGGGATAATAAAACGGATACGGATACCGAATACCAAAATCTGTCTATATTTTTAGAAGCTGGCAACACATGTTTTTTTATTCTGTGGATACTATTAATCTTCCCCCTCTCTTTTCTTTCTTTTTGACACAAATCATAAATAATAGATTATAAATCACAAGTAAAGTACAAGACTTTTTTTCTCCTTGGCATAAATCACAAACCATAGATTATAAATTACAAGTAACAAAACACAAATCACAAGTAATAATTTTTTTTTATGAAAAGACAAATACACAATTCGTGTGTTAGCCATAAAACACACTGTTGGTATATAACCTTTGTCAATACAAATGTAATATCCTCAGTATCCATCGGATAATCCGTAAAAAATCGGATGTATTCGACATCACAACACATGTCGTCGGTGCTCGTTGCTGCGGGGCTATAGGCTGCCTCCGCCCTTGATCCGTTGTGAAGAGCACGCTACCATGAGCGAACCCCAACGTCGCCCCCTTGTTATCAGAGCCGCCGGCGGCTAGCCAGAATCAACTTTACCGTGCCGGTTCTCTTGCTCGACCTGTTGCCGTTCGTGCTCATGGCTACGAGGCTACAGGCCGCATCCACCCTCAATCCCACCCCCACCACCACCACGGGAGTGCACCATCTCTGGACAACCACAGTGCCGCCCCCTTGTCACTAGCGCACCGGCGGTTGGGAGGAATTGGCTCTACTGAACCCGTTCCCTGCTTTGTTCGTTAGGAAGAAAATAGGTAAGGAGGAAAAATGATTAGGGAAGTTCTCTAGGGTTCCCAATGCAAAGGTGTAGATGATCAATAGTGCTATATAGTGTTCATGTGCTGCGAAGTTTAGGGTTTCAGATGCAAAGTCTCTATCTTTAGTTGGTTTCCTTTTTTCTTTATTCATTAAATCAACTGAAATTTGATAAATGCATAGTAATTCGGCAAATCCAGTTTTGTTGAGCTCTACATAAGAAGATTTATACATTTAACACATAGTATGACATGTTTTAGTAGAAAGTTTTTTATGTTTGGCTATGTTTTTTAGCGTGAAATTCATATATACAGTTATATTGCTCCAATTTCAATGACAATTCTTTGGTAGGCTATTCATGTCATATTTGTTATGTGATATACTCCCTCCGTCCCTAAATAGATGTCATTCTCGCTTCCCGAGAAATCAACGTTTTCAAAATACCGGCAATTATATATTAAAATATATAAATAATTATACTAAGTAATTAGTATCATCGGAAAGATATTTAAGTCTAATTTTTTAATAAATTTATTTGGAGAAATAAATGTTGCACGTATTTTCTACAAACTTAGTCAAAGTTGAAAAAGTTTGGACTGCATGCATCGTATAACGACCTTCTTTTTGGGACGGAGGGAGTATGTTGCTTTTACTCAATATCCGAGTAGATTTTTTGTATCCGACATTCTTGGAATCTAATCCATATCATATTCATTACTCATTATTCGTATCCATAACCGAGAATCCATATACGTATATGTATTCAATAGTTATCCAGTAATGCTTCTCCAAGGACGTCCAACCCATTTGGAGTTCCGGACGGACCCACACAGCCGCACACGCCCGCATTACCAGCCGAAGGAACCGCTCCCATCCACGCCGCACTCGTTCGTCTCGCCCGCTCGCTCTGCTACGTGCCCCTCTCGCCAACAGGAGCAGGACGAATCCCGCCCTCCCCTGCCCTGCCTCCACTCGCGCCGCACGCTCCGGCTGCGCGCGCCCCATGCTCGCTCGGACGGATCTCGCCCTCCCCCGCGCCGCCGCTACCCGCGGGACGGATTCCGCCCTCCCCCACCCTGTCTCCACTCATACCGCATGCCCCAGGTGCGCGCCTCTACTTTCTCTTGGATTGGATCTCGCCTTCCCCTGCGTCGCCCCCGCCGGTACTCAGGTCTCCTGTTGCGTCCAGGCTCCATCCGGCTGTCGTGGCCCATGCTGAAGTCTGTGCCGCCGACGAGCTCTACAGTGTTGACCTCCGCGCCTCACCATAGCAGTGAGCAGTGAGCTCCACGCCCTCGTCGAGCTCTGGACGAGCCTTCATTTTCATCCAAGCGGCAAGTAGATGTTGCCCTGAAAACGCATGTTGCAAGCTTCTGTTTCGAGTGTTTCATATGCTTTAGAGATGTGTTGCAAATACTTTATACGGATGTTGCAGATGTTTTCTCCTTCTGGTTGTTGCATATATATTTATATGTGTAAGTGTTTTCTGTATGCATGTTGTAAGCATTTAATCCGGATTTTTGCAAATGTTTGCAATAGCTACACGCTTGTTTTGAAGTTTTTTCTTGGTGTTTTGCGAGTGTTTCAAACGTTTGTTTCGAGTGTTTCAGCTGTTTCAGGCGAATGTTGCAAATATTTTATCTAAATGTTACAAAAATAGATCGAATATTGCAGAACCCAGCCTGACGCAACCGCTTACTACAGTTGCTGGGACACCGTCGTAGATCATTGTTCGGAAGAGGGGTAGATGAGTGGGACCCACGCTGTGGGCCGCGCAAAAAACAGGTCGTGGTGGCTCCTTTTCACATGGCGGGGCGGCCTCCCACGTACAATACTAGAGCCGTCCGATATTTTTACCGCTCCGGACGTCCGGAAGTCAGTAACTCTCATAGTTATGAGAGTCTGAATATGAATATAAATCTGAATAAAAATATAAAAATAAATACAATTATAACAATATCCGTATGTATCTCATCTGTTGCGTCGTTGAAGCGACTCAGGTGAGGCGGCCGAGAAATCCGATGACATGCCACTCCCATTGCTGGTTGCTGCTGCCCAGAGCCACGCCGTGGAGTTGACCGATGACACCTCCCTGGTCCCCACTGCCAGCCTGGCAGGCACCACTGCACCAACCGGCTTCGAACCACAACGACATGCGTTGCGTTGCTCGGCGCCCGCCACCCATCGCCACCATGAATTCAGTCAGCGGTGCAGCAGTGTCAGCAGTGCGCCTGTCACCCGTCGCCACATTGACGTCGTCGACGACAATGGCTTCGGCCACGATGGAGAGGCACCCCCTGCCGCGTCCCATTTTTTCACGTGTGTCCAACTCCTTCAGCCTTTTGGGGCCGGCCATGGCGCGCCTTGCAAGTTGCAACCTTTTTTTTTTTTTTTTGAGGCCTGGTGGATCCATGCTTCCGCCGGCCATGGCGTTCTGTAGGCCCGTTTTCTCGGGAAAGTATTCAATTCAAAACGGGTGCTAAGCCCAAACCCCAAACATCTCAGGTAAACACATGTCTTCCTATTTAGCCCACTGTTACTTCCACCAACAAGGAGGTTGCTCATGAGTTGCCGGCCCATTATTTCCTGGTAGAGTGGTAGCCAGGAGTTACGGAGGAGCCGGGCTGCCTTTTTCTTTTCCTAATCCCTTTCCTTCCATTTTGTTTTTTTTGGTGTTGCACATCTCCATTGTACCTCAGAATTTTAATTTTTTAATTTATTATTATTATAGAAAACTAAATAAAGTAATTATGCTTTCACTTTCTAATTTTTTCAGAGTTCTTGTTGTTTATTTACCAAATTATATGGCAGAAAATATGACTCGATCTTTTTTTTTTCTCAATCAATTATTTAACAACTGCGTGTTGGACTCATGAAAAACGCATTGTTTTTTCCGTGTGTGAAAAATGGATTTACAAAGTCCAATTAGTTTCTGATCGCAAAAAAAAAAGTCCAATTAGTTTCTGGGTATAATTGGAAACCAGGAAGCACAAGGAAGCAAGATTATTCCACAAATATCTCTGTCTCAGCTTTATATGCGCGCTTGTTTGGCCCATTATTCCACCACCACCAGGAGCTAAGATGCCGGCTCATTATCTCCTTGTATGTGTGGGTGAGTGTAGAGGCACTGCCCGTGGTTTGTACATTATGTCAAATCGTACTACTACTACCTTGATTGATGTTCTTCTGCCGCACCATGCATGTGTCAGGAAAGTACAACCATTTGACCATCTACTCATAGTAATAAGTGTTCTTTTTTCATGTTAATTTTGTTTGTATGCAAGCATAGCATATCACGGTCCCTCACTTGCGTCGGTTTGTTCGCTTGATTTATCAGCCACCAGATCAGTGTTTTTATCTCATAACAAAACAACAAAAAATAACATCAGCCGGATTATCAACCACTGATACGATCAGCCGAACAGGACGATGACCTCCTTCCTCCTTGAGCCATGGCTACAGCTCCCTTTAAATGAACTGAACGAAGGTGAGTACAAATGTTTAGTCTTTTTTCCGACAATAAAATAAAACAAATCCTAGCCTGAACATCCAAGGACGATTGCTTATGGGCGTAAATTATCACCTATACTACTTGCATCTATAGTAAAGCAACCAAATAGTTCTGCAACAACAAAATCTTAATATAAAGACATCGCCTCTAGTAAATTTAGCTGCTAAACTTCCATCCATGTGCGCGCTGTAAAGATAAAAAAAATACTCTCTCAATCAAAAAAAAAAGGCATTATAGGATATATATATGTTAAACTTTCTCGACTTTGACTAACATCTATAAAAAATAAGTGCAGTATTTATATCACCAAATAAATTTATTAAAAAAACATATTCAACGACCTATCTAATGGTACTAATTATCGGTCTGTTCGCTTGGCTGTTTTTTTAGCTGTTTTTCAGTGCGAGCAAAAAAAATGTTTCGATGGCTGATAAACCGACTTATAAGCCAAGTGAACAGGGCATATATATTATAAATATTTATAATTTTTTTATAAATAATTAATCAAATTTTAAAAAAAATTAACATCTCGAGAAGTTTTTTTTTCACGAATACGCACGAGTGTACGTGTCGAGTACCTAATTTAACGGTACGTTTTCAAAAATAATCAACAACCATCTGAGGGGGAACGAGAAGCCCATCTGACGCAAATCGTCACGGCCCATCGGCCCGCAGGACGAAAAGCGCGGGGTCGCCACCTAGTCGGCCCACGAAGGCAGGCGTGTCCCGGGCAGACGTGCCCTAGGCAGACGTGCCTTGGGCGGGCTCGACTCCGCCTCGCCCGACGTCATGAGGGAAGACGTGCCCGTATCTCCCTCTACGTCGAGGCCGTTGGTTCCAGGGGACGTGTCAACAGTAGAGGAAATACCTCTTTACCCCTATACGAAGGGATAAGATCGCTAATCTTTAGCTGCCGACGTCGCGCCCTCTATAAGATAAGAACAGAGGTACAGAACCACGTAGAATCGTACACCCCGTATAATCCGGGGCTCATGATAACACCCTGGCTCCTGCCCAATCGAAGACATGTCAAGTTCCCCAATCGGGACGGGACGGAATCATGCCTCTCGCGAGGCGGAGACAGCCTCACACATCCCCGTCCCCTACAGGAGCTCATCGAACGAGAGTACAACGGGTACAGTGGGACCCTCAGAATAACGGAGTCTATTGACCAAGAATGGGGGGAAGGTACAAACGGTGTACCAGCCGACGGAGCTGTAGGCATCCATGCCTCTATCCACTACGGGCTTAACCGGACCCCCCCCCCCCCCCCCCCCGTATTCTCCGGCGAAGCGGTGGAAGGCCGACACGACACCCAGCCTCCGACCAAGTACGAAGACAATAAGAATATAGTATTATGACTACTCCGCAGCCTTCTCGAAGAAGGCAAGGGCACCGCCTCACAGGATATGCTCCTCGGTACACACTTGTAACTCCCCCACCCTCCTTGCTACTATAAAAAGAGGGTGAGGGGGGACGACGCCGGGGCAAGCACCAAACAAGCAGACAACCGAACAATCGAAGAACAACAAGCATAGAGGTAGAACACATTCATACACCAACGCACTCAGAGACTTGGGGCTCATACCCCTCTCTCGACTAAGCTTGTAACCCCCTCTAAGCAGAGATAAGGAACACGAGCAGTTACACATTGGACGTAGGGATTTTTTGCCCGAATCAGTATAATCCTTTCTCTTTGTCTCACCATTCGAAACTCGACACACATACAAATTTACTTGTTGGTAGTTTCTAAACACCGACAGTGCGTATCTTTGTATTAGGAGAATAGAATGCATGTACAAGAAAGCCGAATTCAGCTAAGCATAAATATATAGTACTACATTATGGAAAATAACATCCTATATCCCATCAGCACGCGCCGCATTAGCCTTGCTGCGCCAAACTCCTTAGACCTTGGGCGCCCGCTTCGATCCAGCGATCAGCCTCTATCTTAATCAGCTGTAGCAGTTCAGCAACAGGACTGCCACGTTCCTGAAGCACCTAGCATTGCGCTCCTTCCAGAGATGCCATAAAACCAGCATGAAGAGTGTGTCTAGCCCTTTCTTGCGATCTTCGGTTGCTATCAAGCGGATACGTCGCCACCAACGCAGCACAGTGATGGCGGCCTGCGGCAGCTGGAAGCCTAGCGCATGGAGACTAGAAACCATACCTCCCTCGAGTACGAACAAGTTGTGATGATATAATCAATCGATTCCGGCTCTTGGTCAGAGATAGCATTGATCCTGGGTCTCCAAGCCATGCCGCCTGCGCCTATCTGCAGTCCAATGTCGTCGACGCAGTGCAAGCCATAGGAAGATCTTCACTTTGAGGTTTTCCAGATTAATTTGTGGCTAGGAAGGGAGACGAACCGGAGTGCAGCATGAGGTAAGTTGATTTTGCCGTGTACTCGCCACTGACAGTCCAGCGCCACATCGTTCGATCCGGCTGATCGGTCAGCTGTACATTCGTCGCCAGACGCCATAGATGAAGGTAATCTAGGATCGCCTGGGAAGACATGCCACCTACCATGCTCCGTGCCCAGGTCCTGTTGTGCAGCCCGGCGCTGACCGTTTGGCTACGACGAATTCTTCCCGGGACGAGACTGTAGAGGCAAGGTGCAATGTCGCACACCGATTCGCCTTGCAGCCAACGGTCCTCCGAGAACAAAGTATGCCGCCTATTTCCAATGATAGTGTACGTGAAAGCTTTGAAAAGGGCTTGGACCTGAGGACATGTCTTGATTGGTACCTGGCTCCATGCTCGATCATGATCAGTTTTTTGGAGCCACAACCATCGCGTCTGCAATGCGTATCCCGCCGACTTAATATTAGAGATGCCAAGCTCGCCTAATTTAGTTGGTCTGCAGCATGTCGGCCAGGCTACCATACATTTGAGAATCAGTTCTTTTAGAACCGAGGGAGTACTAGTCGTTATTTCTCTAAAACACGACGCACCCGATGCGCTGCTTTATCGCGCAGCAGAGTACCTAATTAATTTGCACAGGTCGATTCCCAATTTCTTTTTGCGTAACATCCACGAACGTTGAAACCTGTCCTTTAAATGAGCCAAAATAAGCCTAAATAAAGAACATCTATCTTATGCATTAATTAACCTGACATGATGATTTCCCGAGCCAAAGATAAACCACATGCCCAATCTTCATGAAATTGTAGCGCTTGGCAGACGAGAAGTTCCCATTTCTCCAAATATAGGCACAGTATTATTCTTTGTGCACCTGAAATATCGCCGAAGAGGATAAATTGAGAATGGGCTTCAATGGAGAATCGAAGTATCGGGCCGTTTCTTGAGCTTGGAGGAGGCCTACCTAAATGCTGGACTGGGCCGAATATACGACCAATGTGGAATACCTTCCATTTTGACATTTTGAGAGAGACCGATA
Source organism: Microstegium vimineum (assembly GCA_022036555.1). Lineage (NCBI taxonomy): Eukaryota > Viridiplantae > Streptophyta > Magnoliopsida > Poales > Poaceae > Microstegium > Microstegium vimineum. The sequence continues at coordinate 48,384,445 of CM039119.1, read as the reverse complement.
CCGTGAATTTGTTTTTTTTTCCTCGAATACGCAAAAGTTTTACGTATCATTGTATTAAGTAGACGAGTTTAGACAAACATACAACACGCTTATATGGAGCGCATCAAGAGGTCAACCTAATACAACCGTAGCTGGACCATCCTAGTAAAAACCTCTAGATTCGATATTAGATTAAACAAAACGACCATCACCGACACAATGGTGCGACCTAGAAGGTGGTATTGTATCTTCACGACTGTCTAGGCCGAATAGCCGAGAAGAACTCGTCCAGCGCTTCGACCTCGGACACAGTTAGGTCGCCGCTGAAGAGCTTGTAGAAGGCCTCCAGCTCCGACGCAGATGGCGCTGATGGACCCTTGGTGAAGCCCATGTGTTGCATTATTAGCATCTCACCTCGCTTGGAAGCAGGTACACGGGAGAGTGGCTGAGCCGCCAACCACCTGCTCCGCCACAGAATCACTGGCTTAGTGAGGGGCTGCTTTGGAGGCTCAAGATTCAGTGGAGAGTCACTCTTACGCGTCACTTCATTGATGAAGTTATCGAGGCGACGCTTGGCAGAGTCGACGTTGTCCTTACTCGAGTGGGTATCCATCGACAAAGGACTGGGAAGGGGTGAGTCCACAACGCGAAGGTGGTGTCCACACTAACGCCAGGTCCTCATCCTCCAGCTGGGGGGCGTCGCTGTCGAGGCCTCATCTTGTTGGGGGGCCGCCGACAGTGACAAGTGGCGCTCAAGAGAAGGCACCGTGACATTCCGACTGCTGGCGAGAGAGGCTGCAAACTCCTCCAACATCGGATCCTCCGTGATGTCACGACCATGTGTAGAATCCGGGTATAGCCACAGTGCTAATGGGTCACACTGGACAAAGTCTAGTGCACAGGACGGCTCACCGTACCCAGACTGAGCTTCAGCAGTGGAGGTCGATGCTACCAATGCGGTTCTTGCTGACCGTCTGCGACACCTCCGTCTTCGATGCCGTCTCCACCTTCGGCGCCGGTGACCGTCGGTGATAGGAATGGCATTGCCCGACTTGACCCTGCCAGAGTCATTCGAGCCATCATGGTCCGCCAATCCAGCGGAGTAGGCATTACGGGTGCGACGAAGAGGGCGGTGCGGCTCGCCCGAGCACTGAGAGCCCATGCGCCTTGGCTGCTTGCAGTCATGT